>OX578138.1:84534497-84691997 GCA_951213105.1 Amaurobius ferox
TTCGAATGTTATACGATTGGGCAACCGCCTGTGGGGAAAACGTTCTCCGTACAGTCATTATGCCTCTCTGACATTCCCATTTCTAGCTACATAGATGAAAATCATATCGGCTTTTCTCCTACTTGTAAATTCCTCCATTGTCTCAAAAGTTTGAGCTGCGAATAACTACTGCAAACTGATAAGGGCGTACATTCGGTGTTGCGAAAATTTGCATAAGGGTTCTTCTTCTTCCCCAGATGAAATTTTCATACGTGTTTTTCTTCTTCAACCAGAAAATAAGAACCAGAATGGCGTTTTTAAGTTTTCGGAGCGACCGCTTCCCAACGGGTAAACGCCCTGTAACGCCTTTACTTTTCATTTCTGACCCGGTAAACTGTTGACGAAAACTGCTTGGTTTGTTGTGTAGTACAACCTCGTAAAGTTCGACCCATCTTTTTGGAAACACCCTGTATATTTATTTACTACAGATGAAATCCAGTTATAGTAACAACACAAACAAGAAGAACAGAATACAAAATACAAGAAGTCTTGGTAGTATACATGTCGAGTGCATTAAAGTAGTTTTTTTTAAATGGGCATATGTCCAATTAAAAAAAATCTGATATGGGCAGCATATGACTTTGCCTGCAGACTTATATCCACGTTATCTTTATTTTAAGTAAATTTAAATCACTTTTAATTTAATTTTCGTTCTCATTTGGTAACTGGACTTATTTTCAAAGGTAGTGTAAAGAAAATACGAAAAAACTAAAATATCTTGAGAATGGCTAGTTCTAGTGCAATGGGGTTGATCTTATTCTTTTCTTCGTTAAAAATTACGTATAAAACAAGCATTTAATGGATGTATTTGAGCATATGTAGTTTTTTATTTTAGATTTTGACGATTCTTACTGGCCATTTTGCAGAAAAAGGCAGGTTATTTTTTCCGAATCGTACCAAAATCTAATCAGCACCAGGGTGACTTACAAGCTTCTCATCTACCTAATTTTGTGAAATTCGATCTATCAGTTTTTTAACTAGAGTGAATACAGTCTTTTGCGGGCCATTTCGCAAAAAAAGAAGGCGGGTTCTTTTACCCCGAATCGTACCTAAAACTAATCAGCGCCAGTTTCACCTACAAGTGACTTACCTATCAAGTTTTATGAAATTCGGTGGATTGGTTTTTAAGTTAGAGTGGATACAAAATCTGCAGAGATAGACAGACAGACACACAGACGTCACGCTAAAAATAGTTTTTACGTATTCTAGAGGGCTCGAAACGCGTAGACCCGTCGAAAACTCGAGTTGCGATTTTCGTCATGATTCCAATACTTTCCCTATACATTACCATGCATTGCAGGGAATGTAATATCAATATCAGTACAGTAGATATTATGGAGGTCAACAAATTTATAGATAGAAAAGCTCTTAATATAATTGTGTTTAACAGTAATATTATGAAATAAAATCCCCCCCCCTAGTATTATTAATAGGTATTTGGAATTCCAGGCAAGAAAGTAAAATGGGGCAATTATTAGAATGATCTAAAACTTAGAGTAAAAATAAGAGGCAATATTAATATATGGTGCCATTTACTGACACATTGTCAAGACTCTCAATTTAATTTGTGTACAACCCGCAATTTTTCAGTAAAAAAATCTGATGTGGGCAACACATGACTTTCCTTATATGAAGTAATGAATTTACTACTTTTACAGTAAAAAAATAGGATTTTCTAATAGTAGATACTAATATTCTTTCCAAGATATTGAATTTTCGACAATTAGTCGTCATTTTCATTGATTTAGCATCATTTTTATCCATTTGGCGAGATTTTCGTTAATTTGGCAACTTTTCAAAAAAGTCGCCAAGTTGGCGACATTCAGCCAAATTCGTCGCCAAATCTCGCCAAGCGTTATGCACTAAGAAAAAAGTTATTCTTACAACAGATAAATGACTATTGGCCTTCAAATACAAAAGTATTATTCAAAATATATTTTTTCATGAATGGAACGAGCTAGATCCACGAGAATGATGTCACTCTATTTATCGCATGGTATTACATATGAGAAGAGAACATGTTTCTCAATAGGATTTTTTTTTTTTTATGCGACTTTTTCATAATTTTTTTGAAAAATGTACAATATCTCGAGAACGGTTCATATTATCGTTCTAAAATTTATGCCAATCGTTTTCTAATGAAAAATTACATAAGAAATGTCTATTTGCGTAACTTTATTAGCGGTTTTGATTTTTTGACGATTTTTTCAAAATTTCATTCGAAAATTTAGGGGGGTTCTGAACATTCGATTACGTATAAAAACAATAGGCTTCCAGTGTTTACGGATTGTGATTTTTGTACTAAATTTGGTTCGAATCGGTACATTCGTTCGTCAGTTATCGTCTCCACAGACTCACTGACACACACACACACACACACACATACTTTCACACACACACACACACACACACACACACACACACACACACACACACATACACACACACACAGACATCACTTCAAAAATGTTTGATTCGTGATCAGGGATACTTGAAACGTGCTCTCCCGTCGAAAACTCGAATTCGAATTTTCGACCCCGTCACAATACTTTCCTTATACATTATGTATATAAGGAAAGTAATAACGGCTGCAAATTTGAGCTGCAATATATCGGTAGATTTTGCTCGTACAAGAATCGAACTTTTAACTTTGGATTTTACATGTTAATGTACAAAGCTATTTATAGTCGTTGCAAAATTTCGGATTATGAGAGTGTATAAAAAATTAGGTTTAGTATTTTTGTGACACACGTTTCTCAATTTAAAACTGTTATAAGCTAAATGATAACCTTAGTTGTTGTAATTAGATGTACATATCTATCACTATTTGTAATTAGATGTACATATCTACTATTATTTGTAATTAGATGTACATATCTACTACTATTGGTTTAGAAAAGAAAGGTCGAAAGCTGGAAAGAAAGAAATCGGTTTAGGAAGGGATAGTATTGCTATAATTCAATCTTGTCAAAGACAGTGAATTTACAAGCTCAAAAAATTAAGTTAAAGTTTTGCTTTCTCATACTATAAAATAGAGTATAAAGTATTGCTTTCACGAAAATTTTCGATTTTGATGCCAATATTTGTTCTTGGACCTCCTGAACACGGTTTGACTATTTTTAGAGTGCTGTCCGTCTGTCTCTCTGTGGTCGATTTCTGGTGATAGCTGCCACAAATACTAATGGGTTTTCACGATGTTAATTCGGCTTTGCCAATGAAAAATTATAGCTCGAATTCTTTTAAATTCGAGCGAAACCGTCAAAATTTATTCGAAATTTTATATTTTCTTAACATGGCAACACAGGACAAAATTTTTTATAAACACGCATAAAAGGAATAACTTATGGCTCAATGATCACAGAAATTAATACACTTTAAGACAAAAAAACCGACGCACCCCGTAAAATAATCCGATCGTAATGAAACTTTAGATGCAAACACCTTTCTACTGAATATGTAAATGATCAAAAATTCGCAGTCAATGAATGAATAGTCGTAACTACAGCGCATTGAAACTGAGCATCATGGTGGTGTATATAAGGAGCGAACCGCTCGCTTTCAGGAACAATACGTGCAGTGTATTAGAGGGTGCAGTGTGTAAGAGGGTGTGCGGTCGGACATGCATGAGGCTGGATGGGCACACTGACGAATCGCTCGGCATTTGGGTAGTAGCGATGCAGCAAATAGACGATGTTGGCAAGAATGGGCCCGGAATTGTAGATTTTAGCTGTAAGCGGACAGCGGACGACTTAGAGCGACGACAGAATGGGAAGATAGAGCGATTGTTAGAGCAGCTGTAATAGCACGAGATTTGTCGCTATCAACCATCCAGTGTGTGACAAACACGGAAGTGACCACCCGGACCACTAATAGAAGACTACGGGAGCGGAATCTATACCTGCGGCGCCCATTATACCGCCTACTACTGACCAGTATGCACCATCAACAGCGATTGCAATGGTGCTGGACCCGATCAACGTGGAATTGTTGGGATTGGGAACGAATTGTCTTCAGTGATTTTCGAACTGAGTCCCGACGACCAGCGCAGGCGTGTGTGGAGACAACCCGGACATCGCCAGGATCTTGCTCTTACTGTCACACGGCCCCACAAAAGGGAGTTATGGTCTGGGATGCCATTTCGTTTGATAGCCGGACCCCTTAGATAGTTTCCGTGGCACCATCACAGCACAGCGGTACGTTTCCGACATTCTACGACCCATTGTATTGCCATTCCTTTCGCGATACCCCGGGTTAACTTTTCAGCAAGATAATTACAGGCCACATACGGCACGCCTCTCTATTGATTGCGTGCGAGCTTACGACACACTTCCTTGGCTCTTTCCCGGCCACTCAATTTGCTGCTCATGCCTTTGGGGGAGTCGTGTGGTCTGGGTTTTCGACACTTCCTTGGCCACCCAGATCCCCAGATCTCACGCCTATTGAACACATTTGGTCTGAGATGGAGTGTCGCCTGCGGTCATCCCAGAATGAAAAAGAATTAGCTCGTCAATTGGAAGCATTTTGAACGACACCCCTCAGAACACCATCCGGCAATTTTATGCATCAATGCTACGTCGAGTAACAGCTTGCATCCAGGCCAGAGGTGGACCAACTCCATATTGACGTACTTACTTTGTGTTGATCTTTCAGTGCAATAAATCATCCAATTGTTCTGAAATTCCAATCATTTCTTTTTCTGTACATCCACATTACACGTACCAAATTTTGTTTCATTTGGATAATTCTTTCTTGGTGCGTCGATTTTTTTATTTTAGAGTTTATTTTCAATCATTGCAGTGAAAAATATCCGCGATACAATTATTGTCTTCCTTACCTGATTAGCTCTTTTAGCCCTTCTTGTGTGTGTGTGTGTGTGTGGGCGGGGGAGAGTTGCCCTCCGGTGAACATTGCCAAATTTGGTATCAATCTAAAGATTTTTCTAAGCTCTTTAAAATGAACAGTAACATGCTATAATTGTGATCATTTCGACCAGTGATACAGATTAAATGAAAACATACAAGCCACATAAAAGTGCATTCTGGTATGAGAAGGTTGAGTGGAGCCACAATTCAGTTAACTTTTTATAAATATTTTTCTTGTGTACACAATAACTGCCACAAAAATTAATGGATTTTCACAAAACTTTACATCCGACTTTGCTATTGCAAAATGTAGAATGAGATACAATTTCTTGAAATTCGAGCTAAAACGAAATATATTTATTCGAAATTATATATTTTCTTAATATGGCAGCATAGGAAAAAAGTTAACAAAATCATGCATAAAAGTGGTTATTTATCGATCAATGATCACGGAATTTAACCGTTTCAATCATTGTAGTGAAAACTAGCCTCGATACAATTTTTGTGTCCGTGATGTCATTAGCATCCCCTTACTCCCCCGATGGGGTACACTGTCAAGCTTGGTATTGATCGTAAGATTTTTACAAAGATATGCTATAATTGTAAGCATTTGGACCAATTATATATATTTTTCAAAAAATTCTTTCTGAATTTGAAAAAAAATGCAAAAAAAAAGGGGGGGGAGGGATTCTGCCATGAGATTAAGAGTGTAGGTGTCACATTTAATGGCCACTATTCATTTTGTAAACGCGAAGCGTCGGCGGAAATACCCAGTTGATTACGGTTCTCATACGAGTCTGTTATAGATGGACCACTTACTTTTAAATTAAAGCAATATATTTATATATCCTTATAGTATTCTAAATTTTATTATAGTTATAAAAATTTATGAATAGCATGACACATGAATTTACGACTTTTGCAACAATCATTGTAAGAATTAGTTGTACAACAATGATTAATTTGTGAACTTTAAGCACAACCATTTTTGCAACAAGTAGCTTCATTAAACAATGAAATATATTTCAAAGCAATAAAAATCGCCATTATACGAGTTGGTAAAAATATTGATTTCAAATAGAGTTTCTTTTAAAAAGAGTAGAAATGTCCTTGATTGTGGAAAATAGTGATGAATACTTCCCAAAAACTTATGACAGGAATTATTCCAATATTTCAGAATTATCAGACGCTAAGTTACGCACAGAGGATGGTCGCATTTTCAGCATTCACAGGTGCGTGTTGGCAAAGAGCAACAACTACTTCTATTTATTATTCTGTGGCACTGGAAGGGGAAGTAGAGAAATTCAGATTCCAGGCATTAAAGGTGAGGTTCTGAGCAATGTTTTGTCGTACATCTACACAGGCGAGTCCTCTTTGACCGAAACAAATATTTGCGACCTTTTGATTGCAGCAGACTATCTTTTGGTAGATGGCTTAGTTTTGCAGATCAAAGAGAATTTGACAGGAAACATAACAATCAACAATTGCATGCCAATCTTCGTGGCTGCATTGCATATCAGTGAAATGGGCATTCTGCGAGAAAGCTTCAGATTCATACAAACGCATTTTGAAGTTCTGGTTTTGAAAGAAGATTCAGATATTGGCGAGCTACCTGTAGAAGTCCTGAAGCTGTTTCTTTGTGACAAGAACTTGTGTGTCAGAGACGAGCGTGCAATATGGTTGGCTATTGTTAAATGGGTTGAGGCTGATGTTGTGTGCCGTCAATACCAGGTGCCGGATCTTTTGATGTATCTGAGCGTCAGTGATTTAGATGAACAATTAGCTACGGATATACTGGAGCACGAAATAGTGGTTAAAAATCCATGTTGTCAGGTGATATGTAAGAGTAAATTATCCAATTCCTGTAACAGTAATCTTGGTATATTTATTGATTACATTCAATGCCATTCAAAGCCTTTTCTACCTCTGTACGATCGCAGATTTCCAAAGACATTGTACTTTATTGCCCATTACTGCTGTTACAATCATACATATGGCATTCAGATGTACGTTACATACGACGAAAATATCGATTTGTGGAGAAAAATAACAGAAATTGATATGTGTCCGGAATTCTTTATATGTATTGACCATAATATTTATATTTTCAGTACAAATGATAACAGAAGCATTTCCTACAACTTGTGGGAAAGTCAACATGTTGAAATAGCAAGCGTGGATCGCTATAATTATGGCGTCGTCGAACTAGATGGATTGATTTATGCATTGGGTGGAATCTGTGCTCATACCGGAGAAGAAATGAATGATGTGATAAAATATTATCCCCATATAGATGTGTGGATCCATGTATCACCGATGGAACCCGTTGTTACATTTGAAGCTGTATCGCTTGATAATTGTATCTACGTTGTTGGGACCACGCCTAGCGTTTTAGGATTTGAGATGTTAACACAGGTGTACAATCCAGACTCAAATGCGTGGCGTTTAATACCTTCACCATCTATATTTCGCTATGACTTTGCACTTATTGCATACCAAGGACAATTATTTGTTATTGGTGGTAAAAATGAAGCCGAGTTCCTGGACAGTGTCGAAGTTTATGATCCTGCTAAACGACGATGGGAAACCTTTGCTGCTTTGCCTTATTTCTACTGTATACCTAGAGCAATAGTTCTGAATGACCAACTCTTTGCCTATGATAATCACCAGGCAGACCGCAGTTATTTGAAGGCAAAGAAACCCGTGAAATGGAATTCTATGGAAGATTGCTGGAAACCATTCGAGAACACGTCGCCTTTGCTTGATTTGCATAGATATTGGTTTTTCTCACCTGATACCACAGAATGCATTGAGATGATTTGGAAGGAAAATAATGACCCTATGACGACTTTTATAAAGAGTCCATTCAATTAAATTTGAGACGAAATTTTTGTGTATTGGGAATATTAAGAAACTGTATTACAGATTTGGTAAAATTTGTACATATTTACGAAATAGCTTTAGAATTTATTCTTAATGAAAACATATAATAAAATGAAATTCAATGAAAATTTTATTGTTCTTATTGCTTTATTTTTCAACATCTTTAGTTTTACACCGAATTGTCACATTAACGTTGGCCTGGCAAATAGAAATGGCGTCCCTTTCTTATAAAAAAGCACAAAATATCTTTCAATTATTTTGAACGATTATTGCTACTGGATGATGCGGCCCATAAAGTTTGGTCTTTCGGTTACCTTGAACTGTCCACGCTTGAAAGGCCAAACATGTTTGACGGGCGCTTTGCCGGCTTTGGACTATTGAACTGTGAGGATTCCAGTAGTTCTGCCAGTCGACATTACTGGCGCTGAGGTCAAACTGACATGTTTCGTGTTGCTTTTGAGCTGAGTTTTCAGTCCCCAGGTTTACATGCGTTGCCCATCATCGTCAGTGCATTATTCTCACTTCAAGGCAGATTGAAGATGATGAATCATCAATGCGATCTGTGCGTGTGTAGTTGCAGGGTAAACTGGCATAACTGTCACAGTTAGACTTGACATTTCTAATTGAAAAACATAGTTATCAAACTAGTATAGTACTAGTATAGTACAAACTATACTTATCAAACTAGATAACCAGTTCTCATTGTCAAAGAAAATCGTGATAGGACGTACCACGACACTTTAACAATGTGCAATGTGTTTTGTAGCCATTTTATCTGATTACAGTAGATGTCTAAATAAGATTTTGAAAGTGTGACCTTGGAAAAATACTGAACTTGCGCATAACAATAGCGTTACATCGAAAATATCAAATTGTATAGGTACACGTTTAACTAGGGGTTGTATAGTAAATATATTTTGTCAGGTAATTCATAATATTGGTCGGAAGGAATGCGTGGTCCAGAAATATTTATAATATCCAGATTTGTAGATAGAAGTAATGTTTGAACTGAAGTTTATTTACTTTACTTTATACATATGACATTATATGAAAGAATGCGACCTATAGATGTGCAAATTCATGAATTTGTTTTGATAACATTAAAGGTATAGAGGTGGGATGATCAATAATGTGTCATTGCCCCATTAATATCGTTGTGGCATTAATACTGTGATATAAAATATAAATACATAATGAGGAACGATCTTCTGAAAAGTCTACAAAAGCAGCTAAGTTCGATCGCGTTATAGTCATGCCATTGTCATACGAGCACTTGTGCATGTCATACATTGGCGTCAAGATCTTGGCTGTGTGTCCACAATTCTTTTTAATGCCCATAGTATTGGACATTTTCACTAGTATTAACAAGGATCCATTTGCTATTTTTTTTCAAAATTTAGTTAATTGTTTTTACTTTCCCTATAATATATGTATAGTATACAGTATATGTATAGTATACAGTATATGTATAGTATACAGTATATGTATAGTATACAGTATATGTACATTAAAGTGTATAATGTGTAGGGAAGGTACTGCGACGGAGTCAAAAATTCGAATTCGAGTTTTCGATGGAAGGGTACGCTTTAAGCATATCTAAACTCGAATCGAATATTTTTGAGGTGATGTCTGCGTCCGTGTTTATATATGTATGTATGTATGTTTATGTGTATGTCTGTGAGTCTGTGTAAGCGATATCTAACTAACGACTTAAGCATTTCAAAAAAGAAAATTGGTATGGATATTTACAATCAGCAAACACTTGAACCATACTAATTTTAAACTCGATCGAATGTTCGGAAGACACCCTTCTCCCAAATTTTCGAATGAATTTTTGAAAAAGAAACCTTTAAAATTCAGGACCATTAATATTGCTATATAAATAATCATTTCATATGTTATTTTTTATTAGAAAATGAATGACACTATTTTTAGAACGTTAGCATGAACCTTTCTCAAATTATTGCACATTTTCAAATAAAATGGTCGAAAAAATTACATAAAATAAGAAGTAAATATCAGTAAATATGTTGATATTTCATGTACAATATTATGGGACAAATTTGTTAACCCAATTGTCTTGGATCTATCTCTTTCCATTCATTAGAGAAGACATTTATTAATAAGAACTCAAGCTATGGGTTAATATTACATAACAAATCAATTTCTCCGTCTGCTTGTGTATATATAACGCTTGGCAATAAATTATGGGCCAATTTGCGGCGAACTTGGTGAAATATCGCCAACTTAGTGACTTTTGCAAATGTGGCTAAATTAAAGAAAATGTCACCAAATGGACAAAAGTGACGTATGATTCACGAAAATGATGACAAATTGATGAAAAATCAATATCTTGGAGAATGAAGTTCGTTGCTAATCCCTGTTGCTTTGGAGGAATTATTATTCATGATGTAGGGAAAGTCACGTGTGGCTCAAATAAAGTCAATTACCCGAATACCCTGATAATCAAAATTCGGTTATCCGGAGAATAGATAAAAAACACACTCCCTGCAGGTCAGAGTTGAAATATTTAGATTTTCAAAACACTATTGCTCAAATATCCAGATGAACAAAATGCTGTTCATCGAATGTCTGGGTAATCAAATTACGGTTCACTGAATACCCGAATAACTAAAATATGATTCATCAAATATTCAGGTAACCAATAAAAGTTTAACTGAATGCCCGGATCACTTAAATGTGGTTCAGTAAATGCTCATATCACCAAAATATTTCTTAATGAATGCTCGGATTACTAAAATACGGTTTACCAAAGTATGAATTACCCAGACAATCCAAATACGATTCACCGATTATTATAATAAGTAAAATACGGTAAATTAAAATATATTTAAATCGTATAGTCAAGATACGTTTCCTTTAATAACCGGATAACCAGATACGTATCAATGGGGTCCAATATAAGTAATAAACGTTCTTGTATTAAACGTAGTGCAACAACTAGCATAGTATTAAACACCCTTGTAATATTATCATCACCTACAGATAATATAACACTAAGTCTCTCAAGTGACAATAGCTGGTCATACACATTTTTTCCGAAGTGGAAGAGAGGCGCCTGACTTTTTACAAAGAATAAAACGTTAGTTAGTGGGCATTGCCACACTACACTATTCCACAAACGAAATAACAGTAGGTTCGTCCGTTTTTGTGCTTATCATTTCATTTCCTGTTGATATGAGTAGCACATTGTTCCAATTACGTCACGTTGTTACTTTCCTTATATACAATAATGTATAAGGAAAGTATTGTGACGGGGTCGAAAATTCGAATTCGACTTTTCGACGGAAGAGCACGTTTCAAGCATTCCTGATCACAAATCGAAGGGATTTCTGTATGTGTGTGTGAAAGTATGTGTGTGTGGTCTGTGGAGACGATAACTCACGAACGAATGGAGCGATTCGAATGAAATTTGGTACAAAAATCACAATCCATGAATACTCTAAGCCTATTGTTTTTAAACGCAATAGAATATTCAGAACCCCCTAAATATTCGAGAGAAATTTTGAAAAAATCGTCAAAAATCAATATCGCTAATAAAGTTACGCAAATAGTTATGTAATTTTTCATTAGAAGACGATTGACATAAGTTTTAGAACGCTAACATGACCCGTTCTCGAGATATTGCACATTTTTCAAAAAAATTATCAAAAAGTCATATAAAATAAAAAAAAAATGTATTGAGAAACATGTTCACTTTTCATATGGAATACCATGCGATAAATTTTGTGTCATCATTCTCGTGTATACAGCTTGTTCCATTCATGAAAAAATATACTTTGAGTAATACTTTTGTATTTGAACGCCAATAGTCATTTATCTGCTGTAAGAATAACTTATTTCTCCGTCCATAACGTTTGGCGAGATTTTGGCGACGAATTTGTGGAATGTCACCAACTTGGCACCTTTTTTAAATGTTGCTAAATTAACGAAAAACTCGCCAAATGGATAAAAATGACGCTAAATCAATGAAAAGGACGACTCATTGACGAAAATTCAATATCTTGGAAAGAAGATAAATATCTACTATAAAAATAATCTATTTTTTTACTGTAAAAGTAGTAAATTCATTGCATTATATAAGGAAAGCCATGTCCTGCCCACATCAGATTTTTTTTAAAGGAGCTGAGAGATATGTGTGGCTGCCATTGATTTCTAGTAGCTCTTTCGTTATTATTTAGTTTTACCTGAAATCTATCAAATTTTATGATATTTTATATGAGAAAGGATTTTTAACTCGGGTCACATAAATATATTGATTGCATTCGATAGTGGCCAGTGTTAGGATAAATCAGCTGAAAAATCTATCATCGAACATACGGATGACGTGTTTCTAAGCTAATTTAGTTAGGACTTTTTTCAATTCTACTAATAGTAGTATGATACTTTTCTGAATAGATTTTATGTTCAAGCTAGATGAATATCTAAATTTGATGATTATGATTTAGACTGATTATAGATTATGGTTATTGCCTTAGCTTTCAGTAAATGTATTACTAAATGTATATTATAAAACGTCACTATTGCACAACAGATATTTTATTGTATATGATTCAGTTAAGAAATCTTAAACTTTTAAATGTGTATATTCGTTTTTATTTGTTTTTCACTTTTTAAATGTGTATATTTGTCCATTCTCAATTTAATATGTATTTTTCTTTTAACCTAATTCCATTAATTAAAATTTGCCGACTGCCTCTGGTAATGCAAAAGAGAGATAATATTCAGAATAGTACACTAAGATTATACTACTTTGTTTAACGGGTGTAGTGAATTTACGAGTTTACGAAGAATATTACCACCCATCTTTAAATTTTAAACATTTTCCGTATTATTTTATTTCAATTATTTCATTATTTCTAGCTTTCAGAAAGCCACTTATATTCATTCAGGTGGCTTTTGCCGTTTTGCCGTTTATTATTGAAATGTTCACATACAGAACAACTAGCAAATTTTTCTCGCTATCTGCTGTTAGATGTATAAAACCGTCAAGAAAATAACATGTACTATTCCCATCGCGACTCTCCATCAGTTACTATCTCTGCAGGGAATAGCAAAAATCATTTTGGAGATGCAGAAACTCCAACGAAAAATTACACGACGCTATAAACAATGGCTTTAATGGCGACGCTATAAACAATGGCAACTAACACATGCGAGGCCAAATACAGTATTTTTGTTGAATCGGAAACGGAATTGTGTGAGGTGAATAATACGTCAGACAGAAATGCTACAGTATTGACTTTAAACTTGGACATTGTTTATGACCAATAAATTGACTAATTAGCAATGAAACTCAAACATGCAACGCAAAACGTCTCTCCGGGTCCAATTCACGCTTACTGGTCGGTCGGTCCTGGCCCTTAGCAGCGACGTCAATAAGTGGACGAAAAACCGCCTAATTAAAGACGCGCAGATGTCAAGAGGAGGACTTACCCGAAGCCATATTGTTGTTGTTGAGACCCAGACCGTCCGACCTACCAGAAAGGTGTAAGGTAACTGCTTGGAAGACCAGGACCCGAAGCCACGTGTAAAAAAATTATGCAACTTAAAAAAAAAAGTTGTCCAGTTACCAGTTGAGAGCTAACAGTTAAGAATTACAGTTGACAGTGAACAGTGAAGAAGTTAAAAGACGAGTTTAAAATGCAGAGAAGGAGATAGATATTGATGCTGGAGAAGCTGCCAGACAGTGCATGTGTAGATCGCAGTCAACAGTATGACAACGCATGGCGCAGTCAACATTTGAAGAGAAGGTATATGCCACCTACATAGATTTTACCAATGGATCGAATGTTTAAAAACAATATCAAGTGGATTTTTGCAATATAAGCTGGTCAGTCGTCCTGGTCTCAAAGCTTAATGTCTCACGTCGAAATGCCTCACAATGATAAGGTTTCACATCTTTGAAATGCTCATATTTGCAAATATAAATAATCTTGTGAATGTTGTATTTAAATTTAATTTCAAAAATAAAGGATTAAATTTAAAAATCTAAAAAGGAGTCTTTAATGACTAGACTAATATTTCCCTTTCAGTACACTTAAGCATTTGCTCACTGCAAGAAATTGGATGGTGATGACGGATTTCACAACGCAGCGCATTCAAGTAATCACACCCTATGAAAATTTAGCAACTTAACTTACATTCATATTTTCACCGCGTACGGTGCTTACCGTAAATTTAATCTTAATCACTACAATACATCCCCTTTACCTTATCAAAGTCGTTTTCCATTATTGCTCCCGGAATTACTCAGTCTGTTCGTCTGTCTGTGGGCGAGGACGGTTTTCGTGACACGCCGTCTTCACGCATATCCTTGACAGTTGCTGTCACGGGTCGCTTTACCATTCGGTAAAACACGTGTGTGTATGGCCAGCTAATGTGAATCATTGTTTGGTATAAGTTTTAAGCCTAAATTAAAGGACGAAAATATAATTGTTTGAAATCTTTCACATTCTTTAGGGAAATGTTATATTACACTATGGTTATATATTTTAGACCTTTGCATTACTTTTTATGATGTTTTACTAGTATTTCTCTATAGGGAATAAATTCATTCTTTAGTTTCAAGTTTCTAAACCTGATCTTTATTTGATGACAGTATATCTCTTTGAAATGATTTATTTAATTGTGAAAATGCTTTCAGAATATTGTAAATTCGGGATGGTTGTAAATGCGGGATGTGTAAAAGTTACTTGTAAAGCATACGTCAAGGTGATAGTTCATTTAGAAAGTATAATTTCATAATTCAAGCCGGACAAATGTATAACATATCAATGTATAATGTTAGTACAAACCACAGGTTCGCCTTCCCTGATGTTGAGCGCCAGGACTCAACAATGACTGAGCACTGTATATAAAAATGGCAATGAGGAGGCATATGTAAATAAACACCATCTTAATATTATATAAAAGTTCTTTAATTTGTGTGTTAGAAGAAGTATACACATTCTAATCTTCATTAAGCAGTACTTAAATATCATATCATCTATACTGAACATTTTCCAAAATCAACTTATTTCATATAAATGTAGTACATACACATTTTACTGCAATCATAAATTATTGCACAGACACTTAGATCAAAGTAAAATTTCGTCAGAATAGACTAAACAGTCCACAGACTAAATTTCAAAAATTTAATAAAAGCATTAATTTAATAAAAGCAAAAATTTAATAAAGCATAAATTTATTTAAAGCATTTCATGGCGATAGTTCAATAAGAATTAATAGAGTTAATTATTATCCATTTATGCTTGGCAATTTAAGATTTAGATGAATTTTATAGATTCACGATATAACGAATTTTATAGATTTGGGCCAAGCTCTCCTTGATTATTTTAATCCATCCTTTTTTTGAAAATAAAATACTTACAGTAATCTTGGTTGTTCTAACAATCCTGACTGTCATAATAATTAGTCTGAGATGGGAAATTTTAAGCTTACTCTTAAATTTAGACATTGTTATAAATTTGGAGCAAATTAAAACATGCCCGTCTGATTAAGTTTCTTTGTTCCATCTCATGAGTAAAAATGTAGCGTCTCTCAACCGCTACCCAGAACCTGACGTCGCAACTACATATACATATCAAGCACTTGCATTTACTGGAGCGCCGAAAGGAAAGAATTAAACAAGAAAAAGTAATACATTTACTTCCGACGGACTCTCAAGGCGGAAGTCCCAGCAGTGAAGATAACATGTACATGCACAAATGCTGTTTCTCCGCAGACGAATTTTAACGCAGAATATTATACACATATTATACACTTACATTCAACTTGAAAAACACATTTAAAACAGGGAAAATAAGAACTCACAAAATACTGATACTACAGTATACACCCTGTTGTAAAAAAATGCACTGGTTCACAACTGAAATCGTAACACCATGAAGAAATTGATGTATCCCTATGGAATTTACAGAATATAATTCTAACATAGAGATGTGCAAATAATCAAACAATCATACCTGGAATATGAAAGCATGGAACTTTATTGACATTCGATCAATATGGAATAGGCACACCGCGAGCGGCTATGCAGGATTGAATACGACGAGGCATCCCGTCAATGAGATGGTCAATGGTGTGCTGAGGGATTGCATTTCACACAGCATGCAATTGGTCTTGTAATTGAACATGGTTTGCTGGAATTAGGAGTTCTCTTTATCGGCGATACATGATGTTCCAGATATGCCCAATTCGTGACAAATCCGGAGAATATGTTGACCAAGATTGGATATCTAAACCTGTAGGCTATTCGTAGTTACCCATGCAGTATGTGGCTTGGCATTATCCTGCTGAAAAAACAGTCTAGACCTGGTAGACAGATATGTGTGTACCATAAGTCTCACAGTGTCAGATACGCATCGTTGTACCGTGATACTGCCAGAAACGGAGACCATAGATGTTCGTCCACCAAATGTTATACCATCCCAAACAATGGTACCACTCAGGGAGCTGTGTCGCGATTGATAGAAAAAGCTTCCTGGTGGCGTTGTTGAAAGCGTCACCACACGCGAGTATGGCTATCTGGCATGCATCATCTGCATCGGCTATCTGGCATGCATCATCCGTAAACAGAATGTTTCGCCATTCTGTCGACCAATTGCGTCTCATGTAACAGCACTGGAGGCGACGTAACCGGTGAAGATGTTGAAACGGTAGGTGTCGAAAAAGTTGTCTACCTCGGAGTCCTGCGTCATGCAAAAGGTTTTGAATTGTTTGCGTTGAAACCATGTTACCTGTAGTGTGGGACAAATGCCGTTAAAACACGGTTGCTGTGGTAAACGGCTCCCGCGCAACGCTTCTCAGAAGCACACGATTTTCACGTGGTGTGGCTCATTCCACCCTTACGTAAAAACAATGATTTGGTGCAGTTCCGTTGCCGACAACTGAACGTATGCAGTACGTGACGTACTCTTGGCATACTGTGATGAATTTTACAACCTGAAACCAATGACGCTACAATTTAGCTGTGATATCGATCCTCCTTGACCTGACGCTTTTATGTTGCTCGGCAAGGTGTTACGTCACTATGCGTAACGAAACGGTGATCATTTACATATCTCGCTTTGCTGTTTCTATTGCCTGATTTACATAGAGCTACATCTACAACTTTATTTTGATGCGATTTCAGTTGTGAGCAGTGTATATGCACCCATAAAATATTGAACTACAGCTGCGAAACTCGGCAAGCAAATGTCGATTTAAGAGTTACGCAAATGATCAAACTGTTATCGCCAATAATGCTATAGGGCTCAAGAGAATGATGTTATAAGGCTCATAATGTTATAGGACGAGCATAAGAAGGACGTATCGTGCAGCATTTAAAACGACCGGTGTTCTCACTCACGGACAATTGCAACTTGATTTTCTGTTTTAGTAACTGCAACTTATGTACAAAGATGCCTTTAAGACGTACTAGACGGTACTATGAACAATTATTGGATTTAGAGAGGGGTTTCATCATAGGCCTAAGGGAATCTGGTTGTATCAGTCAGACGTATCAGTCATATGCAACAGATGCATCAGTCGTTATCTTGGTCGGAGCGATATAGGATTTTCTCTGTGATAGCAAGAGTGGATCAGAAAAGGCACACGTAACCGCCGCAGAGACTCAGGACGCCCCAGACAGACATCTGATCGAGAGAATCATGCAGACAGAAGAGGAACCATGTCCACACCGATTGCGTCGCTATCACCCATTCAAAGGCATTTGCCATCCTTCATGCATCTTGTATCAAGAAATACTATTTGGAGACGACTGGCGGAAAGGGGGATTTGGTGTTGACGTCCATTAAGGCATATGCAACTGGCCCTTCAGCATAGGCAGAGCCGTCTGGATTGGTACCGAGATCGGTCAGCCTGGACAGTGTCCTATTAGCGGCATGTTATCTTTAGCGACGAATCCCGTTTTTCTGCTGGTGACCACAACACGTGTCTGGAGAAGGACTGGCCAGCGTTCCGATCCCGCATTTCTTGTCGAACGACACATGGCCATCACACGTAGTATGACACTCTAGGGAGATATTTAGTGGGACAGCTGATCTCCTCTAGTTGTGCTGTAAGCCAATCTAACGGCTTGCTTGTACGTCAACGATATTTTGCAGCCAATTGTTCTGTGTATGTTGTCAAGCCGTCCAGTTTCTATTTATCAACAAGACAACGCTCGACTATACATACCGCCCGACTTTCCCAACAATGTCATCGAGGATTTAAAACCCTCCCATGAACATCTAGGTCCCCAGACATCACCAGTAGAACATGTCTGGGACCTGCTGGAATGGTAATTGCAACCTTCTCAGAATACGACTGAGTTAGCTGACCAGTTGCAATATTAGGCAGAATCTTCCGCAGAGGACATGATAAACTTAATTGACTCTATGCCGCGCCGAATATTGGCGCTCATATAGCTGCTAGTGGAGGATTTACCACATACTAAAATGCCATCTTCTTGTTGCCACTATTTCTTAGTAAATTGTGTTTTTACTCTCAAATTATAATCATTTGCATATCTTCTCAAACGATATATACATGTCAAATTTCGCAGTTATAACTCCATTTCTTATGGGTGCATATATTATTTTGCAACAGAGTGCATTATTCTTAAATAATGTATTTCCTCATATTTGTGTTTCATGCTATTTTTCTAAATAATATTTTTATCTAAAGGGAATATGCATTATTGTTTGGTTTCCGGGTTCCGTATTATCGTAAGAAAATATTAACTTTCTGAAAATGAAAATATCATATTCCTTTTCAATTACAAACTGCACTGTAAAGCCAACTCCGTTTGTTTGATTTCTAACCTAATACCACGCGCAATCACAAAACCCGCTGGTTTAGGGCGTTCCTAAAAATTGGAAAGACACTTCATTGCAGATAACAATATCTTTAATCTGAGTGGCTCATAGCAAGTATTTTACTGCCATTGCAGGTATAGGCTATTCCATGCTGATGAGCACATTATAAGCACGAACCAGGTACTTGGATGCTGTTACATGGAATGGAATGGTTCCAAAGTTTTCCTAATACACGTGTTTGAGGGTATTAAAGAAATTTTGTTTTGTTACGCTACCTTTTCACAAAGTGCAATATGTACTGAAGAAGCTACTGAGCGAAATCGACTAGCCAATAGGAAGAAATATTACGGGGGTAGAGTTGGATTTTTTTTAATTTCGAAGATATCCGCGACAAGCACGCGCGATGTCTTCCTATTGGCTGGTCAATATCTCTTAACAGCTGTTTCACGCGTCGCGCTTGGTAAAAACCCAGCGTCAAAGGGTGGTAGTTACTGCTGCGACAGGAAACTTGCTTCTGTAAGATATCTGCATAGTAATTACTTTTTATTAGGAGGTTGTTATATAATAATTTATACAACAATTCATAATTTTTAAAAGGGTTGTGTAAGGTTTGTGATCCAATCTTGCTTTAGTTGGCCGTCGTGTAGTAATTACGAAATAATCTTACCTTTGTTGGGAAGGAGTCGTCTAGAAATTATTTTTTTGTGGGAGATCGCATACTAATTAATTAGTTTTGTTAGAGGTCGTATATTGAGTTATTTTGTTAAAGATTGACTATTAATTCATTTTGTTAGAAGTCATATATTAATTTGTTTTGTTAGAGGTCGTATAAAATTCGATTTGTCAGAGGTCGTATAAAAATTATTTTTGTCAGAGGTCGTATATTAATTATTTTTGTTTGAAATTGCCTATTAATACATTGCGTTTTGTTAGATGTCGTATAGCAAATCGTTTCGTTAAAGGTCATATATTATTTTTTCTTATTTGAGGTCGTATAGTAATTAGTTTTATTAGAGGTCGTGTGATAACTAATAATATTGATAGAGCTTGTGTGGTCTACATTTGTACGGGGATTTTATGAGCGTCGGTGCTGCGGGTTGGTTAATGGGGGGGAGAGGGTTTTTTGAAAGGGGATATTGTACTTAATTTTACTTGACAATCTTCACATCTATTTTTCATTTCCAGTCTTTATGATAAACGAATATATTTTAGCACCTCTTTGTTTCAATTAAAGATTGAATATTATTAATTCAAAATATTGTCTAGTTTTATTGTTTATGGAACAGCCAGACATTTTGCACAAGCAAAATAGCAAGGAAGCTCTAAGAAAAGGTTGCTTTAATGCAATCTTTTCTAATCTCAACAGCAGCATAATAAATGGGAAGGAATTGTTTGCTTTTTACTAAAGTAACCTTCTCATGCAACCACCTAATTTAAATATCCAGTTGCACAAAGAACTTTCTTTTTAGAATATCAGAGAAATTCTTCCCAAAAGAATAAAAAAAAGATTGGAAGGTTGTTTACATCGTACTCGTTGACACAAGTTTTGCATTCATTTTGTTGGTGAAAATGCAATAGAGGACTCAATCACTTTTGTGTTGGCGTTTATTTTATCTACTTTAGAAATGATATTGTTCAAACATCTTTAGTTAAGAATGTTATTAGAAACAGAGATCTTGATGAAAAGTTTTTTTCGTTATCATTAAGAATTGGCGGTTTGATTAATATGTATTTAATTAACTCGAATTTTGATTAATCGAAAGAGGGGAAGTTATACATTTTTATTTACATATATTATTGGCAATAGAAATTTGCCATACTATTGTTTTTATTAAATTGTTTGACGCATCTATTTCTCAAGATCTACTATAAGTAAAAACTTATTTTTATTTATTTATTTAGGTGATTATTTATTTATTTAGGTGATTTAGCAATAAGTTTTGGAGGAGGTAGTTCACTTCACAGAGGATTTACATTTTTATTTCCTTTTCCACTTAGGGTTCACAAAATTTTCTTGAAAAATTCATTTCTCAGGATTGGCTATAAATAGAACTTAGATGATAAGTAATTTGGATTCAGCATTAAATTCTGGAGGCAGTAGATAGTTAAGTAAGAATTTAAACTTCCGGTTGTAAAGATGTTACTTCCGATTTAAAAATTTGTATTTTTCTTGCGACATATCGAAATCAGCTATCGATAGAGTTTGTCGTATCGACAATTAGTTTCAGCGGCTCAAAAGTTCCTTTTCCGAAGCCATTTTTTGGTTTTTGACTTTGTTTCCATAGGGATATATGCGAATTTCATGTTTTGTCCGGCGAGCGTATGATTTCTTATTTGTATTCTTTCCTTTGGTGTTTTCGCTCCGTCTGAGTGACGTAGACGTACGAAGAGAGGAGAACGTTGAATTTGCGCCTTTGGATCTGTCAATGAGATGAGTTTTTGAAGAAGTATATTATCAAAAGTTACTGTTGTGACGAGGATCCCTGAATTTCTGGAAGCCTGAAGACCGCGTGGGTGTGCTCCTGGAAAGCACTAAACAAATGATTTTGCTTTATGCCTAACATCTTGGATTTCCTTTGATTCTGAAATGAATCGAAATCAAGTGGAGACGTCCGGGAATTAAACTCTTGTTTCCTTTACTAAATTTCTTTTTCTATTCTAGGGGAGGTGAAAGTATCAACGGAATCGAGCTAGATTCGTGTTCGTTACCCCTTTGCCGCTCGATCTAGAAAGGTAAAGTGAAATAAAGCTTCTTCCTAGCATTGGCGAAAAATGGCCAAATCTGTAGAAGGAATTCAGAGCGTGTTCAGACGAATATTAATTAACCGTTGATGAATCAGGAAACAGAGGTAACCTTTTAAAAATTCAATTGAGCCGTTAGGAACTAGAATTCTAAGTGTGAAGCAAAATTGTCTTACAAGGTTATAATTAAGGATTATTGTAGTAAATGTCATAAGTATAAAAAAATAAATAAATTGTATAAATATGGAATATCTCAAATTGTGTTTGTAAATGTTATCAACGTGTGAATTGATTCTATAATTACGGCTCAAGAACTTGGTCTAGAATAAGTGATTATATATAATATGTAATATTGAATACTATATATTTGGCCATAATTTTCATAATATTATTAATTACTAAATATAAAATCGTGTTAATGAAATCTATTGTGTCATCACTTCCCATTGCTTGCCAATTTTTGTGTTCAATTTATTACGCAGCAGTCCGACCTGCGTCTCGCAGGCCAGGGAATCTTATACCTGGGTGTTTTGCTTATCTTGCGGAATTTGAACTTTGAGGAGATAAGTATAGGATACATCTTAATCTCCTGTACTTGGTAGTACAGCGTATCCTGCTTTGTCACAGGCACTTCGTCATTAAATAATTGCATTTTGTATCGATTTTCGGCCCTTCTCCCCTTCCCTGTGACAAGTTTATAAGATGACTAATATAGATTCAACATTAAATTTCGGATGGTGTGTGTGTGTGTGTGTGGGGGGGGGTGTCTAAGGATTTCAACATCCATTCTCGGTTCAAAAATTTCCGTTGAAAGATCTATTTCTCAGGACAGACTAGACAGAGCTTAGATGATGACCGATATGGGTTCAGAATTAAATTTCACAGTGGGTTAAAAGGATTCATTAAATATTTTAACTTCTTGTGTTCTTTTTCAACATTCGGTTTAAATATTTTCCTTGAAACATCT
Source organism: Amaurobius ferox (assembly GCA_951213105.1). Taxonomy (NCBI): domain Eukaryota; kingdom Metazoa; phylum Arthropoda; class Arachnida; order Araneae; family Amaurobiidae; genus Amaurobius; species Amaurobius ferox. The sequence continues at coordinate 84,556,817 of OX578138.1, forward strand.
ATTTTTAGAATAGACTTTAGATAGAGCATATAGATGTAGCATCAAATTCTGGTGACAGTACGAGGACTCACTAGGGATTTCCTCTTTCAGTTCTGAAGAAGTCACTTCGATTAAAAAAAATCTGATGTGGACAGCACATGATTTTCCTTATATTATAATGCAATGTATTTACTACTTTTACAATAAAAACAAAATAGGTCATTCTTATAGTAGATACTTATATTTTTTCCAAGATATTGAACTTTCGTCAAATAGTCGTTATTTTCAAAGATTTAGCGTCATTTTTATCCATTTAGCGAGATTTTCTTTGATTTGGTAGCATTTAAAAAAAGTCGCCAAGTTGGCGACATTCCGTCAAAATCTTCGTCAAAATTTCGCCAAGCGTTATGGAGAGAGAAATAATTTATTCTTATAGCATACAAATGACTATAGACGTTCAAATACAAAAGTATTACTCAAAGTATTTTTTTCATGAATGGAATGAGCTAGGATCCACGAGAATGATGTCCATAAATTTATCGCATAATATTACATATGAAAAGTGAACATGTTTCTCAATAGGAAATATTATTTTTTTATTTTATATAATTTTTGGATGAATTTTTTGAAAAATGTGCAATATCTCGAGAACGGTTCATGCTAGCGTTCTAAAATTTATGTTAATCGTTTTCTAATGAAAAATTACATAAGAAATGTCTATTTGCGTAACTTTATTAGCGGTTTTCATTTTTTGATGATTTTTTCAAAATTTTACTCGAAAATTTAGGGGGTTTTGAACATTCGATTGCGTTTTAAAACAATAGGCTTCCAGTATTCACGGATTGTGATTTTGTACCAAATTTCATTCGAATCGGTCCATTCGTTCGTCAGTTATCGTTTTCACACACACACACACACACACACACACAGACATCACCTCCAAAATGTTTGATTCCTGCTCAGGGATGCTTGAAACGTGCTCTCCCGGCGAAAACTCGAATTTGAATTTTCGACCCCGTCACAATACTTTCCTTATACATTATGTATATAAGGAAAGTAAAAATTACATTTTCCTTAATACAACTTTTTTTTCTGAATAGACTATAGGTAGAGCATTTAAAATCAGCATCAAATTCTAGAGGGAGTGGAGGGCTCACTTAAGATTTCCATTTCCAGTTCTGCAGACATCACTTAAATAGTTTTCATTTTACGTGCAACATCTATTTCTTATAATTGGCTATAGATAGAGCTTAGATGATGATTGATATGGGTTCAGCATCGAATTTCTGAGGAGGTGGGAGGTTTTAGCTATGTAATCTTGTCAAAAGTGAAATTACACTGCCATGAAAGAATGGCAGTAGCCATATGCAAATCACAGTAACGGCAGAAAAGAGAGTCATATTAAGTTTTCTTACGTATTGAATCACGTGACATCCACTTTTGAAAAAGTGAAAAAGCGATGCTTCGAAGATGTCAGCGAGCTGTATACCAGCTGTTAACGGCCGGGGGACGAGACCGTATCCTGGAGCTACTTCATGTGGGTTTGTCGATGCGTGCAATTATCACTCGTGTTGGTTACGACGTGAGTACCACCCAGCGATGTCTGACACGATGGACGCAGGAACATCAGAAAACACGCCAAAGAGGGAGTGGATCGAACAGGCGCAAGACAGAGAGCTCAAATTGGCAGATTTGTCGAACGGCTCGTCGAGACTCGTTCGCAAAGGCAAGTGAGATCCGAAACAGCCTGCCACCATGAACGGTTGCACCCATAGGCGATGCTAGGCTTTCACAATTGGAGGTGCTATGCATAGAACATAAGATCATATATCAGGCATGTAGCCCGAAAACCATTTTTTTGGGTTGGGGGGGGGTGGAGGCGCGGGGCAAATTGCGCAGTAGGCTCTCGTCTACGTTCCTGTCATATAGTATGATACCAAAATCATCATCAATAAAGGAAAACGGATGACTCAATGTTTGGACAAACAAGAAAATAAGTTTTTACATTTTTAAAATAATTTTGTGTGCGTTAAAATTAAATGTGCAGAAATCTTCTGTGTCTTTAAGATTTCTCACCAAGAGTGCAAACTACTTAAATTAATTTTACTCAATCATTTTATAAGTAGTAAATTAATGTTTAAGTGGCAGTTGTTAAGTAAAAAGGAGTGTTTGCACAATTTGTAATGGGAGTACTGCAGCACTCCTAACACACCCCGTGGCGCCGCCTATTGTTGTACCTGCTCACACCCAAACCATTCACAACAGGTTGCATAAAGAACACCCCACGGCGGCTAGCCACTGGGGTGTCATTAAGCGCTCGACACAGGGATACACGTCTGGCGTAGTGTCGTCGTTATCGTACCTGGACCAATGAATGGCATCGGGTATTTTTACGGATGAATCTGGCTCATGACAGTGAAGAAATGACAGCCAAGGACGGACTTCCCGGAAAACGCCACGTGCCAGCCCATATCACTGATCGTCACACCGGTCATCATGGTTTGGAGCGGTATCATATTCGATCAGTGGACAGCTCTAGTGCACATTGCAGGTAATCTAACAGCTGGCCGGTACGTCACACAAGTTGTGATGCCTGTGGTTCTGCCACTGGTGCAGGCAATCCTCGGCACGGTTTTCCAGCAAGACAATGACACACCGTACGAAGAACTCTCAACAGCCTGAATGGAATTTACACCCTTTCCTGGCCGGCAGCCTCGCCGGATCTCTCTCCCATTGAACATGCATGCATCCTCATCGGATATCAGGTGCACCGGGGACCACCGGTATATACCGTAGACGAACTGCGTGCCGCAGTGGACTCTGTTTGGCAAGAATTACCTCAGGCAACCATTAATAGCCTCATCGATAGTATTTCTCGCCGTTTAGCGGTTTGCATAGCTGCGTGTGGGGGCCACATTCATTACTGAATAAACAGGTTTCTTTTGCATATCTTTATTTGTTCTTTTAATCATTTGCATATAACTCTCTCTTCTACCGGTACTGTGATTTGCATATGGCTACGTGCATTCCTTTATAGTGTTGCAATTTCACTTTTGAAGAGTGTATTTTGACGTCTGGTTCTGGACATGTTACTTTCCCTCCGAGAATTTGTATGATTGTACGAAATAAGTGTGTAAAAAAGCATAAAAAATACCTAATAGTTCCATCGAAAATCAAGTATACACATCGTCTGCCACCATATGAACGCCCCTTCATGAATTATTTGTTAAAATTTAAAATTGATACTTGGTCAGCTGTTATATCAGTTTTGGGAGTATGAAAGGAATAATATCGTACTGTCATCCCAGTGAATATATAAGAACCTCAAGGAATAGAGTCGAACGGGCATGAAATTTGTTACACATATTTCAGGACCATTATTTTGCATTGTATGTTAATTTATACGAAGTTTTATAATTTTTATGCCTTAAACAGGGCCGCCTATAGAAATTGTGGGCTAGTAACACATTTATCACGGGTCCCTTTCATATTCAATTTTCTCATTTTTATGAATTTTTCATATCTTCTCTAGCCTTAAAAAGAAAATATTGGCAGTCCGGGCAAAAAAAAATGGTTTATTATATCCGACACATTTAAACAAACAAAATATTTAGCAAGAATGAGTACTAGCATTGAACTGCAAATTTAGTTGGTTATAAAGAATCTAGAGTTCATCTGAAATTCGAAATATGTTCAAACTGCTGCTCAAAATGCAAAAAAAAAAAAGATTAAGAAAGTTACATATAGAATAGCAAGAATATCAACAGGTTTCGAAGCGATCAATAGGTTTAGAAGAATATCAACAGGTTTCGATTCGAAGAATATCAACAGGTTTCGATTCGAAGAATATCAACAGGTTTCGATTCGAAGAATATCAACAGGTTTCGATCCTGGTCACGGCACCAATACTGTTATGTGCTCCCGTTAGCACATAACATGCATGATCGTAGCGTGGTGAATGAAAACGGAAATGGGATGAAAATGATGGAGTATGATCGCTGCGGGCGGTTTCTCACTGGTTTCGGAGAAGATGGGAGATCCACGCAGCCGTTGCGAGGGCACCAATACGTTGTGTACGCTGGTTGAAGCTGAGGTGGCGTGATGGTAGAAGATAATGAAATGATGACTCCAAATATTTTAAATATACCTTTTCTTTATTTGATGAGGAATTACTATGTTTCAAATCATATACATCAAGGAATATAGGACAACAGGATTATTGACGATGATACTTGAAGATACACATTGATTTCCAACATATGGAACAAATTCGTTGAACACATTGACGGATCCGAAATTGGTTTGCGCCGATTGGACATCTCGGAATAATCGATCTATGATGAAAAAAATCTCGTGAATCTTCGAACTTACATTAAAACGCGATTTAAACAATTTATTTTATTATTAATTTAATTTTAAATACATCCTTTTAAGAATACATTCTGTTCCATGCCCCGCGGACAAGAACACGTCCTACTGGTCTGAGATTACATCGTCAACTGAAACTAAATACTTTATTCTAATCTAAGCGTCTTAGTGTGAATGCGCGTGCTCGCGACGAAACAGAAAAGAGTTCCAATACATTTCAATACGAAATGTGAATCCGGGTAAATGTACAAAAGCGCGGGACTGTATCATAACGCCAAGGGTTATCGATGCAGGCGGGAAAACTTCAAATTTTGAAAGACACAATTGGCACTTTATCAATTTGGAATAATATTTATGAACAAGTTTTAGAATCGAAACGAAAATAGAATTTGCCGAATATTAAATTTAGAAAGGAATAATTAATAAACACATTTTATGCATTTCATAACAATACTTAATCAAAACAGAAAAACCAACAGTCACAAGAGCGAAATCAGCTTCTGGCGACGGTGTAGCAAACTTGTTTGCCCAAGAGGGAAGCAGTTTCGAAACGGAATAAGAAGAAATGAAAAATAAAAGCCAACGATGAAGTAAATTATTTATTTATTTTTATTCTAAAATGTTGATAATAGTTTGGAAATGTCGTCTTCAAATATAGAAAGGAAAGTAATATTTTCACTTCTGGGACCAGAAGCACTATTAGATCAGACTGGTTCGTGATCAATGATATTGGTTTATAACCATTAAACATACGTGCAATGTTAAACGATCAACATTGGTTGATTTTAATGTTTCAAACCTTCAATTATCTGACGAAATTGTATCTTGTTGAAATGAAGTAAAATTTAGTCTCATATATTTTCTTTTAGTCATATCGATTACAGTAATAGGTAAAAGATAATCGGATGTGGGCAGCAAGTAACTTTCGCTACAAACTTATTCATTTCCTTTTTATTTCATAATTCATTAATTTGAGTTTAATGGAACTAAATAACACGAATAATTATTTGAAATCACAATGGATTTGCAGCTTTAATTAAATTTTGTTTTTATTTGGCGACTGTTCAAAGATGGCGTTGCAAAAATGAGAAAAAACTGTATAACTTGAAAACGGTTAGTCCTATGTTAAATAATGGGATTGGTCTTATTCTTTCCGATGTCAAAAATTACTTATAAAACAGGCATTCTATTAATACTTTTGAGTATGTGTAGTCTTGTATTTTAAATTTTGATTTCGGCAGGCTATTTCGCAAAAAGGAAAAAAAAAATAAAAAGACAGGTTTTTTTTTTTTTCGATTCGCACCACAATCTAATCAGCATCAGGGTCACCCATAAGTGATTTTCACACCAAACTTTATGAAATTTGGTCACTTAGGTTTTGAGTTAGAGAGGATACATACATTGCACAGACAGACACACACACAGACTTTATATTAAACTACTTTTTCGGGTTCTGGAATCCTCAAAACGTATAGTTGCGTAGAAAACTCGAACTGCGATTTTCGACACCATTCTAATACTTCCCCTGTATATTACCAATTACCATGTACTGTAGGGAAAGTCATTTTTTTTATTAACAGAAACTTTTCTATTTTCAGAAACAGCGCAGTCAATTTGATTTTTTTTTCACTTTTATAGAAGTGGTTCTTTCACACAGCAACCTTATTTGAATATGCTGTTGCAGAAAACAAAGCATATATTTCTTCCGAACATCTTAGGAGTTCTTTTAGACGGAATAAAAGAAAGATTTGCAGGTTGTTTACATCGTACGAGTCAAACTTTTTGCATAGCTGAAGAAAATGCTCCAAGGGGTTAAAAAGCTTTTGTGTAGCCGTATATCCTATGTGCTTTAGAAAATATATTATTTTGATAATAATTATTTAGGAAAATTATATAAAATGGGAATAATCTGGTGAAACGCTTATCGTTATTGATAAAACAAGAAAGATCAATAATGCATAAAGCATAGATTATGAAACACTTTCCAACTTCAATGCAATTTCATTTAAACATTTCTAAATTGCGATACATTCCTCGGTAATATTTTAAAAATTATCACAATACTACATTAATTTATTATATTTGAAAAGTTAAAAGTTCATCGAAAAAAATTAACTTCGTTCAAATGACGTCAATTAAATATAAATCGCCTGGTTCTTCGGTAATGTTTTTAATATTATCATAATACTACAACAAGAAAGATCAATCATGGTTAAAGCGTTGATTATGAAACACTTTCCCATTTCAATGCAATTTTACTTAAACATCACTAAAATGCAATACATTCCTCGGCAATATTTTAAAACATATCACAATACTACATTAATTTATTATATTTGAAAACTTAAACCTTCATCGAAAAAAATGAACTTTATTCAAATAACGGCATTGAAATATAAATTGCCTGGTTTAAACATCTCTAAAATGCGATACATTCCTCGGTCATATTTTAAAATTATCATAATACTACGATAATTTATTATATTTGAAAACTTCATCGAAAACAACTGAAATGCATTCAAATGACGTCATAGAAAAAATAACACACTTGGCTCTCTCTATAAAAGCAGCATTTCATTCATAAATAATTCCCCATTCATGTCATTCATCCCAATACTATAATAATTTATTTTATTTAAAAATTAAGACCATGGAGCTACAAGTAATTAAACTTTATGCTTAAAACTTCATCGAAAAAAATCGTCCTTCTCTCTGTAAAATCAATGAATATTTCATTCATATCAGCTATGCAGACTAAATGAGCTAAATAATTTTGCGTCAAAGAAATGCAGCAATTCTTATACAACTCATTGCACATATTTTGCTGTTTACATTTTACATAAGTGAAAAATAGGCTTCGTTGTAGAAATAATCAAATTTGGATGATCATTTAAACTCAAATATATTGTAATTGAGTTGTTTCAGTATGTAGATGCGCAGAATTTAGGTAAAAATAAAGCGGTTTTAGGAGGGATACAACACTCAATATGAATTAAAAAGAACTTTAAAAATCACGATTTTGAGACAAGTTGGATGCCATAATTCCTTTTGAAGTGGGTCACGTGATCTCTTCATATGATGGTCACGTGATAGTTTCATGTAAGAGGTGTAATTATTATTTTAATTTTTATTTAAAAAACTACTGAATATATTTTGCTGAAATATTTTTTAAATATGTTATGGAGTAAATTGAATATTACTTAAAATTTTCGAAGCAATTTGGGAATTTTAAATCCGCTTAAAAAATGTTTGAAAAATTAGGTCACATATTGCTCAATGTATTTCATTTTATCAACCCCGTGTTCAATCCAAAACTAATTGTGTCCTAATATTTATTTATATTCCCGTTGGTGCCACAGACCGTCTGAATAACATACTAAAATTTCATTTTGCTTAAGTCATTTTTACGGCAGTTATCTTGGTAACGAACAGACAGAATGAAGAAAGTCATAAACACTTTTCAACTTTGTTGTAAAGTGATAGAAATTAGAATTTGGAGTGGGATGGGGGTGGTAAGGGGAGATACCTTTTTAACACTTTACAACAAAGTTGAAAAGTGTTTATGACTTTGTTCTTTCTGTCTGTCTGTCCGTTAGCACGATAACTGCCGTAAAAATGGCTTAATCAAAATGAAATTTTAGTATGCTGTTCAGACGGTCTGTAGGACTTATGGGAGTATGAATGAATAATATCACCCAATTAATTTTGGATTGAACCCGGGTTGAAAAAATTAAATACATTGAGCCCTATGGGATCTAATTTTTCAAACATTTTTTTAAGCGGATTTAAAATTCACAAACTGCTTCGAAAATTTTAGGTAATATTCAAATTGTTCCATAAAATGTATAAAAAAAAATTCAGCGAAAAATAGTCTGTAGTTTTTTAAATTAAAATTAAAATAACAATAAAACCTCTTATATGCAGCGATCACGTGACCATGATATGAAAAGATCACGTGACCCACTTCAAAATGGTATATGGCATCCATCTTGTCTCAAAATCGTGATTTTTAAAGTTCTTTTTAATTCATATTGAGTGTTGTATCCCTCCTAACACCACTTTATTTTTGCTTAAATTCTGTGCATCTCCAAACTGAAATAACGCAATTACAATATATTTGAGTTTAAATGCTCATCCAAATTTGATTATTTCTATAACAAAGCCTATTTTTCACCTATGTAAAATGTAAACAGCAAAATATGTAGAATGAGTTGTATTAGAATCGCTGTAATTCTTTAACACAAAATCATTTAGTTCATGGAGTCTGCATAGCTGATATGAATGAAATATTCATTGATTTTACAAAAAGAAGGACGATTTTTTTGATGAAGTTTTACGCATAGAGTTTAATTACTTGTAGCTCCATGGTCTTAATTTTTATATAAAATAAATTATTATAGTATTGTAATGAATGACATGAATGGGGAATTATTTTTGAATGAAATGCTGCTTTTATAGAGAGAGCCAGGCGTGTTATTTTTTCTATGACGTCATTTGAATGAATTTCAGTTGTTTTCGATGAAATTTTGAAATATAATAAATTATCGTAGTATTTTGATAATTGTAAAATTATTACCGAGGAATGTATCACATTTTAGAGATGTTTAAACCAAGTAATTTATATTTCAATGCAGTCATTTGAATGAAGTTCATTTTTTTCGATGAAGGTTTAAGTTTTCAAATATAATAAATTAATGTAGCATTGTGATAAGTTTTAAAATATTGCCGAGGAATGTATTGCATTGTAGACATGTTTAAATAAAATTGCATTGAAGTTGGAAAGTGTTTCATAAACAATGCTTTAAGCATGATTGATATTTCTTTTTTTATGATTTTTTCTATTTATTTTAGTTTCCACCAACTCTGCCAACTACTATATTATTATATGATTATAATAAAATGGTTACCGTTAACCCTGTAGATAGGATATTTCAAAAACAATTGCTCAACCAAATATCTCTTGAACGACTGGTCGGTGATTTTTTATGGTTCCAATTTAAAAATTGTTCCATTTATGGTAGGCTATCATTTTATGCAAATTTTGATCATGTGAAACCTATTAGTAAAAATACAAAATATAAATTACTTTCCCTGCAATACATGGTAATGTATAAGGAAAGTATTGGAATCATGCCGAAAATCACAACTCGAGTTTTCGACGGATCTACACGTTTCGAGACCTCTAGAATACGAAAAAACTACTTTTAGCGTGACGTCTGTGTGTGTGTCTGTGTGTCTGTGTGTCTGTCTGTCTGTCTGTGCAGATTTTGTATCCACTCTAACTAAAAAACTAATGGACCGAATTTCACAAAATTTGGTAGGTCAGTTACTTGTGAGAGAGTCTGGTGCTGACTAGTTTTGGGTACGATTCGGAATAAAAGAACCCGCCTTTTTTGCGAAATGGCCCGCAAAAGCTTGTATCCACTCTAACTAAAAAACTGATGGACCGAATTTCCCAAAATTCGGTAGATGAGTCACTTGTGGGTTACCTTGGTGCTGATTAGATTTTGGTACGATTCGGAAAAAAATGACCTGCCTTTTTTTGCAAATAGGCCCTCAAAAATCGTCCAAATCTAAATTAAAGAACTGGATATACTCAAATATATCCATTAAATGCTGATTTAATACGTAATTTTTAACGACGAAAAGAATAAGACCAACCCCATTACACTAGGACTAGCCGTTCTCGAGATATTTTAGTTTTTCGTACTTTCCCTACGCCACCTTTGAAAATAAGCCCGGTTACCGCATGAGAACGAAAATTGAATTAAAAGTGAAATAAATGTAGTTAAAATAAAGAGAACGTTAATATAATTCTGCAGGGAAAGACATGTGCTGCCCACATCAGATTTTTTTTATATTGTTCTCGTTAGAAAAGCATTTTCAATCCAATGACCAGCCAGGGCAGAGTTGATAGGAAATCCTTGTCCAAGCGATGAAATGATGAGAAGAGGATATAGTTGGTCAGAAATGAGTTAATGGGCATTAGAGAGATTTGAGAAATGGACAATCAAGTTGGTGAAATGAAATGCAAAGTGCGGAAAAATTTTAAAATATAACTACCAAGACCTTTAAGTACGGTCCATGTGACCTCAACGCCTAATGACCATTGACAAGGGGAAAGATAATCGTGTTTATTATCATCTATGAGAAAAAGTATTTAAAGTTTGATTCTAAGTCACTTGAAAATAAATCCTGCATCACATAAAATAATTGCCTGAACAATACTTTGTTAAATAATATAATAATCGTACAAAATCAAATATTAATGCGAATTTTAATAATAAAAATATTTACAAAACAAATACTAACTGTAATAAAAATTAAATTGGAGCAAAATATGTCTCTTCATTTTTTAAAGTTAAATTTTTCAATGTATATATATTAATCGATTTAGTTGCAAGGTTAACAACCGGACTAGATACACTGGTGGTTACTTGCGGCTTCAAGCAAGGTACATCATAGCTAAACGACCACATAATAAATGTAATTAATAATTATAATTAGTTATTTACCCCCCTTTTTAGTAAACCCCTCCAAACGATATGAGATACCACATTTTGGTTTGTGACCACCTTCTTCTTTAGTAAAGTATGCGACAGACCTAATGAGTCAAACAAAAAAAAATTCTGTCATATGATCAAAATTATCCGATATATTGCTCACTAAAATTTTCGACGGATAATTCGAGACTGTATAAATCTTTTGATAAGGATTGGTACTCTTGTAAATTTGAAGTTTAGAAAATGAACTAGAAATTTTATGTAATGAAATTCGTTTTTTATACGACCCACGAAATCTATGTTTTCGCCAATCCTTTTGATTGGGTCAAAGTGGATTGGGTTCTGTGTAAGCATTGTCAAAGTTATTTGACAATGCTTACACGGGACCAAATTTGCACTTTTGAGAACCTTCAGAAGAACTTAGGGGAACAAATCGCTAATTGGAATGTAAGTTCTTTTAATTGGGTCAAAGTGGTTCGAGTGCTTTAATTTTGACAATGTTTACACAACCAATTTTGCGAGCCAACGGCCTACCGTGCTAAAAACACCGGTTCTCGTTAGATCACCGAAGTCAAGCAGCATCGGGCGCGGTTAGTACTTGGGTGGGTGACCACCTGGGAACACCGTGTGCTGTTGGCACATTTCGGCCGCGGTAGCCCGGTGGTTTGCGCGCTGGATTTGCACGCTGCCCCAACTGCCGCCGTGTTCATGCGGAGTACGACCACGTTAAACATGTGGGTCCGTAAGTCCTTCCGAGAGGTTGGTGGTAGGGGAAGGAGGGTACGGTCCCTGTGGATGCCTCCCCCACTGGGTTCCGGTCTGAATTGGGTGGCACTTCCCGACCATCCAAACTGTTATCTTACACCTTTCTGGTAGAGGTCGGACGGTCTGGGTTTCAACAACAACAACACCTTTCTGGTAGGTCAGATGGTCTGGGTCTCAACAACAACAACAACCAATTTTGCATATTGCAGAAACTGGTTTACCCCTCCAAACTTTCTTTAAATGAAAAAGGGACAATTCGCTGATTGCAAATTTCTTTGTATAAGTAATTATGGAACTTTTACCAAAACAGGCTACACGACTAAAATTGTCGTGTACTTGACGAACACCTAACTTGTAGTGGAGTAGAAGGTATGAGATTTATTTTTTCGCGAAATGAAATAACGCGTCCTAAAAGTTGATAAGAAATCATTTTTAAATTCGCTGATTGCAAATTTCTTTGTATAAGTAATTATGGAACTTTTACCAAAACAGGCTACACGACTAAAATTGTCGTGTACTTGACGAACACCTAACTTGTAGTGGAGTAGAAGGTATGAGATTTATTTTTTCGCGAAATGAAATAACGCGTCCTAAAAGTTGATAAGAAATCATTTTTAAATCAGATTTATTTAATATTTCAACTCCAAAATGAATGAAGAGATTAAATAAAACATAATTAAGGTAAAATTTTTATATTTTTACATTTAATGGGAAGTGAAATACATGTATTCATCCCTGTATATGGTAAAATCCGTTGGCTTGATCTTGGCGAGAAATCATCGTGAGGAAAATCTATTCAGGAGACTGCAATCGTTTTTGCAAAGGTTAAAATGTATTTTTTGTTTCCAGTCAAACTTCTTATTTTTAAAACTATCAAAGATAGAACCAAAATTTACATGGATTTGAAATTTTTAGAGAATTTCATCCTACATACATACTTGAAATTATAAAAATATATTTTAAATTAGAAAAAATAAATAATATAAATATATTTTCTCCTTATTATTATCAACAGATTTGGATAAATTTTATCAGTGATTTTTTTTTCTTTTGCAGCCAAGCCAGATCTCATAGCTTTTATTCTGTTAAACAGCTTAGCTTTGATCTGTGATTTGATATTCTATGTCATTCAACATCTTTATTTTTCCAACATTTCCCACAATTCAGCCTGCGAAACCAAGTGTTTAAGTGCTTCGTCAACTGGAATGAAAGCCCCCATCAGGAAAAGGGTCCAGATTTATTTTAATACACTCTGGAAACGACGATGTTTTCGTGTGTTTTCGATGTTTTCGTGCTGGTGAAAATTTATGAGCTAAAAATATGCTGGAGACTATCATGGGGAAATGAATGGTGAACCGAATGAAATATGGTTCGGGGAAAAAACTGCTTCTGAATATCGAACAAAACACCGTGATCGTTATTGACAATGCTCCTTATTATAATGTACATTCTGAAAATACTTCAGATACACCTACAAGAAATCGGATATATAAATATGATTGATCAGTAAAAATATCACAGAAAGAAAATATACCACAAAAGAAAACGACATACTAAATTTGGACGCTATAGCTGCTTCAGTTCTCGAGATATTACCCCAAAACTAGTACATCCATATGGCGCATGCAGGACGGGCTAGTCCAATAAGGTTCAAAATAAAACTAAACTGTACCTCAAAAGATAACAACATACCAAATTTCGTATTAAAATGACTAATGAATAAATATCGTCAACATGAATTCTAAAAATCTTACATTATGAGCCGATTACTTTATGTTAATTTTGTAATTTTCCTTAATTTTATATGTACATACATAAGTTTATATTCGCTTTCTTAAGCAAATGTACTTCTATTATACAGGGTGTCCCAAAAATGACTGACACATTTGAAAAATGCATTAAAAAAAACAAAAACAGAAGGCGTTAGAAATGAAGCGTTTGCTGCATTGAGCTTGGGAAACCAAGGAATTTTATTCAACTAATTTTCAAAGTTTGTTAAAGGGTCACCAACAGATGGCGCTGCGGTTGTGTGAGAGTTGCAGGGAAACGCATACTGTCAGATCGCCATTCTGTACTTTGCTCAGCATTCTGCTAGCGTACGTTTGCTTCTGAAAGATTTCAAGTTGCTGTTGGTTTACTCGTTGGAACAGCGGATATATCTTGACCTGACCATTCCGGCTGAAATGTTTGCACAGATGTTTGCGAATTTTGTTCTCAGACTGTGCCATGGTGTTGCTGCAAATGGTGGTTATTTTGAAAACATCGTTTTGTAGTTTTCGCAACATGGTCAAACCGTTTATTAGTTTTCCCATTCAGCTGCGCCATCTGATAGCGACCTTTGTAACAAATTTTGAAAATTGGTTGAATAAAATTCCCTGGTTTCCCAAGTACAGTGCAGCAAACGCTACATTTCTATCACCTTATGTTTTTTTAATGCATTTTTCAAATGTGCCAGTCATTTTTGGGACACCTTGTATTTGGTATGCATATAGTAAATCGTAAGAGTACTCCGCGAGAGTAACACAAATATTTTACAGTAATTCTCTGTCGCCAAAATTCTCATCAGGTGCTTAATCTGGCAACTCAGTCATCAGCAACTGAGGGGAAAAGTCCCTTGTAGCCTTTACAGGTTAGGCCTTTCAACAGGTCCGGTGTTCCCTGAATATAGTCTGAAAGTTTATCTCATTTAAAGCATTTCTTAAATTGGAACCATATAGGTCTGCGACTAATCGTTCAAAACATAATGCCATGGTGCAATCTTTCTGAAACAATCTGCAAGGGATAGGGGATATACGGTACTACTAGAATAATATAAATGTATTATAATATCCGAATTTCTTACATAAATTAAAGATTTAACGATAACATATTCTAACATTCAACTGACATTTCAGTTTATTATGGATAAATGTATAACAAATATGTGGATATTTTAAATGAAGTTTTACTGAAATAAATATAAGTAAGTATATGTATGCATGTATGTATGAAAATAATGCATAAAATATAAGCATAGTTTGTTTATAACTTTTTATTGCAATAAAAATATCGTTCAACTATATAATAAAATCACAGTTGCATTGCAGTTTAACATAAATCATGTAGAAACAGAATATTATTTTATTTTTTTCATGTATTATTGTTGTTTTAATATCAGCCTATATTTTATGAATATTTTTTCACCACTATTCTCTCGAAATCATGAAATTCGAGATTTTAAGAGAAATACATATTATAATTCTGCTGAATATATCTTAAATATATATTCAGCAGACAATTTCGGTATTGGAAGCGTAACTATGTTACTATGGTTACAAGTTGAATTAAAAACGGTATAAAAATTGAGTTATAAAATACCAGAGCGTATTACCCGGCGTTTCTCAGGTTCAAGTTACCGCTATTTAAATACCACAAATACAGATCTAGCAATACTTAATTTTTAAATCGCCTACTTTGCCACTAAGCATACGCACAACTCCTTTGTTCCCTAGTAACGCCCAGCCCATTGCATAGTAACAGAGAACGGGAGAAAACTGAAATGCACCCCTTTAGCGAGATCTAAAATCTTAATTTTTATGAGTTTTCTTGAAAATTCACAAAAAATCAAATAATACAGTAATTTAAAAATTGTTTTTATTAGAATGTGAAGATATACCCCCCATATTTTTGGAAAATAATAGAATTGTGCTGATCTTCTATTTTCGTATGCAACTAAATAGGAACCCGACAAATTAAAAAATATTATATGTAGATATATTAAAAAATAAATAGGAAGGAATTAACCTACGGATTCGGTTTCAGATCGTTGGAAATAATGTTCTTTGATCTTTCCGATGATGCCGAGATGGAAAACTCGCTGATAATATTTTTGATTGCCAAGGAATTGATGTGTGAGAATATCGCTCAAAATCTTGTTTTAATATAAAATAACTGAAAAACTAATTTAAATTTTAAAGAAATTTCATCAAGTATGTTGCAACTGAAGGTCAGTGCACGCAGTACGAAATTTTGTGGCTGCCCGAAGCTTAGAAATTTTCAGTAGTGGACAGACAGACAAACACCTTCTTTATTATGTAAAATGATAAAAGTAATCATCTGCTGTAACTATATCTTAATACGAGGGTCACACTGATTTTTTTGAGATATCGCTAAGTGAGACAAGTTAAACTTACTTTTAGGAGTGTTCAAAGTACTCTCCTCCAACATCAATGCACATTTGTAGGCGAATTTTTCAAAGATTAAATGCTTCATGCCATCCATTTCTTGGAATCGATGAAAAATATGCTTTTATAGCCTCACCAATCTCATCTTCGGAATGAAAACGACGCCCACGTAATTTTTTTTTATTAAAAAATAGCCAAAAGTCACACATAGCAAGATAAGGAGGATAGGCTGGATGTTCTATCACTTTGATGTTTTTTTTTATCAAGAAATTCGACTGCCATTCTTGCTGAATGAGAAGATGCATTGTCATGGTGAAGCATGAGTCCCCTAACATTCCCTTTCTGAAGAATTTCTGGAAAACACTTAGTAGTGAACCAGTTAGCTGTAACTGTCTTCTGTTCCTCCAGCTTTGATCAGATATGTACTTCTGAAGAACACGGCATACATCACATTTTTCATTGCTCGTTGTCTTTTCACCATTGTTGATTTGGGATCATCTTCAAAGACCTATACTTTACTTTCTTGACGTGTTGTAACGTCAAAAGAGGTATGTACGTTTCATAACTAGGTATGATTTTAGAAATAATACAGTGTCCCCCATCATTAAGTAATTTTGTTGCTTCCTTACTGATTCTAACACGCTACGCTTTTTGGTGTTCTGTTAAATTATGGGGAAACCGACGATAAATTAATTTTTTCATATGCAGTTCTTCATGAATAATTTTATGTATAGCTGCGGATCCAATGTTAAGTTCCTTCTGTATCATTTGGTAGGTACACCGATTATCGTGGATTAACATTTTTCGAATGGCCGACACATTTTCTGGGACTACAGCTGACAAAGGTTTCCCTGTGTGTTTTTCATCCAGGAGAGAATTTCGACCTCTTCTAAACTCTGCAAACCATCTGAATACATCGGCAGGAGATGGAGCATCATTTCCATATGCTAATTGTAGACGTTGAAGACAATCTTCTTCATTTAGACCCACTTTGAAATCATAGCTCAATAATGATCTCGCGTCAACTCCATTTTTTTTTCTCAAAATTTATTCTATGAGAGCTAAATTGTAATTGTTGCCACAAATTATCGTCTGCTGACATAAAAGAGTTCAAATTTAAATATCTGACCATTAATTTTTTTCTATCGGATATCGCCTACCCCTGTGTCAAAAATTTCAGTGTGACCCTCGTATCTCTATATTATTTAAAGTGTTTAAAATTGAAGAATACATTGAAGAGGAGGGTATGCAGTAATATAGAAACATTTTTCTTTAGCAATGGATACGGTCCAAATATTCCGAAACAAAATAGGAATATAACATATTTCTCATTATTAAATATTTAACAATAAATTGAAATATGTGATATTCTTATGTTATTAAATATTTAATAATAAAGAGAAATATGTGATATTTCCATTTTAAGTATTTAATAATAAAAATATACATGTGCTATTATTTTTTTTATTAAATATTTAATAAAAGTTTTGCATTATTTTTAAAAAAAATATTTTGTTAAATTTTCTAGATGACAAGGATTAATACCTACTATTCCATAATAAAAGTTAGAAGGCGATGACAGTTTAAATTTTCATATAGCGGTCAATGTACTAAAAATAGGAAGCAATATTCGTGTTTGTTAAGTTGTATTAAACATTTATTTTATAAGCACTGAATTTTTCGGGTAATGCGATTTGTTTAGTACCACTGTAATACACAGGATAGCAATATATTTGGCTATGTATTTGGAATGACACTATGTACTAGGATTGGCACTATATATTGGGATTGGCTTAAATGTTGACTGAAATGGATTCAGCATTAAGTTCCATATGTGGTAAAAGAGATTTACTAAGGAATTTTACTCCCGGTTCTGGATACGCTATTTCCAGTTTTCCCAAAAATTTTTATGACTGTATGAAATGAGTGTGCAAAAGATAGCCTATTTCATTTTACTTTCCCTGCAATACATGGGAATGTATAGGGAAAGTATTGGAATCATGCCGAAAATCGCAACTCGAGTTTTCGACGGATCTACACGTTTCGAGACCTCTAGAATTCGAAAAAATTATTTTTAGCGTGACGTCTGTGTGTGTGTGTCTGTCTGTTTGTGCAGATTTTGTATCCACTCTTAACTAAAAGTTAATGGGCCGAATTTCATAAAATTTTGTAGGTAAGTCACTTGTGAACGAATCTGGTGCTGATTAGCTTTGGGTACGATTCGGGATAAAAGAACCCGCCTTTTTTTGCGAAATGGCTCGCAAAAGTTTGTATCCACTCTGGCTGAAAAACTGATGGACCGAATTTCCCAAAATTCGGTAGATAAGTCACTTGTGGGTCACCCTGGTGCTGATTAGATAGGTACGATTCGGAAAAAAATAACCTACCTTTTTTTACAAAATGACCCGCAAAATTCTTCAAAATCTAAAATAAAAAACTACGTATGCTCAAATATATCCATTAAATGGTTGTTTTATACGTTTCTAATGATGAAAAGAATAAGACTAACCCCTTTACACTATGACTAGCCGTTCTCGAGATATTTTAGTTTTTTCGTATTTTCTCTACGCCACCTTTGAAAATAAGTCCAGTTATCAAATGAGAACGAAAATTGAATTAAAAGTGAATTAAAATTAATTAAAATAAAGAGAACGTGAGTATAAGTCTCAGGGAAAGTCGTGTGTTGTCCACATCAGATTTTTTTTAATTTAGGGTTAGTTGGTATATTTTGCACTGAAGAAGGAGATCCAACATATCTTCGAAACAGCTGTATGCTGCCTTGTTTCATTATTTTGTGCTAAATTACTTTGTTTTGTTTTTTCTTATTTACTAGCCGCAACGACAATGCTATGTATGCACCATATGCCACCATACAAAGACGGCTCCAAACATTTTTTGTAAGCATTAACATTTGCGGTTTTATGGTCACAGTTAAAATACAACTGCGAACTCAGCCCAATTTTTTCATTTTCGTAAAATATGATTGTTGAAAAATTATTTCGCTTCCTTTCATTCATCTTTCATTGTCAATGAAAAAGCCATGTCTGCAGGCAGCATCTGGAAAGAGAAATAAATTGAATTTTAATTACATTCCTATTCATTTGATATCCATGAGAAACGAGGTATTTTCTACCGCTAAACGCCTCCGTGATCGGCCAAGTTCACCGCGTAAAATATTCATAAATTTATTTTCAATAAATTTGACTTACATTTTCAATTAAGCTATAAATAAATGAATGTATAACGATTATGCGTATAATTATGGACAGCGCAGTTATATACACCAGGTATTGTGAATGCTATTTTACATTCTTGAATAAGATTAATAATTAATCTTGAGTAGTTATATAATTAATCTTGGAAATAGCCTTGAATATCTATGAAGTCTATGAAGTCATATATGTATATTGTATTGTGCCGTTGTAACTGTTCCGAAAAATATTTGGTAGAATTTGTCGCTGGATCAAGAAGTTGGATTAAGAAGTTGGTTCTGGACAAAAAGGTGGATTATAAGAAGTTAGTTCTGGATCAAAAAGTTGGGTTGAGTTCTTTTCTGGATAAGATGAACTCATCTCGTACTTAATGTCCCGTTGACACAGGCCATTAAGTACAAGACAATAATATGATGTGGGCAGCACTTGACTATACCTACAGATTCAAATCAATTTTCTTATTTTTTTATTTCACGATGCATTGAGTTTAACTGCAGAAAATAACATGGATACTTTTCTGGTGTTATATACAATTTGCATTTTTAATGCATATTCCTTTCATTTGGCAACTTAATGCACTTTAAAGTTTTTAACTCCTCACAATTCAAAGAAATAAACTTAAAATATTTCGAGAACGGTTCATCCTAGAGTCGTGGGGGTCAGTTTTATTCGCTTTAATGTTAAATATTATATGAAGTACAAGTACTTAATTAATATACTACGGCCAGTACTTAAGTTTTTAAAATGTGAAAATACTAAAATATCTGATGTGAGCAGCACATGACTCTCTCTAGAGAATTAAATTCATTTTCTCTTTATTTAAAATTCTTTATATTGAGTCTAATTGCACTAAATAACACACATAATTAATTGAAGTTACACTATATTTACACTTTTAATTTAGCTTTCGTATTCATTTGGTAATTGGATTTATTATCAAAACAGGAGTTGCAAAAGTGCGAAAAAACGGTTAGTTAAAACTCGCGAACGGTTAGTCCTAGAACAATGCAGCTGGTCTTATTATTTTCCTTGTCAATAATTACGTATAAAACAAGCATTTAATTGTTACATTTGAGCATACGTAGTCTTTTATTTTAGATTTTGACGACTTTTGCGGGACATTTCGTAAAACAAGGCAGATTTTTCTTTTTTGAATCTTATCAAAATTTAATCAGCGCTAGGGTATCCTACAAGTGACTTGTATACCAAATGTTGTGAAATTTGGTCAATTAGATTCTTAGTTAGAGTGGATACATGGGATTTTTGCAGGCCATTTCGCAAAAAACAGGCTGGTTCTTTTATCAGGAATCGTATCAAAAATTAATCGGCACCATGTTCACACACAAGTGACTTACCTACCAAATTTTATGAAATTTGGTTCATTAGTTTTTGAGTTAGAGTGTATACATACATTGCACAGACAGACACACAGACAGACACATTAACAGACGTCACGCTAAAAATAGTTTTTTCGCATTCTAGAAGTCCTAAAACGTGTAGATCCTTCGAAAACTCGAGTTGGGATTTTTGGCACGATTCCAATATTTTATCTATACATTACTATGTATTGCAGGGAAAATAAAAGGGCAGCAATTTTTCTGATTGCATTGAAAGTAATCTTGAATTATATATCTTACATTGCACCGGTTTCTATCTGTTTGGATTGGTTGGTATAATTTAATCTGGATCAAGTAGTTGGATTACGAAGTTGGCTCCTTCTCTGGACAAGATAAACTCAATTTTGTACTAAATGTCCTGTACACATATAAAAAAAAATCTGATGTAGGCAGCACATGACTTTCCCTGCAGACTTATTTATATCAACGTCCTCTTTATTTTAATTGAATTTAATTCACTTTTAATTCAATTTTCGTTCTCATTTGGTAACTGGACTTATTTTCAAAGGTGACGTAGAGAAAATACGTAAAAACTAAAATATCTCGAGAACGGTTAGTCATAGTGTAATGGGGTTGGTCTTATTCTTTTCTTCGTTAAAAATTACGTATTAAACATGCATTTAATGGATATATTTGAGCATACGTAGTTTTTTATTTTAGATTTTGGCGATTTTTGCGGGCCATTTTGCAAAAAAAGGCAGGTTATTTTTTTTCGAATCGTATCAAAATCTAATCAGCACCAGAGTGACCCACAAGTAACTTATCTACCGAATTTTGTGAAATTCAGTCCATTAGTTTTCAGCTAGAGTGGATGCAAGCTTTTGCGGACCATTTCGCAAAAAAAAGCGGTTTCTTTTATTCCGAATCGTACCCAAAAATAATCAGCACCAGATTCGCCTACAAGTGACTTACCTACCAAATTTTTTGAAATTCGGTCCATTAGTTTTTTAGTTAGAGTGGATATAAAATCTGCACAGACAGACAGACACACAGACAGACACACACACAGACGTCACGCTAAAAATAGTTTTTTCGTATTCTAGAGGTCTCGAAATGTGTAGATCTGTCGAAAATTCGAGTTGTGATTTTCGACATGATTCCAATACTTTCCCAATACATTACCATGTATTGCAGGGAAAGAAAAAAATCTAATGTGAGTAGCACATGACTTTCTTTGTAGATTCTAATTCATTTTCTTAGGGGTTTTTTTCACGATGCATTAAATTGAGTAACAGGTAGGAAATAACACAATATCTTTTCTGATGTTATATCCAGCTTGCAATTTTGATGCATCTTCGTCTCATCTGGCAGCTTAATGTACTTTAAACTTTTCAACTTTTCACAATTCCAAAAAATTAAAATATCCCGGGAGCGGTTTATCCCAAAGTCATGGAATCAGTCTTATTCGTTGTGTTGTCAATAATTACATGATGAATAGGCACTTAATATATTTCAGCGATTGTAGTCAATTATTTCACATTTTCACGATCTTTGCGAGTCATTTAGCAAGATTCGGACATATTTTTCCGAGTCATGTGAAAATCTAATCAGTATCAGAATAACCCTTAAGGGATGTAACTACTAAGTTTAAAAAAATTCCGTTAAATAGTTTTTTCACAACAGTGAAAAACATCTTCAATTCCGCAAATTAAAAAGAGAAAGCTTAAATATATCGAGAATAGTCCATATTAGACTTATGGGGTTTATTTTATTCTTTTCGTAGACGAAAATTTATTTTATTCTTTTCGTAGACGGAAATTAAGTATAAAAAAGGCATTTAATTGACATTTGTAGTATTTTATTTCAGATTTTGGCGATTTTTACGGGAGATTTCCCCAAAAAGGGCAGGTTTTTTTTCCAGAAGCTTTCCAAAATCTAATCAGTACAAAAGTTACCCACAAGTGACTCGCCTACCAAATTTTACGTAATTTGATCAATTAGTTCTTGCGTTAGAGTGGATACATACATTGCACAGACAGACTCACAGATACACAGACAAACCGTCAGATAGACACACACACTGACGTCCCACTAAAAGTAGCCTTTTCGTGTTCTAAGGTTCTCGAAATGTGTAGATCCCTCAAAAACTCGAATTGCGATTTTCGACACGCTTCCAATACTTTCTCTATACATTACCATTCATTGCAGGGAAATTATTATTTTCAGACCTAAGATATCACTAAAACGCTTAAAAAATGATTAATGTTTCATAACTTTACAGTTGAATTAACGTAGAAAAGTGAAGGTGCTGTTCAGTTTTAAATTATATTACAAACTGTGAATCGTAAAACATAGTTAATTTGGGATCACGCTCCCATTGCAGACAACAACATCCATGCACGCACTATTTGTTTCATGTTTTTTATGTACTTATCAGCGAGGGCTATTCCATGCTAACGTGCACATAAAAAAACACGAAATCTGTCCATGAACGCTGTTCTCTGTAATGGGAATTCGATGTTTCAGAAATACTATTCATCGTTTTGAGTGGTACTGTAAATAACTTCAAATTTATCTTTTTTCAAAATATCATAACCCCATGGATCGTAAAATGTTTATCTCTGCAGTTTAGGAGGCAATTCTTGCATTTCAATATTTATTCCAGATCTTCAGTCTCAGCTCATGAATACAGAAAGAAAATGTCCAACATTTGCGATTTATCTAATCTGTAAGAAACAAAATTTAAATAGATGTTTATAAGTGAAATGTCCTTTGAATTTCGCGGTAGATTTGTATGAAATTTTTATCAAGGCAATGGGGTTGGGTTCGTGAACTATTCTGATAAAAGTTATATTACCCTACAGTGTAATAATGGAAACTGCTGCCTTTTACAAACAGCACAATAATGAGAACTGCTGCCTTTTAGAAACAGTGTAATAATGGGAACTGCTGCCGCTTACAAACAGCGTAATAATAGGAACTGCTGCCTTTTATAAACATCGTAAGTATAGGAACTGCTGCCTTTAATAAACAGCGTAGTAATGGGAACTGCTGCCTTTTACAAATAGTGTTTTAATGGGAACTGCTGCCTTTTACAAACAGCACAATAATGGGAACTGCTGCCCTTTAGAAACAGTGTAATAATGGGAACTGCTGCCGCTTACAAACAGCGTAATAATAGGAACTGCTGCCTTTTATAAACATCGTAAGGATAGGAATTGCTGCCTTTTATAAACAGCGTAGTAATGGGAACTGCTGCCTTTTACAAATAGTGTATTAATGGGAACTACTGCCTTTTACAAACAGAGTAATAATATGAATTGCTACCTTTTACAAACAGCGTAAGAATGAAAACTGCTGTCTTTTACAAACAGCGTAATAATGGGAACTGCTTCTTTTTACAAACAGCGTAATATTGGAAAATAAAAAACTGTTTCTGTCTGTCATATGGCATCATATGATTCATGAATGGTTCGACGGATTTACATAGTTTTTCACAGATTTGTTGAGCTTTATTAGGATCAGGCTTATGGGTAAAATATTTTTGATTTTGTATGGCGTGAATATAGGTATATAGACTGTTTAGAAAAGTTTGCGCTAATAAATATCTATTGAATGATTGGCCGCAGACTCATTGTTTCAATTTAAGAAATGCTTCCAAAGAAGTTCCAATTAGCAAATTGTTACTCATTAATTTAACGATCTTTAAAAAAATATGTTCTTTAATATGCAAAATTAATCTTGAGAAAAATATCAAAGTTATAGGATTTAAACCATTTTGACCCGAAAGATAAAACGGCGAAAACATAGATTTTAGGGATCGTACGAAAAATGAATTTTGTCCAATAAAATTTCCGTTTGAAAACGTGTAATGCATACCTATCTGTAGCAAAAGCTTTATATAGCCCCTAATTATCTGTCAGAAACTTTAATGTATGATATCCCGTGTAATTTTGATCTCATGACAATGGAACTTTCTTTGTTTGACTAATCGGGCTATGACAAATATTTTTTTATAATTTGAAGTGCTTTTCTAGAGGCCCGTATAAAAAGCTATAATCTGTATTTTTTAACTAAAAGGTGTCACATGG
Organism: Amaurobius ferox; assembly: GCA_951213105.1. NCBI lineage: Eukaryota > Metazoa > Arthropoda > Arachnida > Araneae > Amaurobiidae > Amaurobius > Amaurobius ferox. Next base: position 84,581,235 of record OX578138.1, read on the forward strand.
TCAAAATTTGCATACGATGATAGTCTATTATAAAATAAATCAATTCTTAAATTGGAACCACGGGTTCGCGATCAATCGTTTAAAATATATGTAGTCGTGAAATCCTTTTGAAACACCATGTACAAAATTGGGAATTCAAAATTCGCTTTTTGATAAGTGCTGATAACTGGTACAATTAGGTATTGTTACGAACCTGTAAAGTGTTTTAGAGTCTCTTTCCCCCCACCTCTCACTTTCGTCTCTTTCGAAGACCAGACAAAGAAAACACCCGAACATGTATCCTTTCTCATGACGTGAATCTAGGGTTGCCACATGTCGAAGTTTGAAGTGGGATTGCCATATTTGGTGATTTATCGCCAATTTGGCAACGTTTGGCGCCATTCTGAAGGTTCGAAAAACATCCCGAAATAACCAGTATTCTACGAGATATAAGAGAATTCTAGAAGTTTCTATAGAGAGTCTATAAAAGGAGTCATCACTCAGTCGGAGAGCAGTTGACGAGATACGAGCAATATTGAATCTTGATTTACGTCGATGTTTTGGGAAAAGTAGTTGCTGATTTTTGTGAAATGACTTTCTTCAATGTTTTGAGAATAGTATCAGTTATTTTGTGAAATTAGTGGAGCATTTAAGTGATTTTTGATTGTATACTGTTTTTGCTTACGCAGTGCTTGTCAATGAACGTGTTAGTTATCCAAAAATTTGGACCTATTCCTGTATCCTAATCATACACCCAACTATTCCAGAGAATGCGTTATAACAGTATAAAAAATAATTTGAATCCATATTTTTCTAAGACTAATCTAATAATTTATTATCAAATTACTCATTTGTATCTGTTTCCCTCTTCTTTTACAGCTAATTTCGTTTTAAAATGAAGAGCTAAATCTCAATTCTACGTTTATGAGAGGTAAATGACGTAAAAATGAAAATGTGCAAAAAAGCATGACATAGCATATTTTCATATAAAGCAATATTTTCAGGCATAATTTGTTATTATATTAGTTGACAAGCATATGCACATTTCAACAGAATCAGAAATTTAATATTTTTTCTTCCACGTTTATAATAAGCATCGCGAAAATTATTTTCCATTTTTAACACTTTCCAGTGTAGTTGTAAAGTGTTTATGACTTTGTTCATTCTGTCTGTCTGTTTGTCTGACTGCCATTCGCACGATAACTGCCGTAAAAATGACTTTATCAAAATGAAATTTTAGTATGTGGTTGAGACGGCCTGTGGGATATATGGGAATGTAAATGAATAATGTCAACCAATTAGTTTTGGATTTAATCCTGGTTGAAAAATGAAATACATTGAATTCTATGGGACCTAATTTTTCAAAAATATTTTAAGCGGAGTTAAAATTCACAAACTGCTTCGAAAATTTTAGAAAATTTATTCAACTTATCACGTAAAATGTGCAAAAAATTTTCAGCAAAATATGTTAGGCAGTTTTTTTGAAATAAAAATTAAAATCATAATTACACCCATATTATATGAGGAGATCACTTGACTCATTTCAAAATAAAATAGGGCATCCATTTTTCTCCCTGTGTAACAATCGTGATGTTTAAAGATATTTTAAATGTACATTAATGTTGCATCCGTCATAAACCCGCTTTAATTTTGCATTTTATCTGTGTATCTAAATTCGGTGCCAACACAATTACAATATTTTTTATTTTAAATGCTCACTAAACTTTGATTATTCCTACAACGAAATCTAATTTCTATAGCAAGCAGAATGTGAACAAATGAAGTGATTGTAAGATGAGTTGCATAAGAATTGCTGAATTATTTTTTTCATCAAAATTATTTAGAGTCTGAAATATAAGTGCAATGAATGAAATATTCATTAATTTTACATAGAAAAGCAGACGATTTATAGCATTCCCTTTTTGGATGAGGTTTTAAGTTTCCAAATATAATAAATTATTGTCGTACTGTGATAATTTAAAAAAATATCACTGCTGAATATATCGAGAGAGTAGTGTTTAGAGCTGCTTCAATAAAATTGCATTTCAGTTGCAAAGTGTTTCGTAATCAATGTTTTATGTATGGTTGCTCTTTCTTGTTTAAGTAGTTGTCAGTGCATGGAAGTACCGTACTTACCTAAAGGTTCACTATTGAAAATCAATTCCAACTGCTCATTAAAGAAACTTACTGAAAAATAAATTTTACGAAGATGTATTTATAATTTAACAATTGCATATATACTTCAAAGGACCGCTTTTCACCGTATTTTGGAAGTTTCAAGACTTTCAATAGCTTTCTAAATTTTAATTGGGCTTTAAAATTTAACGAATTAAAAGAGAGGAAATGATTATGAAGACGTAAAGAAAGAAATAGTGTTATTTATGAGTGCTGAATAATAATTTAAATAAAAATTACGATTGAAATAACTCTCTATTAAAATATTTAATGAAGTTATCCCAATTTAATACCAACTTAATGCCAATTTAATACCAATTAAAATGTCGTTTTGATAGCCAGTGGAACACATGGTTAACAGACTGGAACTTGAAACTTGGCAAACGAATACAAACTATCAATATTTATTGTCGCGTATAATTATATAACGATTATCAAAATGCTGTGATAATTATTTACTTTCCCATACAAAGGGGGATTTTAAACTAATTACTTTTTTAATGTATGTTTTATTTAAATATTCAGATTAATCAAACATAATATTTATATATGCGTTCGTATAGTATAGTATATTTCGTACATTGCTTGTGCGCACAAAATCCACCAGTTGTGTGTAGTCCGGTTCCTTAACTTGTAAATAGTATAATTACGATACATAAATATTAAAATTCGCCACTCTGAAATAATGAGGCATATTTTCTTAAATTGAAATTTTATTAAAATTATAATCGTATTTAACAATTCTTACGTTACCTCAATATAAAGTTATAAATATAGAGTTGCTGGTGTGATGGCATCATAATTTTGATTGACTTTAGAGTGAAATAATAATTAGAATAAATGTCCTCAGGGACGGTAAGGGGGTACCCTTGATTCAATGATTGCTGTCATTTGCAGGCGTTGTTGCACACAGTAGCGGTCAATATTTTTATATCAGTCTCAAAGATTTGTATTAATTGTCATTCCAAACATATTATCACTCTGGCCTTTACCTGACCCGTGTCTTATTTCATTCTCAATTCTATCTGTTCTTTCTGAATTCTCATTGAACTCGGTTCGTCTACTATAGTTCTGCCTTCATCTCCCCGATGGCTACCATACTTGTGTGAGGAGTTTTCTCATTGGCCATATTGCTTATAGCCCGTGGTCTGGACAACTCTTCATTGGCCGCCTTACCGCAAGGCCAAAATCAAGGTCCAAATTACCACGTTACCCCTCTTCGTGTGTGGGACTTCTCTATTACCTCATAACTCGCTGTAGAACTTCTTTATGACCTGGTCACAAACCACATAGAATTTAACAAATAATTTAACCAGTATTGGCGTCAGCAATTGTTAGAATGAGCTAACCTTTTATGGCTCATGCCTCAACTTGATTATTTCTTGGTACCGTATTAAAAACATACAACCTGTCTCATCATATTTATGATGTGAATTTGGAGAAGTGGTTTATATACTAGCCGATTACCCGTTAAAGATCAGTCTTACAAAAATCAATCAATGAATTATCTGTAATTTTAAATAATTAGAATTTTCCAGTGGATCTTATCGAACTGTTCACTTGTGCTCTAAATTTAGAATATCAATCTCTCTCAAGTTAGGCTATTTCTCATTTTTCCGGTCAATCGAATATTTGGCTGTGCACCACCACTAAAATACGAAATATTGCCACACAGTAATTTTCTGCATTATTTCAATCAAACGACTTATATTGTTACCAAAATTAAAGTTTCTATATCACTGTTGTCTTTTACAATCCTTAAATCCCAGTCAAACACACTTATTAAATTTAAATTTTGAAATAATTAATTTTTTCATTGTTTCTTATCAAATTGTTCACCCTTGCAAAAAAAAAAAAAAATTCTGTTTAATTTTAACAAATGCATTTCAGATTTATTCGGTAGTTCGAACACTTTAGTATACCTTAACGTAGCAAATAGTGGAAAACTGAAATTGTATTCTTTCTTTCCTTCGATTAAGTTATCCTCACTAAATTCAAAGTTCCTCCTCTATTAAACATTTTCGAAAAGTTCAATATTTTCCGATGATTTGATAGACCGAGTGATCACAGTAACAAATTTCAAATATTTATATCACTTAAAAAATGCATTTCTCATTTATTCAGCAAATCGAACGTTTTGGTGTGTTGCACCCTTAAAGTAGCAAATATTGGAATACTGGAATTGCACATATTTTTCTTTTCGAACAATCTACCCATACACCAAACTTGAAGTCTGCATTTCATCACTAAGTATGCTTTTATATCATTTCAGCTTTCGAACGTTTTGGTGTAGATAACTCCCCCCCTTCTCCCTTTATGGAACATTTTTGAAAAAAATCGAATATTCCTGGGGGGAGGGGGTTATCAAACGATTGATCCTAGTACCACGTTGCAAATCTCTATCTATTCGGGAAGTGCCTACAAAAGGCGTGACAGATAGACAGACGGACACCTGGGGATTAGTATATATAAAAATTGATATAGAGCTGATCAATATAATTCAGAAATTTATAGTTAGCTGATCCATTCCATACCAGATGCTACAAAGACAAAAGAAAGGGAAAATATAGATTTCATCCATTTTTCTTTAACGTGCGGTGTTTCTATTGAGCGACTAACATTAGAATTATTTCCAAATAATCCCACTTTGTTATGTGTCCAGTCCTTCTGAAATCGTCCTTTCTCTATAAAACATTTTTTGATATTTCTTCTGGAAACATAAGGATTTTTCATCCAGAAAACTATTAACAAAAAGTTTCCTAAAGTTGCAAACACAGCCACCTGTTGCCCAGAGGATCTGTAGACCCCCCCCCCCCCCCTCTCTTTAGCCTTTCAGGTCTGTAGCAGTCGGTTTCATTTTCAGATACGGGCAGAAAATTCTGTTTTTGTATCGGTAAGTGTAATGATTTGGAATCCACTTTAGATCCTGGTCAAAGTTACCCTGGTGTGTATTAAGAGAAGCGTAGAGCATCGGAATTATACAATTTAATCAAATCCGATAACTGCAAGCATTGATGGAAGAATCTTTTACTTGATCAGTTATTCATGTAGCAAGAATACTTTTTGATTTTTACAGGACAGCTGCATGTATATTTTTTTGTACATGGTGTTCGTTGTACGATATTCGCTGATTTTTGTCGTCTGGAAACTTTTGCGTATAGGTTTATAAAACTTTATATAGCTTTTGTCAGTTCTGAACACGAAGTTGAACGAAATTCCGTATAAAATCAGTTCCTTAAACATTGCATCTGAGACATTTTGGGTCTCTTGTTGCATGCAACTTCGTTTAATTTCGATTTCCGTCCCGATGCAATGGAAATGACTGATACAGAAAGCTGAATTAATTTATAATTTCCGCAATTTATATCAGGTACTCCAAAATTTTAAAAGTTTATTCTATTTCATAAAATTTAATTCGAAGTTTTAACTTTAATTTTTGTAAAAGTAAGCTACAACAAAACATATTATTAACAAAAACATCAATCATTCATGCATAAAACATTGATTATGAAACACATTCCAAATGAAATGCAATTTTATTTACGTTTTAAGCTGCGTGAAAAAATTTCCATCGGCAAAATTAATTTTCATCAAAAACTTCATCAAAAAACACAATGTTAGTTACACAAAATGAAATTAATTCAAATTATGCCATCGAAAGTATTATTTTCAAAGTATTTAAAATGCTTTGACAGTTAATATTACGTCCCAATTATAATATTTCATTATTAAAGAAACTACATCGTTTGCTTATTTCATGTTAAATTAGTTCTTTGACATTGTTGCAACTATGACAACCCATTTCATTTTATAAATCGCCTGCCTCTCTATGCAAAATCAATGTATCATTCATATCACTTCCAGACTCCAGAGCTAAATAATTTTGCGCGAAAAAAATTCAGCAATTCTTAAATAATTCAATTTACAATCACTTGATTTGTTTACATTCCGTATGCTATAGTTTAGCGTTAAAATTAGGTTTCGTTGTAGGAATAAAAAAAATGTAGGGATCATTTAGAATAAAAAATATTATAATTGCGTGGGCACAGAATTTAGATACACAGATAATACGCAAAAATAAAGATATTTTATGACGGATATAAATGTAAACGATCTTTAAACATCTGCGGAAAAACACACAGCGGAACAAAATGAGAGCCATGTTTTATGTTATTATTTTCACATTTTATGTTATTATTTTCACATTTTATGTTATTATTTTTACGCGATATCTTCATATAATATGTGTTGAATACCCGGACCGCTCGACTCACTCTAGGCCATGAGCCGCTATTTGAGCGGCTGATCATATAATATGACTATAATTATCATTTCAATTTTTTATTTTTATTTAAAAACTGCTCAACATATTTTGCTGAAATTCTTTACGCATTTTATATGATAATTTGAATATTTTCTAAAATTTTCGAAACAATTTCTGAATTCTAACTTCGCTTACATTTTTTTTTTTTTGAAAAATTAAGTCCCATAGGGTTCAATGTATTTCATGTGTTTCATCCGGAGTTCAGTCCGAAACTAATTAGATGATATTATTCATTTTCATTTCCAAACATCCCACAGACCGTTTCAACAACATCTTAAAGTGCCATGAAGTTATCGTGAGAATGAACAAACAGACAGCCAGTATGACCCAAGTCATAAAGGCTTTTCAACTATGTTGAAAAGTGTTAAACATTAATAATTCGTGTAATACGTATCACTCGACATGCCTGCCAATTCTTTATTACACATCAAAATGATTGTTCTATTGTTTTAAGAAATAAAATATCAAAATTGACTTTTTTTCCTAGTATATTATGGACAAATATACACTAACATACTTCAATCATAACTCACATCATAATTCATATCATAACTTCACTCACACACACACACACACACATCACAGTAAAAACTTTCAATTCGAATTCAAGGGGACTTAAAATGAGTTTTTCCGTCAAAAACTCGAATTTGAATTTTCGAATTCTCCGTCACAATACTTTCCCTATTCATTATGCTATGTATGTAGAGAAAGTAATAGTTAATGATATTCATAAAAATCTATAAAGAATAAAAGTATGTATGTATGTATGTATGTATATATGTATGATCTAACATCACGGGAGAACGGCTGAAGCGAATTTGATGAAATATGGTGGGTAGTCTTGAAATAGCCCCACTTAAAATTTAGTCCATGTTTCGAGTTTCTATCACCAGGGGTTGTCGCGATATTAATGAAAAATGAAACTTTCGTTTGTCTTATTATCGCAAGAGAACAGTTGCACCGAATTTATTGAAATTTTGTGGGTAGCTAGCTCTGAAATAGCCTCCAGCCCCATAAATTTAATCCATATTTCGAGTTTCTAAGACAAGGGGTTGGGGGTTGTCGAGATATTAATGGAAAACGAAACTTTTTCCTAGGAGTTTTACTCTCTAACTCCATGATTCCCAACGAAAAAGGTTGGAAATCGTTGATTTAAAACGTGAAAGTCAATTAAATCTCTGAGTTTTGTGGAAGTTTATTGAACGTATTAGTCACCTTTGAAAATTGCAGGTATAAAATTTGAATTTAAATGGAAACTCTATCACCATGGCTTATTTTTTACAGGCTTACTCAACAAATTGTATTAATTTGAATAATAAATAAATGAATATAAAAATATCTATATCTATATATATATAAAGAAGAAAAGTATGTATGTATGATTCAATGGATCTGATTGGAAAAAGAGTGGCCAATCAGATCCATTTTTTTCTAACATAATGCAATGAATTTACTTCTTTCACAGTGAAAAAATAATGTATAAGATTCACGACCCGCCGACGCGGTGGTCGAGAAGTCAAGGCAGGAGTTTCTCAGTGATTGCTTGGTTGCCGGGTTGTGGGTTCGAGTCCTACCTGCAGGCATGGATGTTATGATATTGGGCGGGATGTGTTTCGACCCCGACTGGTGCGCTGGGGCAACGTTATATGACGACTAACAGGTTCAAGTCTCTGGCCTTTGTTTGAGATATTGATTGTTCATGTTATATGTACGGGATATTTGTTCTATTTGTATAATGTATGTCTTATTCTCTGCGATTAGACATAAAGGAAAAAAAAAGATTCACTACCCTATATGTTCCGGTGTAATTTTTATCAGAGTTTTGCATCGTAAATCCCGAGCAACGCCGAGTAATCGATGTAATATAAAATCCAACATATTGTTCATAGGTGTCTATAATTCTCAGTTCTTAATTAATACTCTTGACAACCTAATGTCTACATAGTAGCAATCTCAAGGTAATAAAAAAGTGTCCAAACATATGAAGTAGTTATCAGATTCCGAAATTGAAAAAAAAAAACTTCAACCGTAAAAAAAATACATTCACAAATATATTTTAATTCCTTTATTAAGTACTAAAAGCATTTTTTCAAAATATTCACGGTGACATCAATAAAAATCTGATGTGGGCAACACATGACTTTCCTTATATAATGAAATGAATTTACTATTTTACAGTAAAATAAATAGGTTTTTCTTCTAGTAGATACTAATATCCTTTCCAAGATATCGACTTTTCGACAATTAGTCGTCATTTTCATTGATTATCGTCATTTTTATCCATTTGGCGAGATTTTCGTTAATTTGGCAATATTTCAAAAAGTCGCCAAGTTGGCGACATTCCGCCGATTTTGTCGCTAAAATATCATTAAGCGTTATGGACTAAGAAATAAGTTATATATATATATATAACATATTAGATATTGAATTTTCGACATATATTATATAACTATTATTATATATTTATATATTATATAACTTATTAGATATTGAATTTTCCACAATTAGTCGTCATTTTCATTGATTTAGCGTCATTTTTATCCATTTGGCGAGATTTTCGTTAATTTGGCAACATTTCAAAAAGTCGCCAAGTTGGCGACATTCCGCCAATTTCGTCGCCAAAATCTCGCCAAGCGTTATGAACGAAGAAATAAGTTATTCTTACAGCAGATAAATTGGCGTTCAAATGCAAAAGTATTACTCAAAGTATCTTTTTTCATGAATGGAACGAGCTAGATCCACGAGAATGATGTCACCCAATTTATCGCATGATATTATATATGAAAAGTGAACATGTTTCTCAATAGGAAATATTTTTTTTCTATTTTATTTGACTTTTTGATAATTTTTTTGAAAAATGTGCAATATCTCGAGAACGGTTCATGTTAGCGTTCTAAAATTTACGTCAATCGTTTTCTAATGAAAAATTACATAAGGAATGTCTATTTACGTAACTTTATTATTGGTTTTGATTTTTTGACGATTTTTTCAAAATTTCATTCGAAAATTTAGGGGAGTTCTGAACATTCGATTGCGTATAAAAACAATAGGCTTCCAGTGTTTACAGATTGTGATTTTTGTACCAAATTTGGTTCGAATCGGTCCATTCGTTCGTCAGTTATCGTCTCCACAGACCCACTGACACACACACACACACACACACACACACACACACACACACACATACTTTCACACACACACACACACACACACACAGACATCACTTCAAAAATGTTTGATTCGTGATCAGGGATGCTTGAAACGTGCTCTCCCGTCGAAAACTCGAATTCGAATTTTCGACCCCGTCACAATACTTTCCTTATACATTATGTATATAAGGAAAGTAAAAATACATTGAGTTACTTTTGAATGATGTACTCGGTGCTACTATAAAGGACAGCATCAATGCGCTACATCTTTTGTCATTGTTTCTAGCTATATATTTTTATTGCATTCCTTCAATATAGGGAACGGAACAACTTGTTGGCATTTCAGAAATCTTTGTAAAATACCTGCTTTAAAATGTACAATATGAAACAAGAAAGTTCGAGATGTTTATTTAGGAAACATTTTCTTTTATCGGGTTTTGAGAGGGAATATTTTTCCAATATTGATTTTTAACAAACATATTAGGTAAATTACATTTTATCGTAAATACTACTATAATAGGGAATTCAAATTTGAAATAAATACTATTGTACACATTTAAAAGAAAATATGATGTGGGAAGCACATGGCGTTCCCTACATAATGCATTACTTTAATGCATGTACATTGTAATTATCAAAGAAGTAATTGTAATTATCAATTTCTTTGATAAGTATGATGTACAGGATCCACAGCAAAATTTTTTCGGCTTGAATTATACCACGTATATTTAAATTGGCTATTTTTAGTAGTCTGTTTATTAGTCCAAAAAGACTGAATTAATCATACTGTAAGGAACTTTGCTGCTCCAACCGGAAATCTGACTATGGATCTTCTTACTGGCCAGCCGACGATGTACCGTTGAACTACTGGGACGGAATTGCAAGTTCCTATATTCGAAGTGGACTCGGCATTCTCCAACATCTAATGCCATATTGACGTGCAACTGACAATCTGACTGACAACCTGCTGCTATTTTTACCTCAGGTTGGCCTCCTGCTGCTATTTTTACTTTCCTTATATACATAATGTATAAGGAAAGTATTGTGATGGGGTCGAAAATTCGAATTCGAGTTTCCGACGGGAAAGCACGTTTCAAGCATCCCTGATCACGAATCAAACATTTTTGAAGTGATGTTTGTGTGTGTGTGTGTGAAAGTATGTGTGTGTGTGTGCGTGAAAGTATGTGTGTGTGTGTGTGTGTGTGTGTGAAAGTATGTGTGTGTGTGTGTGTGTGTGTGTGAAAGTATGTGTGTGTGTGTGTGTGTGTGTGTGTGTGTGTCAGTGAGTCTGTGGAGACGATAACTGACGAACGAATAGACCGATTCATACGAAATTTGGAACAAAAATCATAATCCTTAAACACTGGAAGTCTATTGTTTTTAAACGTAATCGAATGTTCAGAACCCCCCTAAATTTTCGAGTGAAATTTTGAAAAAATCATCAAAAATTCAAAACTGCTAATAAAGTTACGAAAATAGGCATTTCTTAAGTAATTTTGAATTAGAAAACGATTAACATACATTTTAGAACGCTAACATGAACCGTTCTCGAGATATTGCACATTTTTCAAAAAAATTATCAAAGAGTCATATAAATTAAAAAAAATATATTTCCTATTGAGAAACATGTTCACTTTTCATATGTAATATCATGCGATAAATTGGGTGACATCATTCTCGTGGATCTAGCTCGTTCCATTCATGAGAAAATATACTTCGAGTAATACTTTTGTATTTGAACGCCAATAGTCATTTATCTGCTATAAGATTAATTTATTTCTCTGTCAATAAAGCTTGGCGACATTTTGGCGACGAATTTGGCGGAATGTCGCTAACTTGGCGACTTTTTGAAATCTTGCCAAATTAACTAAAATCTCGCCAAATGGATTAAAATGACGATAAATCAATGAAAATGACGACTAATTGCCGAAAATTCAATATCTTGGAAAGAATATATGGGTATATACTATGAGAAAAACCTATTTTTTTTACTGTAAAAGTAGTAAATTCATTGCATTATAAAAGGAAAGTCATGTGTTGCCCACATCAGATTTTTATCCTTCAGATTGGATTCCTGTGGGGTCGTTGTCCTCCCGATTTGAAGTCAACGCTCAATATACCAGGGTTATCTGAATCCACGCTAGTCATACTAGGGTTACTTTCAGACCTCCGACATCTTTGCACTAACCAACAGGGTGGATTTGTTCCAACGCCATTGTAAAGACTCTTGCTGACCCAACCGAAACCACTGATCTTCTTACTAACCAGCCGAAGCTCTATCGTTGAACTACTGGGATGGGCTTGCAAGTTTTTATATTCGAAGTGGACTCTGCATTCTCCAAACTCTAATGCCATATTGACGTGCAACTGACAATCTGACTTACCTTCTACTGCTATTTTTATTCTTCAAGTTGACTTCCTCCATGGTCGTTGTCCTCCCAATTTGAGGTTGGCACTCAATATACCAGGGTCGTCCACTGAATCCACGCTAGTCGTACTAGGGTAATTTTCAGCGGTTCCGGACATAATCCCGACAGCCGAAATCCCGACAAGTCAGAATCCCGACAGCCGAAATCCCGACAAGCCAGAATCCCGACAGGGTCGAAATCCCGACAAGTCAAAATCCCGACAAGGTCGAAATCCCGATAAGCCAAAATCCCGACAAGGTCGAAATCCCGACAAGCCAAAATCCCGAGAGCCGAAACCCACTCTTGCACAGACTAATACAACACTAAGGCGGTCATCGCAGTGACGTCACTAGGGTTAGAATTTACTAATCAGCACTCCCCCCCCCCCCACGCACATACGCTGGACTCACGGTGGGCCCACGCACATGGCTCTCTACGCCTATATGTATAGCTTGATCAAAATTATCGGCGTTTTCACATCTCTACATTTTACAAATTAATAGTTTTAATCACTAAATCATAACAATAATGCCATTACTGAAATAAATTTTGGCAAATTGAAATGACAAAGATTAAAATGATATAACAGGTCGGTATAAGATTTAGGAAATTCATTTTATTAAAAAGAAAAAAAAACACTTACACATTCTGCATACGTTCAAATAGCATATTCAAATAGCATATGGCTATTGTCGTAGCAAGCGGATGGAGACAAGAGGGAGCGTGAGTCCAGCGCATGGGCGTGGGGGGGGGGGGGTGCTGATTAGTAAATTCTAACCCTTGTGACGTCACTGCGACGACCGCCTTAGTGTTGTATTAGTCTGTGCAAGAGTGGGTTTCGGCTGTCGGGATTTTGGCTTGTCGGGATTTCGCCCTTGTCGGGATTTTGGCTTGTCGGGATTTCGACCTTGTCGGGATTTTGACTTGTCGGGATTTCGACCCTATCGGGATTTTGGCATGTCGGGATTTCGGCTGTCGGGATTCTGGCTTGTCGGGATTTCGGCTGTCGGGATTACGACCTAGACCCAATTTTCAGACCTCCGACATCTTTGCACTAACCTATAGGGTGGATTTGTTCGATCGCCATTTTAAAGACATTTTCCACCCTAACGGGGATTCGGGCCTACGTATTACGGGGATTCGGGCCTACGTATTACGGGGATTCGGACCTACTGGCAGCCGACGCTCTACCGTTGAGCTGGGACGGAATTACAAGTTCTTATCATTAAAGTGGACCCCGCGTGCAATCTCTTCACCAATATGCAATAAACATTTAATGAATATTCCATGAAATAAATATGCGACTATTGGCAAATTTATCGACGTCAAAATGTGAAACTATTAAAAAAGTATTTTCTCATGTAAATGGAATAAACTAGACCCACGAAAATGATGTTAACAGATTTTTGCATAATTTTGCCGAACAGGAAAGTAAACGTGTTTAGTGACTTTTTTAATTTTGCGTTATTTTATTTTATAAATTTATTTGAGAAATGCGCAGTGTCTTGAACAGTCCTTTCTAGCGTTTATTTGTTTTCTCATCAAAATTTCGTACGGAATGATTACGTTTTAAAAGTATTAAAGGGCCTGATTTTTTAATGATGTTTTATATAATTCATTGATAAAAACGTGGAATATCTTGAGAACGGTTCATGCTAGTATACTAAAGTTTATATAATTCGTTTTCCAATAAAACCTTACGTCTGATGTAATTTATTTATCATTATTGAAAGTCCCGAATTTTTAATGTTTTATTAAACATTCATCCGAAAATTAAGGGAGGGGGGATTTCATTCGATTGCTTTTAAAATCCACTAAGTTCAACTAATTACTGATTTTAATAATCATGCAAAATTGCAAAGTTACATTTGAAACACTCTATTCGTTCCTGAAATATCCAATAAAAATTTCGTATGGAATGATTACGTTTCAAAAGTATTAAAGGGCCTGTTTTTTTAATGATTTTTTATATAATTCATTGATAAAAACGTGGAAGTTCAACTAATTACTGATTTTAATAATCATGCAAAATTGCAAAGCTACTTTTGAGACACTCCATTCGTTCCTGAAATATCCAATAAAAATTTCGTATGGAATGATTACGTTTTAAAAGTATTAAAGGGCCTGTTTTTTAATGATTTTTTATATAATTCATTGATAAAAACGTAGAATATCCCCTAAGTTCAACTAATTACTGATTTTAATAATCATGCAAAATTGCAAAGCTACTTTTGAAACACTCCATTCGTTCCTGAAATATCGCATCCACAAATCCACACACACACACACTAATATACATACACACACATAGTAATATACATAACCACATTCGCATACTAACGTATATACACATACAAATATCCGCACACAAACATCACACAAATTTACACACACCCACCACACACACTAATTTAACACCCACCCACCACACAAACATCACACACACACACATTAATTACGCACCCACACTCACTGAAACACACGACCACATATATTAAAATATACAAACACACACACACACACTAAAATACACACATATAGGCAGACATCGCATCAAAAACGTTCAATTCCAGTTCGGGGATGCTTTAAACGTGATCTTACGTCGTAACTTTTGTTTCGAATTTTCGACCCAATCACAATACTTTTCCCATTCTAAAGTTCATATCACTTGTTTTCCAATAAAAAGTTACGCCAGAAATGATAACTTATTTATCATTATTGAAAATTCTATTTTTAAATAATGTTTCAATACTTTTCATTATCGAGAAACTGAGCATGCATTAAGTTACTTCTGAAAGGAGCAATTAGTATGGTAAGGGATAGTACAAGTATTCTGTATCTATATCCGTTGAATCAAGTTCTATATATTTTTTATATTCCTTCAATATAGGGGACGAAAGTACTTGTTAGTATTTTAGGAAATCTCCGAGACATGCCTGTTCTAAAACGTACATTATGAAACAAGAAATTTTGATGTATTCGTTTATGAGACATATTTTTATCGGATTTTAAGAACGAATGTCTATCCAATATTGATTTTCAGCAAGAAATGTATACAACTTATTAGGTAAAAATACATTTTATCGTAAATTTTGCTGTAGTAAGCATTTTAAATTTGATACGAAACATATTGTGCTCATTTAAAAAATATTTTATTCATTCTTGAGGTCTTTGAGCTCGCAGAGAATATCTGTACTTTTCTGTTCGCAATTTATCAATTTTGTGTTTAAAATGCTTATATTAATTTGATTTTGTATCCTTCAATGGAATATATTTTAGTTCATTTTTCTTAAATTTGAATAGTTTATGCACATACCTTTAGAAAATATCTCGTAAATACATTGTGATTGAAAACTGCGAATATTCAATTTAAAAGAAACAAGAAAGATCAATCATGCTTAAAGCATTGATTATGAAACACTTTCCAACTTCAATGCAATTTTATTTAAACATCTCTAAAATGCAATGCATTCCTCGGTAATATTTTAAAACTTATCACAATACTACATTAATTTATTATATTTGAAAACTTGAAACTTCATCGAAAAAAATGAGCTTCATTTAAATGATGGCATTGATATATAAATTACCTGGTTTAAACATCTCTCAAATGTGATACATTCCTCGGTAATAATTTTAGAATTATCATAATACTACGATAATTTATTATATTTGAAAACTTCATCGAAAACAACTGAAATGCATTCAAATGACGTCATAAAAAAATAACACGCCTGGCTCTCTCTATAAAAGCAGCATTTCATTCATAAATAATTTCCCACTCATGTCATTCATCAGAATACTATGATAATTTATTTTATTTAAAAATTAAGACTATGAAGCTACACGTAATTAAACTCTATGCGTAAAACTTCATCGAAAAAAATCGTCCTTCTCTTTATAAAATCAATGAATATTTGATTCATATCAGCTATGCAGACTCCATGATCTAAATGATTTTGTGTTAAAGAAATACAGTAAATGTAATACAACTCATTCTACATATTTTGCTGTTTACATTTTACAAAGGTGAAAAATAGACTTCGTTGTAGAAATAATCAAATTTGGATGAGCATTTAAACTCAAATATATTGTAATTGCGTTGTTTGAGTGTGTAGATGCACAGAATTTATGCAAAAATAAAGTGGTTTTAGGATGGATACAACTCTCAATATGAAATAAAAATAACTTTAAAAATAACGTTTTTGAGACAAGATGGATGCCATATATCATTTTGAAATGGGTCACGTGATCTTTTCATATCATGGTCACGTGATCGCTTCATATAAGAGATGTTATTATTATTTTAATTTTTATTTAAAAAACTACTAAATATATTTCGCTAAATTTTTTTTTTATATTTTTTATAGAACAATTTGAATATTACCTAATATTTTCGAAGCAATTTGTGAAATTTAAATCCGCTTAAAAAATGTTTGAAAAATTAGGTCCCATAGGGCTCAATGTATTTCATTTTTTCAACCCGGGTTCAATCCAAAACTAATTGGGTGATATTATTCATTTATATTCCCATAGGTCCTACAGACCGTCTGAACAACGTACTAAAATTTCATTTTGATTAAGTCGTTTTTACGGCAGTTATCGTGCTAACGGACAGACAGACAGACAGACAGTTAGACAGTCAGACAGACAGACAGACAGACAGACAGAATGAACAAAGTCATAAACACTTTTCAACTTTGTTGTAAAGTGTTAAAAAAATAGAAAACACAATGTACCAAAAAATTGAAAAAATTAGATTTTGTTCAGTTACGTCGGGCTTCCAAATATATCAGAACATCTGCGTTTAATTCATCATATGATCATTAAATAACTTGTAAAGAACCTTGCTGCCCCAACCGGGAATCGAACCCTCGACCTCCGACGGATCTCTTGAACAGCCGACGTTCTACCGTTGAGCTACTGGTACAAAATTGCAAACTTTTGTCGTCGAAGTGTCGTTTGTGGACTCTGCGCATTCTTTACCCTTTAATGTCAGATTGCGGGCAGACACCATGACTGACCACCTCCAGGTATTTTTACCTCAGGTTAGCCTCCTGACACTACTATTTTCCCCAGGTTTGTATCCTGCGTGGTCGTTATCTTCTCAATTTTGAAATCGGCACTCAATCTTCCAAAATCTACTGAATCCGTAATAGTCGTACTACGGTCACTTTCAGATCTCCGACATCTTTGATCACCTACAGGGTTGATTTGTTTGGGCGCTACTGTAAAGCGTTTTTCTGAACCAACCGGGAATCGAACCCTGGATCTCCGAACTGGCCAGCCGACGCTCTACTGTTGAGCTACTGGGACGAAATTGCAAGTTCTTATTGCCAAAGTGGAGTCTGAATTTCGCCCCAGTAGCTCAACGGTAGAGCATCTGATGCTGGCCAGTTTGGAGATCAAGGGTTCGTTTCCTAGTTGGGGCCGCAAGGCTCTTTACAAACTTACTTTCCAAATATACATAGTATAATGTATAGAGAAGGTATTGTGATGGGGTTGAAAATTCGAATTCGAGTTTTCGTAGGAAGATCACGTTTCAAGCATACCTGAACTGGAATCGATCGTTTCTTCTTAAAATCATTTCCTCTCGTTCTTTTTTAAAGCTTCTTACGAATGTATTAAGTGCGAAGTGATTATTTAATTTGTCAAAAAATATATCTAAATGTATTTTCTTTATTTTTAATATTACACTCATCTATATATTACTCTTGTAACCTTCTTGTAAAATTTGGAGTCAATCAAAGTAGAACTTACTGAGTTGTTGGATTTACTGCCGCTTGCTTAAGTTTTGGAAGCCGGCGTTGTTTTAGGAATTATATACAACCATCAGAAATCTTGTTTATGTGTATTTATTTGATTAATTATTTATTGAAACTTGGTACAGAATATGTACTGTCGGGGCTTATTTTTTACTATTCCATAATTTATTTGGTCTTCATGATTAGACAATTTATCAGGGAAATATTTTTCCAAACTCAAATTGGGCAAAAAAGAAATTGAGAACAGCCATAAAAACCAACCGCTTGAATTACCTAGCACGCATGAGCTTGGGAAGTGGTATTTTGAGAGAGGTCGAATTCGATGACATTATTTCAGTTTTTGCTTGTAAAAAAATCTGGAATAGTGCCAAGAATGTGTTAAATACTGTTTTCTACTGGTCTATAGAATAAATATGTTGGTACAGTGTAGTAAAAACAATTAACATAAGTTTATAATGTGTATTGTACTGATAATTGCTGTCTACGTCATTGCTTTTTACTTATTATACATATTATTTCTGGGATATGGTATAACTGTCTTTAACCTCAGTGAGGAGGATCCCAGCACACTTACTTCGGCCCTGTAAAAAAGTCTGTATCTACTTGAAATAGTTCTATTATTTAAAATTTAATTAAAATATTCGACTTCATATATCGAGTTATTCTACTCTTTATAAATGTATTTCTAAGAAATCTAATTGAAAAAGAAAGCCTTTCGTTTTCCTTCCAAACTTGTTATGTATGCAAAACGTATTCACAGAAGAGGGGGCAATATGCAAATAATGCATACAAAGAGAAAAGTCAAAGTTGAAGAAAAGAAACTCTAAAAGTAATTAAGTCAAATTTCCATCAAACTGAAATTAGAATTATATAAAAAAAATCGTAAAATGTTCGGAAAACAAATTTAAATACTTTCTCTAACAAGGGTTTTTACCATTAAAATTGTATATTGTCAACTTTAGTATTTACATAATTCGAAGTTCACGTCGTTAAAGTTCCGTTTGAATTAACTGAATTGTGGACGGATAATTGATCTTGTCAAGCTTTACCTGATGGACTCAATATTTCCTGTGTAGATAAGAAAATATAGATCAGCCGTAAACAAACTGCAGCCGGCGACCTTTTTATATGTGGCCCATGCAAACTTGGGCTAAAAACGACGAAATTTAATCTGATATTATTGCATTCACAACTAAAGTCTTATGAAATGCTGAAATTTCCTGCAAGAAATAATTTTGTAGCAAATTCTGTAGCAAAATATGTAGCAAATTCCCATCAACACCTAACTATAATAAAATCTGGCAAAATGAGTTTCAACGTAGATTTCAAGCTGTCAGAAAATGGGAAAAAAACATTTAATGCGTTTGAAATACCGTCTACGGCAGATGCCGGCACAGCATTCGTTCATTTTCAAACAGATTTAATTGATATTCAGAAAAATTTCGAACTGAAGATCAAATTTACACTACTCCCTTCTAGATTTTGAGAAAAAATATTTGCTACGGTAAATGGAATAAATGATCCGCTAAGAGAACTGCTACATAATTAAGTTCCATTTACTTGGTAAAGAACTTAGCTGCCTCAACCAGGAATAGAACAACGAATCTTTATACTGATCAGCCTCTCCCTTTGAGTTATTGGGATTGAATTTGCTAGGTTTTATCGTCAAAGTGGACTTTGCATTCTCCACTCTCAAATGTCAGATTGGCGTGTAACTGACAATCTGACTGACCATCTCCTGTTATCTTTACATCAGGTTAGCAGCCTCCTGCTGTTATGTTTATCCTCCAGGTTAGCTTCCTGCGTGGTCTTTGATATCGTCAATATTGAAATCGGCTCTTAACATGCCAGAAACCACTGGAATCCATACTAATCGCATTAGAGCCACTTTCAGACCTCTGACATCTTTGTACCAACTTTGAAGGTTAATTTGTTGCGATATTGTAAAGAACTTTGCTACCCCAACCGGGATCGAACCACGGATATTCGTACTGGCCAGCCGACTCTTGTCTAAACGTTGAACTGCTTGGGTGGAATTGCAAGGTCTTATCGTCGAAGTGGACTTTGCAACTTACGCGAACGATCATTTCTATTAATTAAAATCGTACAATCAAGAAGCCGCTTTGATCTGACTGAACAGCATTCGAGGTGAAACTTATAGATCGCTGTGTTCATCATTGAACTAAATATTGATACACTTGTAAAAAATGTGCAATATCGTTTCAAAATCAATCCATAAATTTTTCAGTAAGGAAGTAGTTTTGTTTAATTAATTCTGTGTCATTTTTCAGTGACTCATTTTAATTTATTTGCTAAAACTCATTTTAATTTACTTACTGTTTTTGGACAAGAACTTATTACTTCCTTGTATAAAGCAGACATATGTCAGTTAGGTAATAAAAGCATACATATGTCAGTTAGATGACAATCTTTGCTTTATACAAGAATGTAGCTGGTTTTTAGTGTAATTGGTTTTTAAATTAGCTCTTGTGTTGGTGTGTATGTATGTTTGTCACGTCTATGGCGTTGGTGTGGGTGGAGAGATTTGTAAGGCCCTCTATTTAACCAAAGTTAAAATATCGCGAGGGTTTTAAAAAATTGCGAATCCTTGGTGTGAATACTGGTTTATTCATCGTATATGTGCATAAATTCAAGATAAAGGAAAAACATTCCTAATAGTTGCTCGCATAACCTATCTATAGGCCGCATTTTCCCATACGGATATAAAATATACAAGTGAAAATTTTGATAAATCGCTGATTTAAATTTACCACTTTCTGTCCTAGTTTAAAATACTGACTTGAAAAAAAATCTGATGTGAGCAATACATGACTTTCCTTATATAATGCAATTAATTTACTCCTTTTACAGTAAAAAAAAAATCTGATGTAGGCAACACATGACTTTCCTTATATAATGCAATGAATTTACTACTTTTACAGTTAAAAAAAATGTTATTCTTATAGTAGATACTTATATTCTTTTCAAAATATTGAATTTTCTTCAATTAGTCGTCATTTTCATTGATTTAACGTCATTTTTATCAATTTGGGGAGATTTTTGTTAATTTGGCAACAATTAAAAATGTCGTCTAGTTGGCGACATTCCGCCAAATACGTCGCCAAAATATCGCCAAGCGTTATGGACGGAGAAATAAGTTATTCTTACAGCAAATAAATGACTATTATCGTTCAAATATAAAAGTATTACTCAAAGTATCTTTTTTTATGAATGGAACGAGCTAGATCTACAAGAATGATGTCATCAAATTTATCACTCGGTATTACATATGAAAAGTGAACATGTTTCTCAATAGGAAATATTTTTTTTTATTTTATATAACTTTTTGATATTTTTTTTTGAAAAATGTGCAATATCGCGAGAACCGTTCATGTTAGCGTTCTAAAATTTATGTCAATCGTTTTCAAATGAAAAATTACATAAGAAATGTCTATTTGCGTAACTTTATTAGCGGTTTTGATTTTTTGAAGATTTTTCAAAATTTCACTCCAAAATTTAGGGGGGTTCTGAACATTCGATTGCGTATAAAAACAATAGGCTTCCAGTGTTTACGGATTGTGATTTTTGTGCCAAATTTCGTTCGAATTGGTTCATTCGTTCGCTCCACAGATTCACTGACACACACACATACACACATACTTTCACACACACACATAATTTCATACACATACACACACACACACACACAGACATCCCTTCAAAAATGTTTGATTCGTGATCAGGGATGCTTGAAACGTGTTCTCCCGTCGAAAACTCGAATTCGAATTTTCAACCCCGTCACAATACTTTCCTTATATATTATGTATATAAGGAAAGTAAAAATGTATACGATCCAAGGTACTTTGTTTTTAACAGTCGCGTACAATTGGCGATTTTATGGATCACAACATGTAAAACTATTGCAAAGTACCCAAATAACTTATATTTCGCGAAACTTTATATAAACAATTATCAATATTGATAGTATCCTCAATAAGCGATAAAGTGCATGTATTAAAATATTTTAATAATTAATTCACCAATTAGGTGTCAGTTTCATTAATTTCGTGTCATTTTTGCAATTTTAATGATATTTTCTTCAATCTGGGTCAAAATATCGCTAAGTTTTCGATACTTCGCTAAATTATTAGTCAAGTTCGCCAAATGTATCACCAAGTGTTACAGACAAACGGAAAGAAGAGCATTTCTTATATACTAGAATGTATGCCCGTCACATGGACGGAAATCAGAATTTGCGAAACATTACTTCCCATTTGGCGTCATTTTCATCCATTTAGCGACATTTTTGTAACTTTGGCGACATTTAAAATGTCGACATGTTGACACGTCCAACTAAACTTCTTGCCAAGCGTTATGGACAGCAGACGGAGAAATGAATTATTCCTATAATCTATTCTCTTGTTCTTTCCAAGATAATGAACTTTCATCAATTAGTCGTCATTTCATTGATTTAGCATCAGTTTTATTAATTTGACGAATTTTTATCAATTAATTAAGTGACATTTTCGTCAATTTGGCAACATTTAAGAAGTTAACAAGCAGAAGATATTCCGACAAATTCGTCACCAAAATTTTGCCAAACGTTACGAATGGAAAAATAGGTTATTCTGATAGAAGATTCTTATATTATTTCCAAAATATAGAATTTTAGTCAATTAGTCGTCATTTTAATTGATTTAGCGTTATTTTTATCAATTTGGCAATATTTTCGTTAATTTGGCAGCATTTAAAAAGTCCCTAAATTGGCGACAATCCGCCAAAACCTCTTCAAGCGGTATGGACGGAGAAATAAATTATTGTTATAGCAAATAAATTAGTATTGGCATCAAATATAAAAGTGTTACCCAAACTATCTTTTCTCATCAATGGAACGAGCTAGATTCACGAGAATGATGTCACTAAATTTATCGCATGATATGACTTATGAAAAGTGAACATATTTCACAACAGTTAATATTTTTAATTTAGATGACTTTCTGATAATTTTTTTGAAAAATGTGCAATATCTTGAGAACGGCTCATGCTAGCGTTCTAAAATTTATGTCAATCGTTTTCTAATGAAAAATGACATAAGAAATGACTATTTATGTAACTTTATTGAAGGTTTTGATTTTATGATTTTTTCAAAATTTCACTCGAAAATGTAGGGGGGGGGGGGGGTTCTGATCATTCGATTGCGTATAAAAACAATATTTTTCCAGTATTCACGGATTGTAATTTTTGTACCAAATTTCATTCGAATTTCTCCATTCGTTCGTGAGATATCGTTTCCACAGACACTGACACATACACACACACACACACGCATGCACATCATCTCAAAAACGTTTGATTCGTGTTCAGGGATGCTTGAAACGTGCTTTACCTTCGAAAACTCCAATTCGAAATTTCGACCCCATCACAATACTTTCCTTATACATTATACTATATATATAAGGAAAGTAATAAGGCTTTCAATTTCAATTTGTATAATCATTGAGGTATCTTGATAAATGGGATTCGGATATAAGCGAATCATACTGCACTATATTATATTGTAAAGATAATCCACTTATAATTGAATTCTTACTTGTAAGCCGAGAAGCATGAAAGCATACATTACGAAAAGAGAATGTAAAAAGTCCCCACTGATACGGGCATTTTTTTCTGGTTAGCAGAGATAAGCGTGCTACCTAATTTCCTTTATCCATTTAGAAGAAGGAGAGCTTCAATATAGAGCATTAATTTGGATTGCATTGTTCTTCTTTTGCACGCCCCGACTAGTAAAACAGGGTATTTCATCAAATTATATTTACTAAAATGACTCTTATTGGTTTAAGGTGCATAATAAAGTATATGAAAGTCTTTTGCGTCCAATACATGATTTTCCCTATAAATGAAAAAAAATAATCGTATATTGAATTTGCGGGTTTTTTTTAATTGACTTGAAAAAATAAGCCTTTCAATTTCAGTCGGTATTATCATTGAGAAATCTTGATAAACGAGATCTGGATATAAGCGAATTATACTGTATAATATTGTAAAGAAAATCCACTAATAATTGAATTCTTATTTGTAAGCACAGAAGCATGAAAGCATATATTACGAAAAGAGAATGTAAAAAGTCCTCACCGATACGGGCATTTCTGTCTGCTCAGCAAAGATAAGAGTGTAACCTCATTTCCTTCATCCATTTGGGAGAAAGATAATTTCAACAAAGAGCATTTAATTTGGATTGCATTGTTCTGCCTCTGTCTGCCCCGACTAGTAAAACGAGGTATTTTATCAACTTATATTTACTAGAAAAACTCTTATTAGGTTAATGTGCATAATAATGAATGTGAAAAAGTCTTTTGTGTCCAATGCATGTCTTTCCCTACAAATAAAAAAAATAATCGAATATTGAATTTATGACCCTTTTCTTTTAAATATTGACTTGAAAAAATAAGACTTTCTATTTCAGTCGGTATTAACATTGAGGAATCTTGATAAACGAGATCTGGATATAAGCGAATTATACTGTATAATATTGTAAAGAAAATCCACTAATAATTGAATTCTTATTTGTAAGCACAGAAGCATGAAAGCATATATTACGAAAAGAGAATGTAAAAAGTCCTCACTGATACGGGCATTTCTGTCTGCTCAGCAAAGATAAGAGTGTAACCTCATTTCCTTCATCCATTTGGGAGAAAGATAATTTCAACAAAGAGCATTTAATTTGGATTGCATTGTTCTGCCTCTGTCTGCCCCGACTAGTAAAACGAGGTATTTTATCAACTTATATTTACTAGAAAAACTCTTATTAGGTTAATGTGCATAATAATGAATGTGAAAAAGTCTTTTGTGTCCAATGCATGTCTTTCCCTACAAATAAAAAAAATAATCGAATATTGAATTTATGACCCTTTTCTTTTAAATATTGACTTGAAAAAATAAGACTTTCTATTTCAGTCGGTATTATCATTGAGGAATCTTGATAAACGAGATCTGGATATAAGCGAATTATACTGTATAATATTGTAAAGAAAATCCACTAATAATTGAATTCTTATTTGTAAGCACAGAAGCATGAAAGCATATATTACGAAAAGAGAATGTAAAAAGTCCTCACTGATACGGGCATTTCTGTCTGCTCAGCAAAGATAAGAGTGTAACCTCATTTCCTTCATCCATTTGGGAGAAAGATAATTTCAACAAAGAGCATTTAATTTGGATTGCATTGTTCTGCCTCTGTCTGCCCCGACTAGTAAAACGAGGTATTTTATCAACTTATATTTACTAGAAAAACTCTTATTAGGTTAATGTGCATAATAATGAATGTGAAAAAGTCTTTTGTGTCCAATGCATGTCTTTCCCTACAAATAAAAAAAATAATCGAATATTGAATTTATGACCCTTTTCTTTTAAATATTGACTTGAAAAAATAAGACTTTCTATTTCAGTCGGTATTAACATTGAGGAATCTTGATAAACGAGATCTGGATATAAGCGAATTATACTGTATAATATTGTAAAGAAAATCCACTAATAATTGAATTCTTATTTGTAAGCACAGAAGCATGAAAGCATATATTACGAAAAGAGAATGTAAAAAGTCCTCACTGATACGGGCATTTCTGTCTGCTCAGCAAAGATAAGAGTGTAACCTCATTTCCTTCATCCATTTGGGAGAAAGATAATTTCAACAAAGAGCATTTAATTTGGATTGCATTGTTCTGCCTCTGTCTGCCCCGACTAGTAAAACGAGGTATTTTATCAACTTATATTTACTAGAAAAACTCTTATTAGGTTAATGTGCATAATAATGAATGTGAAAAAGTCTTTTGTGTCCAATGCATGTCTTTCCCTACAAATAAAAAAAATAATCGAATATTGAATTTATGACCCTTTTCTTTTAAATATTGACTTGAAAAAATAAGACTTTCTATTTCAGTCGGTATTATCATTGAGGAATCTTGATAAACGAGATCTGGATATAAGCGAATTATACTGTATAATATTGTAAAGAAAATCCACTAATAATTGAATTCTTATTTGTAAGCACAGAAGCATGAAAGCATATATTACGAAAAGAGAATGTAAAAAGTCCTCACTGATACGGGCATTTCTGTCTGCTCAGCAAAGATAAGAGTGTAACCTCATTTCCTTCATCCATTTGGGAGAAAGATAATTTCAACAAAGAGCATTTAATTTGGATTGCATTGTTCTGCCTCTGTCTGCCCCGACTAGTAAAACGAGGTATTTTATCAACTTATATTTACTAGAAAAACTCTTATTAGGTTAATGTGCATAATAATGAATGTGAAAAAGTCTTTTGTGTCCAATGCATGTCTTTCCCTACAAATAAAAAAAATAATCGAATATTGAATTTATGACCCTTTTCTTTTAAATATTGACTTGAAAAAATAAGACTTTCTATTTCAGTCGGTATTAACATTGAGGAATCTTGATAAACGAGATCTGGATATAAGCGAATTATACTGTATAATATTGTAAAGAAAATCCACTAATAATTGAATTCTTATTTGTAAGCACAGAAGCATGAAAGCATATATTACGAAAAGAGAATGTAAAAAGTCCTCACTGATACGGGCATTTCTGTCTGCTCAGCAAAGATAAGAGTGTAACCTCATTTCCTTCATCCATTTGGGAGAAAGATAATTTCAACAAAGAGCATTTAATTTGGATTGCATTGTTCTGCCTCTGTCTGCCCCGACTAGTAAAACGAGGTATTTTATCAACTTATATTTACTAGAAAAACTCTTATTAGGTTAATGTGCATAATAATGAATGTGAAAAAGTCTTTTGTGTCCAATGCATGTCTTTCCCTACAAATAAAAAAAATAATCGAATATTGAATTTATGACCCTTTTCTTTTAAATATTGACTTGAAAAAATAAGACTTTCTATTTCAGTCGGTATTAACATTGAGGAATCTTGATAAACGAGATCTGGATATAAGCAAAGCATACTGTACTATATTGTACTGTAAAGAAATTCCATTTATACTTGAAAACCTTACTTGGGAGCACAGAAGCATGAAAGCATACGTTATGAAAAGAGAATGTAAAAAGTCCCCACTGATACTGGTATTCTTTTCTGGTTAGCAGAGATAAGAGTGTAACCTTATTTCCTTTCTCCATTTGGGAGAAGAGAACTTCAACAAAGTGCATTAATTTGGATTGCATTGTTCTTGCCCTGTCCGCCTCGACTAGAAAAACGAGGTATTTCATCAAATTATATTTACTAGAATGACTATTATTAGCTTAAGGTGCATAATAATGAATGTGAAAAAGTCTATTGTGTCCAATTCATAACTTTCCCTACAAATGAAAAAAATTATCGAATATTGAATTTATAGCTTTTTTTTTTAATATATTGACTTGAAAAAATAAGACTTTCAATTTCAGTCGGTATAATCGTCGAGGAATCTTGATAAACGAGATCTGTATACAAGCAAATCATATTGTACTATATTGTATTGTAAAGGAAATCCGTTTATACTTGAAAACCATTCTTGGGAGCACAGAAGCATGAAAGCATACGTTATGAAAAGAGAATGTAAAAAGTCCCCACTGATACTGGTATTCTTTTCTGGTTAGCAGAGATAAGAGTGTAACCTTATTTCCTTTCTCCATTTGGGAGAAGAGAACTTCAACAAAGTGCATTAATTTGGATTGCATTGTTCTTGCCCTGTCCGCCTCGACTAGAAAAACGAGGTATTTCATCAAATTATATTTACTAGAATGACTATTATTAGCTTAAGGTGCATAATAATGAATGTGAAAAAGTCTATTGTGTCCAATTCATAACTTTCCCTACAAATGAAAAAAATTATCGAATATTGAATTTATAGCTTTTTTTTTTAATATATTGACTTGAAAAAATAAGACTTTCAATTTCAGTCGGTATAATCGTCGAGGAATCTTGATAAACGAGATCTGTATACAAGCAAATCATACTGTACTATATTTTACTGTAAAAGAAATCCGTTTATACATGAAAACCTTACTTGGGAGCACAGAAGCATGAAAGCATACGTTATGAAAAGAGAATGTAAAAAGTCCCCACTGATACTGGTATTCTTTTCTGGTTAGCAGAGATAAGAGTGTAACCTCATTTCCTTTCTCCATTTGGGAGAAGAGAACTTCAACAAAGTGCATTAATTTGGATTGCATTGTTCTTCCCCCGTCTGCCTCGACTAGAAAAACGAGGTATTTCATCAAATTATATTTACTAGAATGACTATTATTAGCTTAAGCTGCATAATAATGAATGTGAAAAAGTCTATTGTGTCCAATTTATAACTTTCCCTACAAATGAAAAAAATAATCGAGTATTGAATTTATAGCTTTTTTTTTAATATATTGACTTGAAAAATAAGACTTTCAATTTCAGTCGGTATAATCGTCGAGGAATCTTGATAAACGAGATCTGTATACAAGCAAATCATACTGTACTATATTTTACTGTAAAAGAAATCCGTTTATACATGAAAACCTTACTTGGGAGCACAGAAGCATGAAAGCATACGTTATGAAAAGAGAATGTAAAAAGTCCCCACTGATACTGGTATTCTTTTCTGGTTAGCAGAGATAAGAGTGTAACCTCATTTCCTTTCTCCATTTGGGAGAAGAGAACTTCAACAAAGTGCATTAATTTGGATTGCATTGTTCTTCCCCCGTCTGCCTCGACTAGAAAAACGAGGTATTTCATCAAATTATATTTACTAGAATGACTATTATTAGCTTAAGCTGCATAATAATGAATGTGAAAAAGTCTATTGTGTCCAATTTATAACTTTCCCTACAAATGAAAAAAATAATCGAATATTGAATTTATAGCTTTTTTTTAATATATTGACTTGAAAAATAAGACTTTCAATTTCAGTCGGTATAATCGTCGAGGAATCTTGATAAACGAGATCTGTATACAAGCAAATCATACTGTACTATATTTTACTGTAAAGGAAATCCGTTTATACTTGAAAACCTTACTTGGGAGCACAGAAGCATGAAAGCATACGTTATGAAAAGAGAATGTAAAAAGTCCCCACTGATACTGGTATTCTTTTCTGGTTAGCAGAGATAAGAGTGTAACCTCATTTCCTTTCTCCATTTGGGAGAAGAGAACTTCAACAAAGTGCATTAATTTGGATTGCATTGTTCTTCCCCTGTCTGCCTCGACTAGAAAAACGAGGTATTTCATCAAATTATATTTACTAGAATGACTATTATTAGCTTAAGCTGCATAATAATGAATGTGAAAAAGTCTATTGTGTCCAATTTATAACTTTCCCTACAAATGAAAAAAATAATCGAATATTGAATTTATAGCTTTTTTTTTAATATATTGACTTGAAAAATAAGACTTTCAATTTCAGTCGGTATAATCGTCGAGGAATCTTGATAAACGAGATCTGTATACAAACAAATCATACTGTACTATATTTTACTGTAAAGGAAATCCGTTTATACTTGAAAACCTTACTTGGGAGCACAGAAGCATGAAAGCATACGTTATGAAAAGAGAATGTAAAAAGTCCCCACTGATACTGGTATTCTTTTCTGGTTAGCAGAGATAAGAGTGTAACCTCATTTCCTTTCTCCATTTGGGAGAAGAGAACTTCAACAAAGTGCATTAATTTGGATTGCATTGTTCTTCCCCTGTCTGCCTCGACTAGAAAAACGAGGTATTTCATCAAATTATATTTACTAGAATGACTATTATTAGCTTAAGCTGCATAATAATGAATGTGAAAAAGTCTATTGTGTCCAATTTATAACTTTCCCTACAAATGAAAAAAATAATCGAATATTGAATTTATAGCTTTTTTTTTAATATATTGACTTGAAAAATAAGACTTTCAATTTCAGTCGGTATAATCGTCGAGGAATCTTGATAAACGAGATCTGTATACAAACAAATCATACTGTACTATATTTTACTGTAAAGGAAATCCGTTTATACATGAAAACCTTACTTGGGAGCACAGAAGCATGAAAGCATACGTTATGAAAAGAGAATGTAAAAAGTCCCCACTGATACTGGTATTCTTTTCTGGTTAGCAGAGATAAGAGTGTAACCTCATTTCCTTTCTCCATTTGGGAGAAGAGAACTTCAACAAAGTGCATTAATTTGGATTGCATTGTTATTCCCCTGTCTGCCTCGACTAGAAAAACGAGGTATTTCATCAAATTATATTTACTAGAATGACTATTATTAGCTTAAGCTGCATAATAATGAATGTGAAAAAGTCTATTGTGTCCAATTTATAACTTTCCCTACAAATGAAAAAAATAATCGAATATTGAATTTATAGCTTTTTTTTAATATATTGACTTGAAAAATAAGACTTTCAATTTCAGTAGGTATTAACATTGAAGAATCTTGATAAACGAGATCTGGATATAAGCAAAGCATACTGTACTATATTGTACTGTAAAGAAATTCCGTTTATACTTGAAAACCTTACTTGGGAGCACAGAAGCATGAAAGCATACGTTATGAAAAGAGAATGTAAAAAGTCCCCACTGATACTGGTATTCTTTTCTGGTTAGCAGAGATAAGAGTGTAACCTCATTTCCTTTCTCCATTTGGGAGAAGAGAACTTCAACAAAGTGCATTAATTTGGATTGCATTGTTCTTCCCCTGTCTGCCTCGACTAGAAAAACGAGGTATTTCATCAAATTATATTTACTAGAATGACTATTATTAGCTTAAGCTGCATAATAATGAATGTGAAAAAGTCTATTGTGTCCAATTTATAACTTTCCCTACAAATGAAAAAAATAATCGAATAGTGAATTTATAGCTTTTTTTTAATATATTGACTTGAAAAATAAGACTTTCAATTTCAGTCGGTATAATCTTCGAGGAATCTTGATAAACGAGATCTGTATACAAGCAAATCATACTGTACTATATTTTACTGTAAAAGAAATCCGTTTATACATGAAAACCTTACTTGGGAGCACAGAAGCATGAAAGCATACGTTATGAAAAGAGAATGTAAAAAGTCCCCACTGATACTGGTATTCTTTTCTGGTTAGCAGAGATAAGAGTGTAACCTCATTTCCTTTCTCCATTTGGGAGAAGAGAACTTCAACAAAGTGCATTAATTTGGATTGCATTGTTATTCCCCTGTCTGCCTCGACTAGAAAAACGAGGTATTTCATCAAATTATATTTACTAGAATGACTATTATTAGCTTAAGCTGCATAATAATGAATGTGAAAAAGTCTATTGTGTCCAATTTATAACTTTCCCTACAAATGAAAAAAATAATCGAATATTGAATTTATAGCTTTTTTTTAATATATTGACTTGAAAAATAAGACTTTCAATTTCAGTCGGTATTAACATTGAAGAATCTTGATAAACGAGATCTGGATATAAGCAAAGCATACTGTACTATATTGTACTGTAAAGAAATTCCGTTTATACTTGAAAACCTTACTTGGGAGCACAGAAGCATGAAAGCATACGTTATGAAAAGAGAATGTAAAAAGTCCCCACTGATACTGGTATTCTTTTCTGGTTAGCAGAGATAAGAGTGTAACCTCATTTCCTTTCTCCATTTGGGAGAAGAGAACTTCAACAAAGTGCATTAATTTGGATTGCATTGTTCTTCCCCTGTCTGCCTCGACTAGAAAAACGAGGTATTTCATCAAATTATATTTACTAGAATGACTATTATTAGCTTAAGCTGCATAATAATGAATGTGAAAAAGTCTATTGTGTCCAATTTATAACTTTCCCTACAAATGAAAAAAATAATCGAATATTGAATTTATAGCTTTTTTTTAATATATTGACTTGAAAAATAAGACTTTCAATTTCAGTCGGTATAATCGTCGAGGAATCTTGATAAACGAGATCTGTATACAAGCAAATCATACTGTACTATATTTTACTGTAAAGGAAATCCGTTTATACTTGAAAACCTTACTTGGGAGCACAGAAGCATGAAAGCATACGTTATGAAAAGAGAATGTAAAAAGTCCCCACTGATACTGGTATTCTTTTCTGGTTAGCAGAGATAAGAGTGTAACCTCATTTCCTTTCTCCATTTGGGAGAAGAGAACTTCAACAAAGTGCATTAATTTGGATTGCATTGTTCTTCCCCTGTCTGCCTCGACTAGAAAAACGAGGTATTTCATCAAATTATATTTACTAGAATGACTATTATTAGCTTAAGCTGCATAATAATGAATGTGAAAAAGTCTATTGTGTCCAATTTATAACTTTCCCTACAAATGAAAAAAATAATCGAATATTGAATTTATAGCTTTTTTTTAATATATTGACTTGAAAAATAAGACTTTCAATTTCAGTCGGTATAATCGTCGAGGAATCTTGATAAACGAGATCTGTATACAAGCAAATCATACTGTACTATATTTTACTGTAAAGGAAATCCGTTTATACTTGAAAACCTTACTTGGGAGCACAGAAGCATGAAAGCATACGTTATGAAAAGAGAATGTAAAAAGTCCCCACTGATACTGGTATTCTTTTCTGGTTAGCAGAGATAAGAGTGTAACCTCATTTCCTTTCTCCATTTGGGAGAAGAGAACTTCAACAAAGTGCATTAATTTGGATTGCATTGTTCTTCCCCTGTCTGCCTCGACTAGAAAAACGAGGTATTTCATCAAATTATATTTACTAGAATGACTATTATTAGCTTAAGCTGCATAATAATGAATGTGAAAAAGTCTATTGTGTCCAATTTATAACTTTCCCTACAAATGAAAAAAATAATCGAATATTGAATTTATAGCTTTTTTTTTAATATATTGACTTGAAAAATAAGACTTTCAATTTCAGTCGGTATAATCGTCGAGGAATCTTGATAAACGAGATCTGTATACAAGCAAATCATGCTGTACTATATTTTACTGTAAAGGAAATCCGTTTATACATGAAAACCTTACTTGGGAGCACAGAAGCATGAAAGCATACGTTATGAAAAGAGAATGTAAAAAGTCCCCACTGATACTGGTATTCTTTTCTGGTTAGCAGAGATAAGAGTGTAACCTCATTTCCTTTCTCCATTTGGGAGAAGAGAACTTCAACAAAGTGCATTAATTTGGATTGCATTGTTATTCCCCTGTCTGCCTCGACTAGAAAAACGAGATATTTCATCAAATTATATTTACTAGAATGACTATTATTAGCTTAAGCTGCATAATAATGAATGTGAAAAAGTCTATTGTGTCCAATTTATAACTTTCCCTACAAATGAAAAAAATAATCGAATATTGAATTTATAGCTTTTTTTTAATATATTGACTTGAAAAATAAGACTTTCAATTTCAGTCGGTATTAACATTGAAGAATCTTGATAAACGAGATCTGGATATAAGCAAAGCATACTGTACTATATTGTACTGTAAAGAAATTCCGTTTATACTTGAAAACCTTACTTGGGAGCACAGAAGCATGAAAGCATACGTTATGAAAAGAGAATGTAAAAAGTCCCCACTGATACTGGTATTCTTTTCTGGTTAGCAGAGATAAGAGTGTAACCTCATTTCCTTTCTCCATTTGGGAGAAGAGAACTTCAACAAAGTGCATTAA
Source organism: Amaurobius ferox (assembly GCA_951213105.1). Taxonomy (NCBI): domain Eukaryota; kingdom Metazoa; phylum Arthropoda; class Arachnida; order Araneae; family Amaurobiidae; genus Amaurobius; species Amaurobius ferox. The sequence continues at coordinate 84,614,620 of OX578138.1, forward strand.
TTTGGATTGCATTGTTCTTCCCCTGTCTGCCTCGACTAGAAAAACGAGGTATTTCATCAAATTATATTTACTAGAATGACTATTATTAGCTTAAGCTGCATAAAAATGAATGTGAAAAAGTCAATTGTGTCCAATTTATAACTTTCCCTACAAATGAAAAAAATAATCGAATATTGAATTTATAGCTTTTTTTTAATATATTGACTTGAAAAATAAGACTTTCAATTTCAGTCGGTATAATCGTCGAGGAATCTTGATAAACGAGATCTGTATACAAGCAAATCATACTGTACTATATTTTACTGTAAAGGAAATCCGTTTATACATGAAAACCTTACTTGGGAGCACAGAAGCATGAAAGCATACGTTATGAAAAGAGAATGTAAAAAGTCCCCACTGATACTGGTATTCTTTTCTGGTTAGCAGAGATAAGAGTGTAACCTCATTTCCTTTCTCCATTTGGGAGAAGAGAACTTCAACAAAGTGCATTAATTTGGATTGCATTGTTCTTCCCCTCTCTGCCTCGACTAGAAAAACGAGGTATTTCATCAAATTATATTTACTAGAATGACTATTATTAGCTTAAGCTGCATAATAATGAATGTGAAAAAGTTTATTGTGTCCAATTTATAACTTTCCCTACAAATGAAAAAAATAATCGAATATTGAATTTATAGCTTTTTTTTTAATATATTGACTTGAAAAATAAGACTTTCAATTTCAGTCGGTATAATCGTCGAGGAATCTTGATAAACGAGATCTGTATACAAGCAAATCATACTGTACTATATTTTACTGTAAAGGAAATCCGTTTATACTTGAAAACCTTACTTGGGAGCACAGAAGCATGAAAGCATACGTTATGAAAAGAGAATGTAAAAAGTCCCCACTGATACTGGTATTCTTTTCTGGTTAGCAGAGATAAGAGTGTAACCTCATTTCCTTTCTCCATTTGGGAGAAGAGAACTTCAACAAAGTGCATTAATTTGGATTGCATTGTTCTTCCCCTGTCTGCCTCGACTAGAAAAATGAGGTATTTCATCAAATTATATTTACTAGAATGACTATTATTAGCTTAAGCTGCATAATAATGAATGTGAAAAAGTCTATTGTGTCCAATTTATAACTTTCCCTACAAATGAAAAAAATAATCGAATATTGAATTTATAGCTTTTTTTTAATATATTGACTTGAAAAATAAGACTTTCAATTTCAGTCGGTAAAATCGTCGAGGTATCTTGATAAACGAGATCTGTATACAAGCAAATCATACTGTACTATATTTTACTGTAAAGGAAATCCGTTTATACTTGAAAACCTTACTTGGGAGCACAGAAGCATGAAAGCATACGTTATGAAAAGAGAATGTAAAAAGTCCCCACTGATACTGGTATTCTTTTCTGGTTAGCAGAGATAAGAGTGTAACCTCATTTCCTTTCTCCATTTGGGAGAAGAGAACTTCAACAAAGTGCATTAATTTGGATTGCATTGTTCTTCCCCTGTCCGCCTCGACTAGAAAAACGAGGTATTTCATCAAATTATATTTACTAGAATGGTTCCTATTAGTTTAAGGTGCATAACAATGAATGTATAAAAGTATTTTGCCCCCAATACATGACTTTCGCTAAGAATGAAGAAAAAAATTGATATTCTTTAATAAAGAAGAAAAAAACAGAGCTCGAATGTAACTCGAACTAGCTGAATATTGATAGACTTATTGTGTTGTTAACAAGTAAAGTAAACATATCAAAACTAATTGGAAATTACTTGATAATTTTATGGGATATTGCCGCTCTATGAGAAAAGTGGATTTTTTAATGTCTCGAAAACGACATGTGATAACTAAAACAATTGCTTTTTTTTCATTTATAGTAAAAATTATTTACAAATCACATACTCATTTTTTAATAGTGAGTATTTTTGCATGATATTTTTTCTGTTTCCGATCTAAAGTATTGTTGTTGAGACCCAGACTGTCCGACCTACCAGAAAGGTGTAAGGTAGCTGTTTGGACGGTCGGGAATGCCACCCAATTTAGACCGGAACCCAGTGGGGGAGGCAACCACATGGACCGTACCCTCCTTCCCCTACCACCAACCTCTCGGAAGGACTTACCGACCCACATGTTTAACGTGATCCTACTCCGTGTGAACACGACGGCAGTTTTGGCAGCGGAGGAATCGAACCTGGGCCTACCGAGTGCAACTACCGCGCGCTAACCACTGGGCTACCGCGCCCCCGATCTAAAGTGTGCAATATCTCAAAAACGGCATATGTTAGCGATTTAGAAATAATGCTATTAATTACAAATTTAATTAAAGGAATTTAATAGAAAAGCACGCATATAATAGATTTTGTTGTAAGATTTTTAAATATAAATATATTATACAATGATTTTTAGATGCCAGAAAAAGAAAAAAAATGTCCCGGGGGTGGGGAGCTACTGGTCATCTGAAAATAATAACTTTCATTGATAAAAATAATCGTAGAAAATTTCATTTAATTTGCTCAATTTGTTCTAGAGATATCGGATTTCAAGCCGGAAAGGCAAGATTTCCAGCATGTTCAGAAGAGCGCTTTATAACTATTAAACTTTGAAGGTCATTAATTTCTGACCAAAAGCAATTATTAACTCATATGTTAGAGAATATTTGTTATTCTTTGCATTTTACAATTTAACCTCCTCCAAAATGTGCAAAATTCTAAAAACGACACTTGTCAACGTCCAACGGATGATGATGGAATTTTCTTTCAAATTATAAAGAAATGACATGAAAATTCGAAAATCAGATTTTTGGCCTCACATCATAATATTTTTCTTTTACATATACTATGTTTTAGCAGTATACACATTATTCGTACAAAATATATAATATAAGGAAATTTAAAATTGACAATGTGCGGTGAACTATTAATATTTGGAGTTCTTCCATTTGAAATGTTAGAATAATTCTCACAAAAAGGAAAGAGGTGGGTTATCCCATACTGAGATAATAAACAGATGGAAAAAAGTTTTTTAAATAAAAATTAAAATAGTAATTGCACCCACAAGATCGCGTGACCCACTTCAATACAATATGGCATCCATCTTGTGTCAAAATCGTGATTTTTAAAGTTATTTTTCATTTATATTTAGTGTTGCATTCGTCCTAAAACCGCTTTATTTTTTATTTTTTCTGTGCTTCTATATACTGCGTCAAAGCAATCACAATATTTTGGAGTTTAAATGATCATCAAACTTTGATTGTTTCTACAACGAAGCCTAATTTTCACGTATGGAGAATGTAAATACATCAAACTGTATGATGAGTTGTATACGAATTGTTGAATTTTTTAAAAGCAAAATTATTTAGCTCTGGAGTTTGCAATATAGTTGATATGAATGAAACATTCATTGATTTTACATAGATAAGCAGACGATTCTATTGCCTTTTTCGATGAGGATTTATGCATGGAGTTAGAAAGTAATTTTACCTCCATGGTTTTACATTTTTACGTAAAATAATGTATTGTAGTATTGTGATAATTTTAAACATATCGCCGGTGAATGAAAGGAATGGAAAAAAGTTTATGAATGAAATATTCACAGCTTTTATATAGAGAGCCATGCAATTTATATTTCGATGACGTTATTTGAACGAAGTTCATTTGTTGTCGATGAAATTTTCAAATATAATAAATTATTGTAGTGTTGTGATAATTTCAAAAATATCATCACTGAATGTATCGCATTTTAAAGATGTTTAAATAAAATTGCATTTCAGTTGGAATGTGTTTCATAATCAATGCTTTATGAATGATTGATCGTTCCTGTTTATTAATACCTGAACAAACCCTGGAACTCGAAACTCGAAACATGGACCAAATTTTATGAAAGACTATTCCAAAGCTATCCACAAAATTTCATGAAATTCGGTTCAGACGTTTTGATGATGAGACAAACACACACGCACATAGAGACAGATAGACAGAAAGATATATTTTCAATTTTATTTTTATAGAGAATATTATATTTCTTATTTTTCATGCAATTCATGTTGCCTGAAAAATACCTTTCTTCCCTTTCTTCTATTCATTTGAACCCGGAACATATCCGTTTACACAGTAGGACAATACATAGAATTACATTTTACTTTTGTTCGCCACACATCGGCACACAGCTGCGATTTAATCGCTTTACCCCGCCTTACATCGCCACACAGCTGCAATTTAATTTATTGAGAACTAGTACCAATTCTAAATGTCTCTTAATTGCATTTGTGCCTTTTTTTACAGGAGGTTTTTTTTTAGTGGAGCCATTCCACTTTCTTAAGTACCACATACACAATATCAATTTTGATTAAGCTAGCTGTTTGTTACATTAAGCTAGTTACTTGTTCACTAAGCTAGCTGCTTGTTACACCACGTTAGCTACTTGTTGACCAATACCGTTGACCAATACTTGTTGACCAATAAATTCAGTTTATTTAGAAGGTTTCTAAGAAAGTCTTTAAGCACCCCAATAACACTGTAAGAAAAGGCTAATGAGTGTACATGTCAAAACCGCCGCATAGGCGGTGAAGTGGATAGCGTCTTCGGCTGCTGTCTTGTGGGCTCGGGTTCGAATCCCGAATAAGGCAAGGATGTTTCTTGAGGGTAAAGTCAGTCTTCCGTCTTCTGGGTCCTTGTCAAAATGTGAAGCTGCACCCCCTCCGGCCTTCGTCAGTGATGTTTTCTTGTAATAAACTTTGTTCCCTCGTCTTGTGTCTTTCTTCGTTCTTTCCTGCGTCACTGGTTCTGAATTAGCTCCGCCGAAACAGGAGGTTATTTAGTGAACAACAACAACATGTCAAATCCATCTATAGTAAACTAACCATGTCCAATCTGTAATAAAAGGAATTGCATGCTCTTTGCAGTGAAAAGTCAAGATAATGAGCTCAGCAATAGAACTAGACAAGCGAAAAATACTAATTGCAAAGATGTACAGCATTATCTAATGAGCAGGAATCCGCAACAGGAACGAACTAAACGTGTGTTGTTGTTGTTGTTGAGGCCCAGACCGTCCGACCTACCAGAAAGGTGTAAGGTAACCGTTTGGACGGCCAGGGAGTGCCACCCAATTTAGACCAGAACCCAGTGGGGGAGGCATCCAAAGGGACCGTACCCTCCTTCTCCTACCACCAACCTCTCGAAGGGATTTACGGACCCACATGTTTAACGTGATCGTACTCCGCATGAACACGGCGGCAGTTGTGGCAGCTTGCAAATCCAGCGCGCAAACCACAGGGCTACCGCGACCGAAATGTGCCAACAGCACTCGGTGTTCTCAGGTGGTCACCCACCCAAGTACTAACCGCGCTCGATGCTGCTTGACTTCGGTGAACTAACGAGAACCGGTGTTTTCAACACGGTAGGGCAGTTGGCGGCGAACTAAGCGTGTGTTGTTGTTGTTGAGAACCAGACCGTCCGACCTACCAGATAGGTGTAAGGTAACCGTTTGGACGGCCGGGAAGTGCCACCTAATTTAGAATGGAACCCAGTGGGGGAGGCATCCACAGGGACCGTACCCTCCTTTCCCTACCACCAACCTCTCAGAATGACTTACGGACCCACATGTTTAACGTGATCGTATTCCTCATGAACACGGCGGCAGTTGTGGCAGCATGCAAATCCAGCTCTCAAACCACCGGGCTACCGCGCCCGAAATGTGCCAACAGCACACCGTGTTCCCAGGTGGTCACCCACCCAAGTACTAACCGCGCCCGATACTAACCAAGCAGCAAGGTGGATGGCCGGAACTAAATGTGTGTAGAAAGCCCAGACCACACGACCAACCCAAAGGCTAATGGTAGCTTTCTGTGTGGCCGGGGAACTAAATGTGTGTCGAAAGCCCAGACCATTCGGCTCGTCCAAGGACTTAGAGCAGCAAGTTGAATGGCCGGGGGAACTAAATGTGTGTCGAAAGCCCAGACCATCCGTCTCGTCCGAGGACTTAGAGAAACCATTTGGATGGTCGGTAAAACTAAATGTGTGTTGTTGTTGTTGAAACCCAGACCGTCCGACCTACCAGAAAGGTGTAAGGTAACTGTTTGGACGGTCGGGAAGTGCCACCCAATTTAGACCGGAGCCCAATGGGGGAGGCATCCACAGGGACCGTACCCTCCTTCCCCTACCACCAACCTCTCGGAAGGACTTTCGGACCCACATGTTTAACGGTAACAAATCACTGTCAAAAAGGTAAACGGTAACAGTAAAAGGTAACAGTGTAAAAGGTAACAAATCACTGTCAAAAACCAAATCATTATGACCTCTAACAGTGAAATCTGCAATACTTGTTAAAGCCAATATTCTCTCTGGAATTCAAATGAGCATTGTTTATGAAGATGGCATTTTTAAATTGGCTGTACATTAAATTCTTGTTTATGTAAATGTTGTTCATTGCATCATTTCTGAACAGGACAGCCATTCGGTAATAACCATATTATGCTAAATAATTGTTTTCCGCCACTGTTTTATGATCTATTCCTGTTTTATGTTATTTACCTATTTTATGATCTATTACACAATGCTCTACAACGTTGCTATTAGATTTTGGTCTATCCCGCGTTGCTGCCGATTTCGTTATCCAAACTTTTTAAATTATCCACCAGGGAGCGCTTCAATACATTTTATTCGATCGGGGATGGTTACTTTACAAAAACAGACTTAAACTTGTACGCTCATGGACATTTTCTTGCAAAGTTATTCGGTGGTTTAAAAGTTTACTAAGAACTCTGTGTATCAAAGCCAACAAAAGCAGTTGTAAGAAAATCGATAACAGGAATTTTATGTAAGCTTAAGTTGGGCATATTAGATATATTTCTTATATTATCTAGTTTCACATATTTTATTGTATCTTCTTAACCCATTCCTTATTTTTCATAAAATCTCTGCTGTTGTTTAGAAATTGAGTTTCCATTGATTTGAATTAGTCATAAATTCATTTTTACGATTGGGAAATACGTAGAATTATATTTTATTTTCGGTCTAATCATTCCTGTCTAGCTATAATCTAAATTACCTGGATTTGTTAGCTATTACCAACCCTAAACGAAGTTCAAGTATCTTAATTGCATTTGTATCCTCCTTCGCAGGAGGTTAGCGGGGTAATCATACTTTTTCAAGTACCACAAAAACAATGCCATAAATATTCTGATTAAACTAGCTATTTGCTATACCAACGTGACCAATAACCCTTCACCGTATAACTACAGTTTAATTATATATATTACTACATGTATAATTGCAGTTTTTCTGTATCTATTTCAGTAGTGAGAAATTAGAGATCGGGAAATTCAGGTAAAATGATTTGAGAAGGTTTATCTACGCTACAAAGATGCAACCGATCATGAATGAGTGTGTGTTGTTGTTGTTGAGACCCAGACCGTCCGACCTACCAGAAAGGTGTAAGGTAACTGTATGGACGGCCGGGAAGTGCCACCCAATTTAGACCGGAACCCAGTGGGGGAGGCATCCACAGGGACCGTACCCTCCTTCCCCTACCACCAACCTCTCGGAAGGACTTACGGACCCACATGTTTAACGTGATCGTACTCCGCATGAACACGGCGGCATTTGTGGCAGCGTGCAAATCTAGCGCGCAAACCACGGGGATACCGCACCCGAGATGGCCAACAGCACGCGGCGTTCCGAGGTGGTCACCCACCAAGTACTAACCGCGCCCGATGCTGCTTCACTTCGGTGATCTAACGAGAACCGGTGTTTTCAGCACGGTACGGCCGTTGGCCCGAATGAGTGTGTGCGTAATTCCATGAATTTAAAACAAGAATTCTTGGTGCAGAAAGTAGTAGTTTGTCTTAAATGGGGATACTGATTTTGGGATATGCATAATGTGTATACGAATTGAAAACGTAAAAAGAATGTGAATAATTTAAAAAAAAAAACTCTGTAAATATACAACTATTAAAATATATGTATATAGTACCGCAATTAATAATATATCGAAAATGCCATACGATTAGGAGAGAGATTGATTATATTTCATAGAATGTTGTTTTTGCATTATAAAAGTATTGAAATTCATTTTTTCGAGTGTTTTTACTTTTCCTGCAATACATGGTAATGTATAGGAAAAGTATTGGAATCATGCCGAAAATCGCAACTTGAGTTTTCGACGGATTTACACGTTTTGAGACCTCTAGAATACGAAAAACTATTTTTAACGCGACGTCTATGTGTGTGTCTGGCTATCTGTGTGTGCAATGAATGTATTCACTCTAACTCAAATACTAATGGACCGAATTTCATAAAATTTGGTAGGTAAGTCACTTGTGGGTGACTCTGCTGCTGATAAGTTTTTGGTACGATTTTGGAAAAAGATACCGCTTTTTGTTTGCAAAATGGCCCGCAAAAATCTCATTTTTCCAATCTATCTCAAATACTTATTGATCGAATTTGACAAAATTTGGTAAATGAGCTACTTGTAGGATACTCTGGTGCTGATTAGATTTTAGTATGGTTCGGAAAAGAACAACCAGTATTTTTTTACGAAATGTTCCTCAAAAATCGCTAAAATCTAAAAAAAGACTACGTATGCTCAAATCAATCGTATGCTGTATCAATTACATGATTGTTTTATACGTAATTTTTGACGAGGAAAATAATAAGAACAACTCCATTACTCTAGGACTAACCGTTCTCGAGATATTTGAGATTGTCTGCATTTTTGTTACGCTGCCTTTGGAGAAATGTTCAGTTATTAAATAAAAACAAAAATTGGATTAAAAATGAAAATTTAATGTTATTTTATGCAATTAAACTCAATTTAATGAATTATTAAAGAAATAAAGAAAAAATGAATGAGTCTGCAGGGAAAGTCATGTGCTGCCCACATCAGATTTTATTATTTTTGGCTACATAAGTGTCTTTCCAAAAGCCAAATGAATGCATTAGCTGTTGTTTTAATTTTGCACTGGCACGTAATTGTCCTACGACACCGCGTATATCCGAACGTTTCAGAACAAAATTCGTTTCTCGGGGTTTGTACCCTGTAGTGTTGACCACTGTATCACTTAAGCTATCTAAGAAATTACTTTGAAAGTCTTCATGACAATTAATTTTGACAATTTGTCCTGTAAATCAGAGCTTCTCAACCTTCATGAGACCGCGGCCGGGTAAATTATTTTTTTATGAGACGAGGGCCCCCGGTCCCAACAAATTTATTCGTAAATGCCTTTATAATTATTTTTTTAAGTTCTTACACTAAACTGGCAGAAGTATAAATTACTAATCATGGCATAATAACAAAGCGTATTACTACGTTTATGTATTGGGTGTAGTAAGTTGATAAATATAAAATTACATTTAAATAAATTATCAATCATTGGACTCGTGAAATTGAATATCGTCATTTTTTCAGACTAAAATCATTAAATTAATTTATGCTGATTTCCATTGACATATCCCATTATGATTCCCCCAAAATTTTTAATATTATGTTGTATAAATTTTATTACTTTCCTTATATACATATTGTATAAGGAAAGTATTGTGACGGAGTCGAAAATTCGAATTCGAGTTTACCACGGGGGAGCACATGTCACGCATCCCTGATCACGAATCGAATATTTTTGAGCTGATGTCTGTGTGTATGTGTGTGTGTGTGTGTGTGTATGTGTCAGTGAGTCTGTGGAGACGATATCTCACGAACGAGTAGACCAATTCGAATAAAATTTGGTACAAAAATTACAATCCGTGAATACTGGAAACCTATTGTTTTTAAATGCTATCGAATGTTCAGAACCCCCCTAAATTTTCGAGTGAAATTTTGAAAAAATCATCAAGAAATCAAAATTTTTAATAAAATTACGCAGATAGACATATCTTATGTAATTTCGAAAACGATTGCCACAAACAGTAGAACTCTAGCATTGACCGTTCTTGAGATATCGCACATTTTTAAAATAAATTTATCAAAAAAATCATGTAAAATAAAAAAAATATTATCTGTTAAGAAACATGCTCACTTTTCATATGTACTATCATGCGATACGTTTGGTGTCATCATTCTTGTGGATCTAACTCGTTCCATTCACGAGAAAAGATACTTTGAGTAATACTTTTGTATTTGAACGCCAATAATCATTTATCTGCTGTAAGAATAACTTATTTCTTCGTCCATAACGTTTGCCGAGATTTTGGTGACGAATTTGGCAGAATGTCGCCAACTTGGCGACTTTTATTAAACGTTGCCAAACTAAAGAAAATCTCGCCAAATGGATAAAAATGACGCTAAATCAATGAAAATGGGGACTAACTGAAGAAAATTCAATATGTTGGAAAGAAAATAAGTATCTACTATAAGAATAACATTTCTTAATTATAAAAGTAGTGAATTTATTGCATTATGTAAGGAAAGTCATGTGCTGCCCACTTCAGAATTTTTTTTTATTGTAGAAGTACTAAATTCATTGCATTATATAAGGAAAGTCATGTGTTCCCCACATCATATTTTTTTATTATTAAATTGATTTTACTGATGTTGGTTTGAAAAAAAACAGTATTGACAAAAATATTTGTCCATTGCAGTTCTTCAAAGAAGTTAACTGAGAAGTTTCTTATTCATATTAAAATTTAGATGCGTTTTGGTTACTGACATTTGCCACACATATGTTATTTAGGGATTCTGGTTCAGAGCTTTTCGACATATTCACAAACGTTATTATCCTCAAAATATTTCCATTATAAAATATTTATTCATAAAATAAGCTTCGAAAACTAAAAACCTGATGTGGGCAGCACATGACTTACCCTGCAGACTTAAATTCATATTTTCTTTATTTCTTTAATAATTCATTAGATTGAGTTTAATTGCACCAAATAACACTAAATTTGCATTTTTAATTCAATTTTTGTTTTTATTTCTTAATTGGACATTTTTCCGATAGCGACATAACAAAAATGCAAGAAATATCACATATCTTGAGAACCGTTCGTCCTAAAGTATAATGGAGTGTGTTATATTCTTTTCCACGTCAAAAATTGCGTATAAAACAAGAATTTAATTGATACATTTCCGCATACGTAGTATTTTTTTTTAGATTTTTGCGATTTTTGCGGGCCACTTCGTAAACAAAAAGCACATTGTTCTTTTCTGAATCGTACCAAAATCTAATCAGCCCCAGAGTGTCCCACAAGTAATTCATCTACCAAATGTTGTGAAATTTGGTCAATTAGTATTTTAGCTAGGGTGAACATATGGCATTTTTTCTTGCCATTTCGTAAAAAAAGGCAGGTTGTTCTTTTCCGAATCGTACCAAAATCTAATCAGCACCAGCGTTTCCCACAAGTAACTTATCTACCAGATTTTGTGAAATTTCGTCAACTATTATTTTTCGTAACTATTATACTTCGTACCAAAATCTAATCATCACCAGCGTGTCCCACAAGTAACTTATCTACCAGATTTTGTGAAATTTCGTCAACTATTATTTTTCGTAACTATTATACTTCGTAAACAAAAAGCACATTGTTCTTTTCTGAATCGTACCAAAATCTAATCAGCACCAGAGTGTCCCCCAAGTAACTTATCTACCAAATTTTGTGAAATTTGGTCAACTATTATTTTAGCTAGGGTGGATACATGAAATTTTTGCTGGCCATTTCGTAAAAAAAAGGCAGGTTGTTCTTTCCCGAATCGTCCCAAAATCTAATCAGCACCAGGGCATCCTACAAGTAACAGTTCTGCCAAATTTTGCAAAATTTGGTCGATTAGTATTTTAGGTAGAGTAAATACATGAAATTTTCATGGGCCATTTCGCAAAAAAAGGCGGATTCTGTTTTTACGAATCCTACCAAAACCTAATCAGCACCAGGGTCTTACCCAAGTGACTTACATACCAAATTTTATGAAATTCGGTCCATTAGTTTTTTAGTTAGAGTGGATACATACATTGCACAGACAGACAGATAGACAGACACACAGACACACACACACACAGACGTCACCCTAAAAATAGGTTTTTCGTATTCTAGAGGTCTCGAAACGTGTAGATCCGTCGAGTTGTGATTTTTGATATGATTCCAATACTTTCCCTATACATTACCATGTATTGCAGGGAAAGTAAAAAGAAAAACTACAGAAGAATCTCTGGCAGCCCTGTGTAATGGAAGCAGGCGGTTGAGAAGCACTGCTATAAACAACTGCAGACCTTTATTTACACAAAATTTTAAAACACATTTTTTTAATATTCCTCACGTTTCCGGAAAGTTTCTAATCTGCTTTTAAAGAATCTATACACTCAACGAAAATTAAATATCTAGGATAAAAGAAAATGAACTGAGAGCACCTGCAATTAAATTATACCTTCTCTCTCATCATTTCCCCCTGTTACAATCTAGTTTACTTGGAACTACTAACAGTCTTAAACAAGGTCCAAGTTCCATGATTGCATTTATATCCTACTTTAGCAGAAGTCGGAGGGGCAATCTGACATTCTTAAGTACTTCCGGAACAATGCCATAAATATTCTGATTAAACAAGTTAATTGCTTTTCCAAGTTGACCAATAACAATTTCGTAACGGCAGTTTTATGTAGTATAACCAGGAAATATATTTCAGAATTGAGAGACTCAAGAATTTTAAAGAAAATGATAAGGGCATTTTTTTTAGTTTATAATTAAATTGGTTATAGCTTTTTATAATTAAATTGGTTAAAGTTATTTGCTATAATTAATTTGGTTTAGTTATTTTTATATAATTACATTAATTATAGTAATTCTTCCTTTACAATTTGATTGACTTTAGTTCGTTTTTAAGTAAGTTGTACATTAGTTAATAATTTTGAATATATATGTATTTTTTTTTAAAAGAGATTAGTGGTATGTCAGAGATGGAAAGAGTAACAGAGAGGGGTAAAGAGAGCGAAGGAGAGAGAGATAAGAGAGACAAATATAAAGAAACAGACAGAGAGAGAGAGAGAGAGAGAGAGAGAGAGAGAGAGTCAGAGAGACGCAGAGAGAGAGACAGACAGAAAGAAAGAGAGAGATAGACACAGAGAGAAACTGAAAGAGATAACTGAAAATAATCCCCTAATTTTTTTATAGTTAAAGGTACAGCACTGCTTCTTATTACATGGAATAGATCAGTCTTAGTAGTATACTATGTCTCCTTACATTTTTTAAAAGTAGAAGTATTGTAAGACTAAAATAACTTCATAAGAACTAGTACATGAGGCAGGGGTTGATGTCCTTTCTTTGACTTTTGATGGCACGAGTACTAATATATGTACTGCACAGGAACTGGGATGTAATATACTTTCAAAACAGAAAATGTTTAGCAATTAATAGATGTATGTTTACTGAAACGATTTGCTCTAATATTACATATATCTCGTTAACAAAATTAGCAAAATGTTATCTAAACATATAATTTATGTTTTGGGATAAAAAAACTGAAACATTAATTAAAAATAATTTGCAATGACAATTTAAAAAAGAAAGCTAAAACAGTCGTAACAAAATTTATAAATAAATGCGTAAGAAGAGAAAGTGCTGCATAATCTGAATCCACGCATTTTGAACCTGTATATTTTAGAGATTTAAAAATACGTAGATTAAGATTCTTGAAAAAGAAAGTTGTGTATAACAATGAACAAACTACCACAATGGCACACTTTTATTATTTTCTGGAACTACTACAATGCGCCGTTCTAGCGCGACCGTGCCAAAGCTGGCGCTAATTTGTAGAACCGAAGGGGAATATACTGGCCATGCTTTTAAGATGGCTAACGAAAGGAAAGGCTACCTCTAATGATTCTAGCTCTTTGGGCTGGACACAGGGGAGCGTATGCTCGCATAGCGGGTGACAGCGCCTTTTAAAAAATTGAATGAATGAATTGAATTTATCTTGGTCAACAGTGGGTACATTTTCTAGTTAAGTATATAAATAAATCTATATAAGTTGTGCATTTGTTTGTCTGTTTATTATCCCAGCACGGAAGAATTAACTTCTTTATTTTTGTGAGAATTAATATAATATTTCAAAAATAAAGACTCGAAATTCTCAAATACTTCAAAAAGGAAGGATATTAAAAGTTTAACGATAATTGTGAATTAAATTTCTTTGCCTTATATATTTCGTACAAAGAACGAATGCGCAGCCAGTTTCAAATAAATCGAAACAATTTCGAATCACTTTATACCTTTTGCAAATAACTCGCATTTACATGTTACCCCCATTCTCATCATTTCCACCCTGTCACAATTCAGTTTATTAGGGACTTTGCGACAGCCCTGAATGAAGACCAAGTCCTTTAATTGCACTTATATCCTACTTGGATGGAAGTTAGCAGGGCAATCAGACTTTCTTAAGTGCCACCGAAGCAACGGCATAAATTTTCCGATTAAACAAGCTAATTACTAGCTCGAGCTGGCCATTCGCTTCGTAGCTAGTTTGTATCGGAAATTTCCAACGTACTTCCGAAATATTCAAGAATTTGGGAGGAAAGGATATGGTGATTGATTTATTTCAATTAATGTACAAAAGGTATTGTATTGGGTGCGTGCAAATTTATTTTGAAGATGTGAGTTTGATAGTTTCTCTTCGAGTGACCTCTATCAATTTATGAATATCGAATTTTTAAATTTATTCTTCAATTGCGGTAGTAGATATGGAGGCAACGTGAAACAATTATTTGAAACAAGTATTTAAGCCTGTCAAATATGGGGAAATTAACACTCTTTAAGAAATAAGTTGCACTTTTAATGCGTTTTATTTTGTTACTTTCGCTATATGCATAGTATAATGTATAGAAAAGGTATTGTGATGGGGTCGAAAATTCGAATTCGAGTATTTGACGGAAGAGCACGTTTCAAGCATTTCTGAACTCGAATCGAACGTTTTTGAGGGGATGTGTGTGTGTTAATATAAGTATGTGTGTGTGAGTTAATATAAGTATGTGTGTGTGTGTGTTAATATAAGTATGTGTGTGTGTGTTAATATAAGTGTGTGTGTGTGTTAATATAAGTATGTGTGTGTGTGTGTTAATATAAGTATGTGTGTGTATTAATATAAGTATGTGTGTTTGTGTTAATATAAGTATGTGTGTGTGTGTTAGTGTAAGTGTGTGTGTGTTAATATAAGTATGTGTGTGTGTTAATATAAGTACGTGTGTGTGTGTTAATATAAGTATGTGTGTGCGTGTTAGTGCAAGTATGTGTGTGAGGGGATGGAATGTTGTGATGTGTTTAAAAACTTTAAACTCATCATAACACTTTATAACTCTACAACAAAAAAAAAGTTATTCTTTCCCATGAGAACTTTTCTTAAATTCATGGTGGTCTGAGGTAGTGAATGTTTTCCCACAGTGGCTTCGAAGTAGAAGGCACTAAAGCCATTAAAAAGCATTTAGCAAGATCACTTAAAACCTTAAGTGACATTTTAAGGTGTGGAAAAACAGAATTTTGAAAGCTAAACGAGACCTCTCATATTATCTACAATCTGGCATGTATTTGCAGCCATTAACACCAAGTGCATTCAATTACCATCCTTGACAGATGTGCAAGATCATCAATTCCGAGTTCCCTGTGAGCAGAGGTTTTTCTGGGAATACATTGAGCATGCGAAGAAAGAACTTTTTCTCCCCTTTCTACAATTCGTGGATCAAAGTGACATCACTGGTCAGTA
Organism: Amaurobius ferox; assembly: GCA_951213105.1. Classification (NCBI taxonomy): domain Eukaryota; kingdom Metazoa; phylum Arthropoda; class Arachnida; order Araneae; family Amaurobiidae; genus Amaurobius; species Amaurobius ferox. The sequence goes on from OX578138.1 coordinate 84,630,284, forward strand.
ACCAATGGTTGATTGGTACGTCTCTTTCTTACCCAGAAGTCATTTTTTTAATTATTTTGTTCTTCTGTTACTGGGCCCTAGCAACATGCTAATGTGAACTGGGAAGCAGCTTTTTTTTGTTTCTCCCCCTTCCCTGGGAAGAGGGGAGGTGTAATTTTATAAGTTCATAAGTTTAGTGTCTCTTTTTGGATGTGTTACTAAAAAGGTTGTGCTCAAAAGTTAAAATTTGTAGCTCAGTTGCTCTTTGTGAAGATATTTGATCGTCTAAAATGGAGTATGATTTCAACCTTATGCATATAAGGCATAGATAGCACATAAGTATCGCCAAGATCCAAGATGTCATTTTGTGTTAAAGATTTTGTTTCAACGAGTGTGTCATTTTGTGAGAGTGAATAAGATAGAGTGATAATGTCTGTCACATAAGGTCAGGCTGAAGTGTGATTAGTAAAATGGTTAATACCATTAAAGATACTTCAAGGATGATGGTTATATCAGTTCCTATTTTTTTTTTTTTTTTTTTGTGCAAACTGTGAGTAATTCTTCATTTATATTTTAATGTTATAATATTATTAAGAGCATTATCCGTCAATATGCTACATTTTGATGAAGCTATTTAGCATATTTACATCTAAATTCTTTGTTTTAAATAATTTCTACCATAAGTATCTGACTTAGAATTCCTGATGAACATTTATAAATAATAAATAATTATTTTATATTTTAAACAATGATTGTACTTATTATGAATGATACTAATTCATTTTACATTATTTATTTTATTTTAAGGTTCTCATGTCAATACTTGGGTAATTCCACTATACGAAATTTATCATTTTAATTAATTGTTTATTTGGCCATTAAGATTTAATAAATTTGACATGAGAATCCGACCCGTGAAAAATTTGTTGCAGGGATCTTGATTTGAAGGGAGTAATTGATTTATAAATTTTTCATTAAGCTCTTAAAGCAATTACTATTAATTTTCTAATTACTCTATTCAAATTGATCCATGCAGCATGTTTATCACAACAGTGTGTTAGTACAAGTATGCGTGTGTGTGTTGGCATAAGTATGTGTATGTGTGTTAGTATAAGTATTATGTGTGTTCGTGAGCCTGTGGAAGTGATATTTGTTGTCAAACGCACGGAGCGTTTCAAACGAAATTTGGTACAAATAGAACAATCAGTGAATACCAGTAGCCTATTGATTTTAAAGGCAATCGAATGTTTAGAAAACCACCAAATTTTCGAATGAAATTTTGAAAAAACCATAAAAAATTGTATTCTTTAATAATGTTACGTAAATTTTCATTATATAATTTGTCATTAGAAAACGAATGACGCAAATTTTATAAGGCTGGCATGAACCGTTCTCAAGATAATGCACGATTTCGTAATACATTTATAAAAAATATTACATAAAATTAACATTTTGTTAACATCACTCTCGTGGATCTATCTAGATCATTCCATTCACAAGAGTACTTGTTGTTGAGTACTTATACTTGTTGTTGTTGTTGTTGAAACCCAGACCGTCCGACCTACCAAAAAGGTGTAAGGTAACTGTTTGGACGGTCGGGAAGTGCCACCCAATTTAGACCGGAACCCAGTGGGGGAGGCGAGAATATACTTGTGTAATAGTTTTGTATTTTTACACCAATTCTCCAATTCGCTGATATGTCGTCCTAGATTGATGAAAATTTAGTTGGAATTTAGTCGGAATTGCAAGAATAACGCTAAATAAACGGAAATGACGCCATCCTGAAAAATTAATTATTAATAAATTTCATATATGTTTAATGTTGCTTATTGAAGTTGCTATTAATATTGATAATTGTGAATTTGAAGTTGCAAGAAATATAAGTTACTGGGTTCTTCGAAATGGTTTCATATGTTGCTATCCGAAAAAATGCTCTATGTACGAGAAAAAATGCCGAAAAAATGCTCTCGTACATTTCAACGTTAAAAACATCGTGCAGTGGGTTTTATACTCAAACTTCATTTCTTCACTGTGAAAGAAGGGAATTAATTGCATTATATAGAAAGTCATGTGAATTAGATGTATTAACATTGTATGGCACTTAGCGTTTAAAGTATTCATTTTAATTAAAAGTATTCATTTAAAGCATTCATTTAATTAAAAGTATTGATTTAAAGTATTCACTTGAATTAAAAGTATTCATTTAAAGTATATTCATTTTAATTCAAAGTATGCATTTAAAGTATTCACTTTTAATTCAAAGTGTTCACTTAAAGTATTCATTTTAATTAAAAGTATTCACTTAAAGTATTCATTTTAATTCAAAGTATTCATTTAAAATATTTATTTCAATTAAAAGTATTCATTTAAAGTATTCCTTTTAATCTCGTGGGTCGTGTCGGGCCTGAATTTTCTAATACGATTTCGGGCCAAGCCATGCTCGGGATTAATTTTTAAAAGATCGGGTCGGGCCGGACCAAATGTATTTAATGTTTCAACATTTTTTGAATGAATTTCAATAGAGTACATAACATTATTATGTTGAGTTATGTAGAGATAAATGCTTAGAGATTCTTCAAATTTTACTTTTATTCATTGTAATAAAATTTTACAAATTCATGTTTTTAGCACATTTGAGTAAAAAAAACATTTACGGCCGGAGCGGGCCGAAGCTTCGTGCTCTTTAGCTGGGTCGGCCTCGAGATCTACATATGAAAATTTCTTCAGGTTTGGACTGGGTTCAAACATTGGTACTAGGGATAGCACAGTTCAGTGGTTAGTGCGCGTGGATTACACTTGGACGACCCGAGTTCGATGCCCTTCTCTGCCCAAACTGTCCCCGTGTTCAAAAGGAATTCGGGTACGTCAAAAATGTGGGTTCGTAAGTCCATTTGAGATGTTGGTGGTAGGGAAAGGAGGGCACGGTCCCTGTGGATGTCGCCCCAACTGGGTTCAAAACTGGGTGGCACTTCCCAGACGTCCTAACAGATACATTACACCTACTGGTAGGCCGGACGGTCTGGGTTGAAGTAAAAGAAAAAGAAGAAGACGAAACACTGGTACTAACGGGCCGGGGTGGGTAAAAGTCTAAAATTTTGGCAGAGCAGACTTCTACCTTTCCTTTCAGGTTACAAGTTATTAGGGGTGCTTAAGGATTTTCATAGGACCCTCTAGCATGGTTTAACCATTTGTGGTGTAAAATACATATTTTTCTTGCTTTTAACTTAATTTCATAATAATTTATATTTAAAGAGAATTGTAAGGATGAAAATTCAAAGAATAAGTGTAACTCTTATTCTTTGAGTAAGTGTTACACTTATTGTTATATTTCACAACACTGTAAAAACTTGAGATATATATATTTAGCATATTTTCTGCATTCTTTTCAGCATATTTTCTGTTGTCCAGCGCCACCTATCGGTGTTTCTGGAACAGATTTTTTTTCGCGTAATCCCTTTCCCAATGTCTTGAGTAGTAGGTTCAACAATTTTGGAGCCTTTACACTGAGTAGTTCGATGTATAGAGAGCTCAGAGTAGGGGTGTTTTAATTCTGACCACCCGATATATATATATATATATATATATATATATATATATATATATATATATATATATATATATATATATATATATATATATATATATATATATATATATATACATATATATATATATATATATATATATATACATATATATATATATATATATATATATATATATATATATATATATATATATATATATATATATATATATATATATATATATATATATATATATATATATATATATATACATATATATATGTATATATATATATATATATATATATATACATATATATATATATGTATATATATATATATACATATATATATATAAATATATATATATATATATATATATATATATTCTTTAAACATTGTTGACTATGTGTATCTTTTCATAACAATACAGAATATGTAAAATTTGAGCGTTATTACCAAAAATTTGTAGTTATTGGCCTGATATATATTATTTTTGGAAAATTTATTGTCCTGCAATTAGCTTGCAAATACCCAGAATTTTCTAAATTTTAAAACGATGTGTAGTGTGTACTGGCAACGGTAAGAAAAGTCCCACGGTAAATAAGAATGCCACCCTTCAATGTCAAACTTCTTTTGTAGATACTGCAAAGAATAAAAAAAAAAGTCGGCGAGAAGTTCGTTCTCCTATATAATAAACTGTTCATACACAAACTATTTGATTTGATAAAATTGTTCCATAATTTGGTTTGTGAGTCAGGTGTCAGGGTCAACCTTTTCTTCAAAGCCAATTTTTACAGTAAGACGCTTACGCTTGCATGGAGTCAAATTGTTGATTCACATGTGTGCATAAGACTCAGTAAAACTCAGATATAGAGACCCATTTTTTTTCTGAAGATAATTTCAGAAGAAAGCACCCATCCCTTTAGCGGTGCTTTTATGGCCCACTGGACATTTGCTGGTAGTCCTTGTCCATTTGCTGATATTGATTCTAGCAAATCCTCATCCATTTACACTGCACTGTGTTTTGCCACTGAGCAATGCAAAATTTATGCTCACACATGCATTGTTACTTTTGATCAACCGCTGTTTTTAAAAGTGTCCGAAATAATTTGTGGAGCTGAAGAGTCATCAGGAGTTTAAAATATCGTACTACGTCTTGGAAGATTCTATTTATTTATGTCATACATGAGTTCAACTGGTAAAATAATGGAAGGCAGTGAAATAGAGGCATTGTGGGAAACTGTGTACTCTCGTTCAACTGTGACGCATATGTTAAATAGACAAGCTAATTCTAGAGCAGTGCGAAAGTACATACTGACTGCTGCTGCATTAGCTACTGTTCTATCTGAGAAAATTCCAAAAAGTTCAAAACCTGATATTTTGTGTGATGTTTATACTCAAGTTGTAAACAAAACAATGACAGTAAATGATGCACTGGATAGTGAACTGGTGAAAAACACAAATTGTTCGGGTGCTGCAGTAAACCTTAAAAACTCCAGTAGAACAGCAAAATTTTGGCTCAACTTGATTAGTCAGATTGATTTAATTTTGAATTTTATTTTTACAGAAAGAACTGGATACTGGGATCTGTATTTGCAGACGGCAACTGATATCCTGTTAGTCTATGCCGCTGGGCACCTTGCTTATGCAAAATCAGCTTATTTATATGTTCAGCAAATGCTTAAATTGAAGTCCGAGATCACAGATAAAGAATATGATTTATTGACAAAAATATATTTTTTTACAATAAGAAGTAAAGATTCTTCTTGGTCTGGAGTTTGGACAGATCCCTCACAGCAAAGAACGTCACATGTGTTACAGTGACGTTGCAGTCACGTGACACCTGGGGCACAATGTTACACCATATTTGTAACTTCTATGCGACGTTACGTATTAGTAACTTCATTGTGACTATATTCTATGACGTTTCCACAATTTAATTAACACGAAACAATGTGACGACATTACAATGACAATTACAATGTGACGTCACATCCAAGTTAATATGCGACGTCACAAACGACCATGACAATGACCAAAATGACTTACTTCACTGTGACCTCAATGTTACATTGGCGAGACGTATTGTGACGTCCCAAAGTCACAGTGTTACGTAAATCTTACGTCACTATGAAAACAAATGCTGTTAGGGACATGTGTCTCGAACTGTTACTTATGCGGGCAATGATATATATAGGTGGATTGACTCCTGGCCGAGATATTACTGATAACACACTATTGACCGAGATATTACTGATAACACACTATTGACCGAGATATTACTGATAACACACTATCGGCCTAGTATTACTGATAACACACTAAATAGATTCAGGGTGCACTTACTTTTTTACATATAAATGCAGCATTGTCAGATTTCCTGGGATCTTCATTGTCCACTAATTAACAGCATGTAGTACTACAAGAAAGTCGTAAATCAAGGGATTAAAGTGATATCACGAAGCTTGTGAATTGATTAAACCAGCACAATCCCTTTGCTCAGATACCAGATGAGCTACTGTGTTTGTCTTCAGGATTGGTAGCCAATAATACAGTTAATTGTGACACGCCTTTTAAAATAAGTCTTGCAATAATGAAAAATAATGAAAGGACTGAATTTCAGTGAAATATAACTGCACAGAAAAGAGATGGTCATCACACAGGCAATCGATAAAAGTGTTAGAATAACAAATAAGATTAAGCACACAACTTTGATAGAAGGTCTTTTAATACACTTCTTATAAGACGTACAACATAGAAAAGGGCTAGAGCGCTTTCGAGCTATAATACGCTCTTCATCAGTGGCTACATGGAAAGTAAAAAAGATCGTTTATATATAGACCAGTAAAGATGACAAATTTGCATAAATACAATTAGTAAATGAACATTCGATTATCTAAGGAAAAATACACAAAAAACACAAAATATTTTTAATGGATTCAAAAACGAGTATATCTTAAGAAAAGTACAATTAAAAATACTATTTTATTACATGAATGCAAATTCCAAAAGGACAGTCAAGCCCAATCCCCATGAGGATGACGTCAAATATAACTATGAAGAGACTTGAATTGCATGGAGTCGAGAATGAGTCGTCAAGCATAACTTAAAATGTTAACGGGGTCAAAATTACAAATCGTCGCACGGAAGATATAAATAAAAAGGGATTCAAAAAGGAGAATATTACGGGGATTATTACAACGCATTAAAAGGAAAGTTTTTCAAAAATAGGCAGAAAATTATCATTAACAACATAATGAGCAAGGGCCGTAGAAAGTTTACCAATTTGACATCCCGAGCGTGTTCTGCTAAACGGATGCCAACATTGCGTTTGGTACTGCTAATATAAAATTTATAGTTACCATTGGCAGACAACAGTGGAACTACATACACTCCAGCATAGCTTTTAAAGTCATCCATATCCCCAAATTTATCAGAACGAACACGGTTAAATAAAGTAGTAATATTAGAGTGAGCAGGTCTGAAACCAAATTCATGACAGAACTGAATAAAGGGACGGAAAATCTTAGGATGGTACGGAAAACTAGATTTATAAGTTAAACGATCTTTTAAAGCAACAAGTTGAGTATCAATTTGAGTAAATTTACGACGAACATGGGCGAAAATCTTATGTATAAACTCAAAAGAATAGGCAGCCTCGTGACCAAGATTAAAAACAAAATTAATTTCATCACTCAAAGCAGAGATAGAAGAACAAACGTTAAATGCGCGATTAAAATAAGCGTTAAAAGAAGCTTTTTTAGAGGAAATAGGATGGTAAGAATTAGCGGGTGTACAAGAATTAGTAAAAGAGGGTTTAAGGAAAACAGAAGTGTGAAAACTAACAGCAGAACGGGTAACCAGAACATCAAGGAAAGGCAAGGAACATTTGGATTTATGCTCAACAGTAAAATTAATCGAAGGGTAAAAATCATTAACCTTAGACAAAAGAAGAAAAATATTATTTAAATCACTATTCCAGATAATATAAACATCATCCACGTTACGGCACCAAAGAATGGGTGGGATCGGTGAAAAAGGCAATATCTCTTTCTCGAGCTCCTGCAAAACCTCCACGACCAAAACATCAGATAATAGGCTACCCATAGGTGCACCATAAGTTTGCAAATAAATAGCTTCGTGGAAGCCAAAATAATTTGTCTCAGCAGCAATATTCAAAGCAGAAGTGATTGCGTCTATAGTAAGGGTTTAAAAATTGTGATTTTGAAGTTTTTTGGCAATAATGTTAATAGCGATGTCAACGGGAATGCTAGGAAATAAAGAAACGAAATCAGAGTGTTAGAATAAGATAAAATCCGACTCGGTGGTCGAACGGTCAAGGCAAGCGTTTCCTAGCAATCGTTCGGCCGCCGGGTTGTGGTTGTGGGTTCGAGTCGTTCCACCTTCAGGCATGGATATTGTGTCGTTAGGCGCTGTGTGTTCCGACCTCCCACTGGTGCGCCGGGGCAACGTCATGTGATGGCTAAAAGGTTCACGGTTCTGGCCGGTGTATAGGCGAATGATGAAATATCAAATGCCTAGCCATTGGTAAACAAAAAGATAAAACGAAGTTTCAAATTATCAACAGATATTTAATCGAATTACCTGTGTGTACCTGCAAAAGTCCTACAAAACTTAAGACTTATTTTGAGATAGATTAATTCTCTTTGTCATTATTTGACGGTGTTTCTTTAATAAAAGGCACTAAATCAGTTTTAATGAAAGTATTTAATAAGAGAAAAAACTATTATCTTATATGTGGAAAAAACTATTATGAACAGTGATGAAGTTGTCATTGATGGTGAGTACCTTTCACATTCGGTCTTACAGCCCAGATGTTGTACATATAAATGCATTATTAACGAATACTCTTCAAATACATCAAAAACGTATGTTTCAAACATCAGTGTTGTTTTGGCTGTTATCCTGACAAATCAAAGACAATACAACAGGAACAATATAGATGAGTAGCCAAAAGAACTGCAGCTGACATTTTATTTACCGAAAAGACAGAATGAATTACAATGCCATCAGTGTTTCTAGCAAATTACAGAAAGAAGAGAAGATTAAGAGCATTATTATCAAAACGCTTGTTAAAGAAACATTAATGTTTTGATTGCTGAGGCCGATCCTGATACCGATATTGTATGTTTAGTATTAAACAAAATTCAATCATATCACAAAATTGTTGTTATAGGCACGGATACAAATTTGTTGATTTTGCTAAAACTTTATCTCTATACTTCTTTAAACCATCTCCTAATTCTGCCAAACTATCTATCATATACATACAGTATTGATAAACTTGTGTACATCTACAGAAACATTTGCAAGTTGTTTTTATTCGCTCATAGTGTTACTGGATGTAACTGCTCTCTATATGGTGTTTTGAAAATTAAAGCAGTGAATCTCTCATTCAGTTTTCAGAAGATTCTGGATTGCAGCCAAAAGTCTTCCTACAGGCTAATGCTGTTAAAAGTGACTTTTTTGACAACGGGCAACGTTTCATTCTCAATCTGTATGGATTAAAGCATGTGAAAATATAAATAAAGCGCATCATTTCCTCTTTTAAAGACTGCCTGCCAAACTTTCACTAAAATCAACCTTTGATTTGGCTAGACTTCCATCCACGAAAAATGCTGTTGAATAACGTCTCTTATGAGTATATTACCAAATTCAAATTTGGTTAGGAAATAAAATTGTGTCTACTGATTGGGGATGGACAAATGAATACGGAAATTTAAAACAAATTCCAATGACCTGTCCGATAGCACCACAAGGATTGTTATTAATAATTTCTTGCAATTGTAAAGCTGCTTGGGCTCATTCATGTAGCTGTCGCCAAGCAGGTTTTCTTTACATGTCAATGTGCGCATATCGTAATGGACTTTCTTGTTCTAATACGAAAATGGATTCCAGTGAAGATAATGACTTTGGAAAATGTTATAGATAGTTTAAAGCAATCGAAAACATTTTAAAATTGCAGATTAGTTACAGAATGATTTGATTAATCCAAGTAATCTATATTTTTTGTTAAATTCATATTCAAATATCTATAGCTATTGCTGTACAACCCTTTTATAATCGTTCAGTGTAAAACAAATAACGCTATAAATAAAAAAGTATGGTTCAAACTTCAGCTTGGCTTTCAGAAATCTGAGTTTCTCCCTAATTACCAAAACAAGTGAAGATTAATTACATGGAATGGTTCATCGTTTACAAGAAAAGCATCCATTCACCGGAAAGTTGTTGAGTTTAGGTCCTGCTCAAGTTGATTCTAAACAATAACCGCATCGCTTTACGTTAATTGCAACTCACAAATTTTGCATTATTACTCAAGCAACAATATTAAAATAGAGAAAAGCAGCTTGAAAGTTCTGGGGCTGATAGAAAAAATTTAATCATTTCTCGAAATTAGCAACACGCAGAGCATAATGAAAATGTTTCTCGCATTTGAAAAGCATGTGGCTACTTTATTCCAATGAAAACTAAAAAATTATAGTTGTTTGTATAATTGCTATATACCACGTTATCTTTGAAGTAAAATTACCGACAATTGGACCTTTTTCTTGTAAGCCATCACTTACACGGAAAAGTCTATTTAAAGCATAGACGAAATTCTGCCAGTTACGACTTAAAAACGACGGCACTCAGGACGACCGACGTCCAGCAATTACGTTACCAGATGCTCAATTTTATTTACACGTAAAAACTATTATATATCAATTTAAACCTTATAAAATTTACTTTAATATAATATAAATGTAGTTGAAATATTTTTAGATTTTAAAAGTCTACTCATTTTTAAAACACAAAAATTAGATAAATCCAATACAAAATATATATACTTATGAAACAAACATAATATATGTATAAAAATATATTAAAAAAACATATCATAATATATGAAATAATTTAAAACCAACTGCATTATTGTACGAGGTTCCATTCACGAGAAGTAAAATAAATCTCTAAACGCTGTAATTTGATACTTCAGAGGGTGGTTGGGGTGTGGGGTGAATGTGTGTGTTCTGGGGGGGGGGGATCAAACCTTAGATTTTAGGGTACTTTTGGGAAAATATATGTTTTAGTACTAGTCATGTGCCAAAATTCAGCTTACCCTGAATTTGTTATTGGTCAATGTCTTTATTGACTGGGCTGTACAGCAAGCTGCATCGTTATTGGATGTTTCTCTCTAGGGAATTGTTTTATGTTCAAAGTATGCTTATTTTAATAATCTTATAAAATAGTCTAAATTTTGCATCTCGGGAGTGGAGGGATTCACAGCCTTTACTTAGATCGCTTGACCATGAAATCAAGGCTTTAATATAAAATTGTCCACCTGGTGGCTCTCGAACAAGGTTAATGCTTAGATAGCACATTTAAAACGAACTAAATTAGCAAAATTTATTTCATTAATGAATATTTGTTCATAAATGAACGTAATTCAGTATTTGAATACGTTCAATATTTGTTCATAAATAAACAAATATTGAAATTTAAGGAAATACATAACTGTAATAAAATGTTAAACTTACGTTTAACGATATTTCAAAAATGAATACATATTTTATTTTAAAAATTAATAACTATTGATATTTAATAAAATACAAAACTGTAATAAAATATTACTTAAATTATTTAAATGATAGCAAAAGTACTGCGACAGAAATATTTTAAATTTTATAGAAGATAAACAAAGTTGCATAAAGTGTAAAAAATTAGAGTAAGAAAAATGTTAATATATATGTGTTTATATCGATGCATTTTTCCTGTTTAGTGATGAATCAATAATTCATAATGCGCATTTTCTTAAGTAAATAAAGGGGCTTAACGTCCAAAAAATTACTTTCAACTCGAACTCTTTTATAATAAAACATTTACGGTTATTAGAATAAACAAATTTAATCCTTATGAAAAAAATATATTCATTAAAACCCAATTACGAAACTGAAAAATATGTAATAAAAAACCATTTTTTACACATTACACATATTTTGACTTTGTACTTCACAGATAATTTTCTTACAGCATATTAAAATAAAACCCTGCAGTGTCATGCATGATTATCAGCATATGTACGATATATGCAAGGAATTCTACAAAATATGTTGATATTTGAGAAGTCCATTTTATTTTTTTTAAATACACGCAATCAAAAGACTCAAATTAAAAAAAAATGCAATTTAATTACTGCATTTAAAGTAAGGGGAAAATATTTGATTACAAATAATTGATCAAAGTGCAGTTCCTTTAAAAATAATTAAAGTAATTATTCTGATCTTTCATAAGTCTTTTAAAATGGTTGTTTTCTATTGCGGGGAAAAAGGGAAATTATGTTAGGGAAGGCACTAACTTCTGTATTTTAATTATAATTTTTGATCTTAGAAACAATCTCGCAATCTTTGACTGTATAATATTTCACGAAGTGGAATTATTAATTTTATTTCAGATAAAATTACATTATTAATTGAATCAGTAAATCATTCGCCCCTAAAGTTCGGTTTTAATATAAAAATTAAATATGAATGTCGCTGAACTCAATTTCTCATACCAGAATCCATTTTTCAGTAGCTTGTGCGTTTTCTATTTATTTATTTTTCATATTTTACAAGAAACATTTTCGTCTATCACAGGAAATAAAAGATGGTTTCCAACGAAATCAGAGCACTGTTGCAGTTTTTATGGACTTTAGGACAGCTTTTGACACTGTATGGAGGAAAAAGCTCTAAACAAAACTTATTGCAAATGATATAAATGGAAATTTTTACAGATGGATTAAATCATTCCTGGATCAACGCTTTATATGCACTAAATGCGATAATAGGATCTCTGGATATAGACAAATAAGGCAGGGATTGCCGCAGGAATTGGTCTTGAGTCCATGCTTTTTAACCTCATGAAAAATGATTTGGTGGATGCTTTTTGCAACTATGAGCTTGGAGTTCAGAATTTGCTTTTTGCAGATGAATTGTATTGAGCTGCTCGTCGACTTATGACCGAGAGGTCGGAGACGAGCATAGGATAAAAAAAAATTTGATAAATCGGTATCGTCGGTCCAAATGATTACAATTATTGCGTGTCACCTTTCACTTTAAAAGATTTGAAAAATTTTTACGATTAATACCATACTTAAAAAATGTACCCCCCCCCGGGGGACTAACTCCCCACACCCGAGGCGGACTAATGGCGTTACTAAAACCAAAGTTGTATCGCCGCTGTTTTTCACAACAATACTTAAAATTATGAAATCTCATGATCATTGAGCAATAAATATAATTTTTTATGCACCATTATCTCAAATTTTGTCCTATTTAGCCATGTTAAGAAAATATTAAAATTTCGAATAAATTTTGTTTTCACTCGAATTTAAAAACATTCTATCTAGTTCTCTAGATTTTTCATTAACAAAGCCGTATATAGAATTTCGCGAAAATCCATTAATATTTGTGGCAGCTATTGTAAACACGAAAAATCGACGACAGTCATACAGAGAGATGGACTCCAAAAATAGTCAAAACGTGTTAAGGAAGTCCTAAAGTTTATATTGGCATCAAAGTCTTGAATGCGAAAATTATAGTGAAAACAATAATTTCTTTATCCTATATTGCATAGTATGAGAAAATAAAAATGCTTTATAAATATAAGGTTTCCATCTGTCCTAGAAATATTTGTCTAATTACCCTTCTTTTCAATTTTACTGTTTAGACAAAATGCTATTTTAGTTTTCTTGCTTAGTATTTAACTTTCCTATTTAGTTGATAGTATAAAAATATCTGGAATTAGCTTCTTCCCATTCATACAAAGAGTTTGCCATAATTCTCTTTTAAGTTCGTGTTTATTTGCAGAAACTTTTCTTTTCAGAGGTTAAAGCTGATTTAATGCACTTTACAAAAATTTAAATGCGTGGCATTTTGTGAAATAATTGATAGCTTATATACTTTGATGCATTCTTTAACATTTGACTTGTCTAAGAAAAACTTTGATTTGAAATCGAGATCTGTAATGAAAAGTCAGGGAAATTGCGTACATACAAGAAAGCACTGCCCTAATTGTAGATCATCACACAATTTATTCAACAGACGTAAATAGTGCAAATAAACTATAAATCGATACTGAACTAGAGAACATTACATAATAAAATATTGAAACTTTTATTTGATATTTATTACTTACTTAAAGTGGAACTCTGCTCTTCCATCCACTGCTATGAATATTTCAATTACCAGATCATAGAAATCGGTTAAAATGTTTCAAAAGTAGGAAAAAATTAAGCTGCTTTGCCATCGCCAAACCGACAGTATATCACAGGATATTGCAGCGCTGCAAATAATATTTACCCAAGAGCTCCAGAGATTCAGCAGCGCAGGAATTCGGGCGCAGGACCAAGCACGTTGCCAAGCTCTGATTCTACAAATCCATCCGTGGTCAAACCACATGCGCAGAAGCACTAATTTGGTCCGAGGTTTGGCGGAAATTCCGTCGACTCCAGAAAACATAGATCTATATATATAAAGATGAAAAGTATGTATGTATGTATGTATGTATGATCTAATATCACGAGAGAACGTCTGAACCGAATTTGATGAAATTTGGTGGGTTGTTGTAAAATAGCCCCACTTAAAATTTAGTCTCTGTTTCGAGTTTTTAAAACCAAGGGTTGTCGCGATATTAATGAAAAACGAAACTTTCGTTTGTCTCATGATCACGGGAGAACAGCTGCACCGAATTTAATGAAATTTTGTGGGTAGCTTTAAAATAACCCCATAAATTTAGTCTTAAGTTTCGAGTTTCTAAGACCAGGGGTTGTTGAGATATTTATGGAAAACGAAACTTTTTCCTAGGAGTTCTACACTCTAACTCCATGATTCCCAACGAAAAAGGTAAATCGTTGGTTTAAAACGTGAAAGTCAATTAAATCTATTAAGTTTTGTGGGAGTTTATTGAACACTTTTGAAAATCGCAGGTATTAAATATGAATTTAAATGGAAACTCTATCACCATGGTTTATTTCTCACCGGTTCACTCAACAAATTTTATTAATTTGAAAAATAAATAAATGAACATAAAAATATTTATCTATCTATATAATATATAAAGAAGAAAAGTATGTATGTATGATCCAATAGATCTGATTGGTCAAAGAGTGGTTAATCAGATCTATTCCCGCCCCACACATAATTTATTTCTTTCACGGTGAAAAAACAGTGTATAAGATTCACGGCCCTATATGTTCCAGTGTAATTTTTATCAGAGTTTTTCATCACAAATCCCGAGCAACGCCGGGTAATCGCTGCTAGTACCCTATATGACAGATGGTTCATGTTTTCTTCTGAAATGGTCCAAAGACCTTTCTTAAATCGGTTGGGTTTAAACAGTTGGGGGTTTTCTCCGGATAACCCCTACTTCCGCAAAGTAATTAAGAAAGGGTATTGACATTTATGATCTTCGCGGGCTGTCGACATTCAAATCCTATTAACTTACGAAAGAAAAGGCGAGGGCATAGACTGATTAACAGTTGGCAAGCAGAATGTCAGGAAAAGTAGCCAATTAGAGAAGATTTTTGACATTTTCTCGTCAAAGCCACGAAGTCAAGGTGAGAGTTCAGAGTGTGATGTTACTCCCGGATATCTAGCATTGTAGATATTCTATATAATAGATACCATACATTCTCTTCCAAAATGGTCCAAAGATCTTTCTTAGGTGGGTTGAGACAAAACAGTAGGCTCTATTTTTCGGATGACCCCCTACTTGCGCTCAGTAGAAATGCTATCCGCACGGGTGTTCCACGTTCAAATCCCATTTGCGTACAAAAAGAAAGCGTGGACATAAAGTGATAAACAGTTGACGAGCAGAATGTAAAAAAAAAGTAGTCAATTAGAGAAGATGTTGGATACTTTGGTTTTGACAAAACCACGAGGTCAAAGTTCGAGTTCAGAGTGAGATGTTGCCCCACCCCCACCCCGGATTTCTAGTATTTAGAAACATAGGAAGACTTCTACTTTTTTAGATATCTACGTTTAGCATTGGAAAATATGGGAAGAGTCCATCTATTCTTTAGCATATCTATTTTTATAATACTCGTATTTACGCCAAAAGATATCACGTTTGATAAACAGTTTCTTTAGGCTATAGATGCATGCTTTTAATTGCAGTTATCCAGGCAACGTGCTACAATATGTTGTTAAATGCAGAAGATTTTATATTAATTATTCCGTCAATTCTAATTGTCTTGAGGCACCATACTAGCTATACAGCAGTATTCACCACTGGGGTTAGAAAACTACTGTCTTGTTTAATTGGTTTTGGCAATTTTTTTTAATTAGACAGCTTATTTTCCTTTACTATTTTGTTATAGTTTCTTCCAAATTATGTCTTTTAAATCGTGTCTACACACTGCTTTGCACTACAAGTTCGAAGCAGGTGTAGGCACGACTGTTTGAATCTGTTAGTTAAGCTGAAATATCTCAATTAGGCATATGAAATGTAGAGATTTCTCAACTGAACAACGTGCCGTATCTGGCGCAAGACGCACATTAACTTCCTAAAAATTCAGCTATTTGCTTTTAAATAGAAAATTACATATAAAATAACTATTTTTGTTAACAATTTTTAGTATTATCTTTCAGCATTATCTTCTTACAAGGGTGTCCCAAAACGGACTCCCGAACTTTAAAAACGAACATCTCGGAAATGGTTACAGATAAAAGGGTGAAATAATGTGTATGTTTATTGGACAGCTAGTGAAATTGACATACGATAGTTTAAAAAAATAGTAGTTTTCAAAAAATAGTTAATAATTTTTGGAAATAGATGGCGCTGCAGGCGGTGTTTATATTTCCTTTAAATTGTGGTGTGTTCAACAGTTCATCTAGTCTTCTTTGTGTTCCATTGTCGAAACATTACAGAATATATTGTAGAGTGAACGAGGTGGACAGGAACATTGGATGAGCGATGTATTTGTTGGAACATAGGATTTTGATCGTGGTCGAATACTATTGGTTAAATTGCAGCCCGACAGAGACAAGGTATAGCTTTCAACGTAGATTTCAACTATCGAAAGGTCCGGATCGGAAAAAATTCAATATTTGTTTACAAAATTTGAAAGGACAGGAAGCGTTGAAGCTGCTTTGAATATATATATATATGCCTATCAGCGCCATTTGTTGGCAACATTTTCAACTAATTTTTAAAACCACAGTATGTAAATTTTACTGGCTGTCTAATAAACATACACTTTATTTCACTCTTTTATCTGTAACCGTTTCCGAGATATTAATTTTTAAATTTCGGAAGTCCTTTTTGGGACACCCTGTATACGGCTGTTTAGACTTTTGAATGAAAAGGATGGATAGCTCAGTGGTTAAGGTAAGGAGATTGCATTCGGATGACCCACGTTCGATTTTCGGAGCTGCCTCAAATATCCCCTTGTCTACGCGGAGCACAGGCACATTAAATATGTGGTTCTGAAATTCCTTCCGAGAGTTTGGTGGCAGGGGAAGGAGGTTACCATGTCTGTGGATGTTGCCTTCCACTTGGTTTCGATCCAAATGTGACCCGTCTCTGTAATGCAACCCGCCTCTGTGGTGCGCCGAGGCAACGTTGTATGAGAGAAATGTATTCATGTTTTGGCCTCTGTATGAGCAAAACATTAATAATCACGTGCCTGGCCTATGAGGGGGATATTTTTGATTGATATGTTAAACATTTTGACGGTCTTTTCCTGAGCCGTTTATTTCTAAACTCAATTGGTCCGTAACGTGTATTGGATATAATAATTGTATACAACTTTATTCGATTTGCACAGCTTGTCAAATTGGTGTTTCCTCAAACTATCAGACAGATACACACGCATATACAGACACACATACATTACTGAAAAATGGTTCATTTGTGTTCAGGGATGCTCAAAATGTGTGGATTCATAAAAATCCGACGGTCGGACTTTATACCGCAACATAGCACTTCCCCTTTCCTTAAACCATACATTGTAGGGAAAGTGAAAATGATTTTTTAGGACGTTAATAATGTTATCAAATCTATCTTCTATAATTAGAAGTCTTCTTAAATGATTTCTTTTAATTTTACAGCTCCACTTTCATAACTCATTTTTGGAAAGGATAATAATCGACAGATGGCAATGAGGCGTATTTTAATGACTTTTAACATAAGTCTTAATTTATCATACTGTCATATGTTTTGAACGTCTGTGAACATTTTTATATCATTTTCTAATCCCCGTATATATTTTTTTTTCTAATTTTTTTTTCTTGCGACATTTTTAGTCTAGCATCATTTTGTTTATGTTGCGTCATTTGGTCTAGCATCATGCTGCGGGTGTTATTGGAAAACGCTTTTATAATAAGTTAAGATTTACTAAAAAAAAGTTTTTTTTTATAATGTAGCAGTTGAGTGGATTTCTTAGTTATATCTAGCATTTAGTACTTTCTATTTTCGTGGCATGACAATTTGACAATTTTGAAAATATCTTGTTTTCAACCTGTGATTTATCTTATTTATCTGTTATTTATATCCGTTATTATATCTGTTATTTATTATTAGATTTAGCTTTCTGTAGCAGGTTTATTCCTTCATTACGCGCTTTAGTATGAAATTTTTTCTATTTTGTTTTCATTTCACAATTCAAGTGTTTTACATATGCTTGTGTGTGTCGCCAAATACAATCACAGAATGGCAGTTTAGGGTATTTTCCTAGCTTTTTTGCTGTTCCTTTATTTTCTTTTTTGGGTATGATATAAAAACAAATATATATACAGGGTGTCCCAAAAAGATTGAAACGCGCTTTAATTCTTTACCTGTTGGAGATAAGTGGGCAATGTAAACTGCAAAAATGTTGAAAGTAAGGTAGGAAATACGACTACGTTAATGAAATAGTCCTCCCATTAATTTTCAAAAAGTTACACTTTTTAAATTTTTACACGACCCCCTTAGACAAATTTGGTCAATCAGAAAATTATTTTTAATGCGACAAGATTATTAAAAAAAAACATTTTGTATGAACCAACGCAGACGGCATTGAGATTTCTTGAGAGCTGGATGCCGAAACTCGGCCGTCCGATGTAACTATATATGCTTCGAGTGTGACATAATAAAGTATATTTTGGTAATGTGAAAGTGTCTCTTCCCTGGACTATTTCCACCAATATTACAAGTCGACAGGATGTGTGTCGTGGTGTGGAAAAAAATGTCTAAAACTGATTTTAACCATCGATGAATCTGTTAGAATGAATGAAAAATAAACTTTTATCTCGAAATGTGTTGCGGTTTGCGACCGTCGGAAAATATTGGAACTGATGGAATAAACCCTGTCTGCAGATTTTAGTCTACTCAGCAAAAAGACCAGTGACCTAATTCGGCGTTTGTAATTGTTGAATCCAGCGCTGTTGGAAAGAAAGTGAAGATGTTTTCATATTAATTAGAAGCAGTAAAATCGATTAAACGATCTATGGATTTTTAAAGTGGTAGATTGGGAATTAAGGACTGTAAATGACAGAACAAGCGACAATGACAGAGAATACCGATATGCTCGCACTGCAAAAGTTTGAGAATATGGAAGAACGACGTTTCGAGGGAAAGTCAGGAATATATTGCCCTAAATTCCAACTAGAAAGGAAAATGGAAATAAAAACATGGCTTACATTTTTTAACTTACAATGTAGAGAACAGAAGACAGACAGAGAAAAACTAGAAATATTGCGAGAATACCTAGATACGTTATTTTTTTATAAATCAATGTACGGACATAACGGACTGGACGCAAGTGGAAATAATGCTAATAGAACACTTTCAGAAGGAAACTAATGAATCTTTCGAGGACTTTATTGATATTTAACTACAAAAAAGCAGAACAATATTATAAAACAAAGTAGATACAGGACGCAAACTTGGATTTACAGAAAAAATTATTACAGGAGCATTAACAACTGGATTATCTAGAGAATTTCAACAATTAGTTTTATAAATCTACGGACATAACTGACTGGACGCAAGTGGAAAGAATGGTAATAGAACATTTTCAGAGGGAAACTAATGAAACCTTCGAGGACTTTATTGACATTAAATTACAAAAAGCAGAAAATTTAGAACAATATTATCAAACAAAAGCGGGTATAGGACGCAAACTTGGACTTACAGAAAAAAATGTTACAGGAGCATTAACAACTGGTTTACCCACAGAATTTCAACAATTATTTTTATAAATCAATGTACGGACATAACTGACTGGACGCAAGTAGAAAGAATGCTAACAGAACACTTTCAGAAGGAAAATAACGAATATTTTGAGGACTTTATTGATATTAAACTACAAAAAGCAGAGAACAATATTATAAAACAAAAGTGGATACGGGACGCAAACTTGGACGCAAAATTATTACAGGAGCATTAATAACTGGATTACCCACAGAATTTCAACAGTTATTTTTGATAAATGATTTGGAGTTGTCACAAATATGGAAACGTCTCGCCAGTAAACTGCAAAGAATAATGAAGAACACAGAAATTCGTCACCAATCACAGAGATCCTCGGTCCCAGCCTACCCACAACGAAGAGCATGGAATTTGGAAAGAAATGAGCCACCCACACAAATATATCGACCATGGAGAGTTCCTAGTGTTCCAAATTGGCATAACCAGCCTTTCTGACAATCGACATTCCGACCACGGTGAACGACTCCTCGGGAACAGTTGTCGCGATCTCATCGACAGTATGGACCCAACACAACTAGTCAATGATCCTTGTTCAAGATCACCATGAACCTGGAGAGCAGAAAAAGGTACCCCGGATTGGTGGACACCGGAAGTAATATTTCGGTAATCCCCAGCAATAAATTAAAAAATCTGAAGTTTCGGATACTGGATAAAAAACCCAGTATAAATATGCAACAAACAGGAAGCAAGGTGAGTGTTAAAAAAATTGTGGAAATTTCTACGACTATAGGAAAAATAACACATAATTGAATTTTTTTTGTAATTGAGACTAACAGTAAATATATTTTATTATCAGGAGCCCATTGTAAGCTTTTTAAATTATATTTAAATTTCCACAATTTTTAAGTTTACCAATTTTATCGGGTCATCTCGTATAGAGACTAACTTATTCCCAGAAAATAACCCTTCTTGTCATGTTAATATTGAAACTAATAATGAAAAAAATGTAGAAAATAAAGTAAATAATTCACTAGGGATAAATAATGAAGGAAATGAAAAGTTACAGAAATTACTAACCAGTGTAAATAATATTTTTTCAAAAGATAAGTATGATGTGGGATGCATCCCATTGGAACCTCAAAAGGTTAATTTGACTTCTGAACTTCCCGTGTCGATGCGTGTAAAGATAATGCGGAAATAAAAAAACCCAACCAGATGAATTACTTAAAGCTGGATTTTTAAAATCTTCTCATAGTGCTTATTCATTATCAGTAACTTTGGCATATAAACGCGATGAAAATTCCAGAACGAGATTCTGTTGTGACTATCGAAAAATCAACGATATTAGTAAGAACCCATACCTAGAATTGATGCTGTATTAGACCAATTAACTAATGCAAAATTGTTTTCAACAATTGACTTAACCTCAGGATATTGGCACATAGCTCTTAATGAAAATGACTCAGAAAAATTGGCCATCACAAATTTTGGTTTGTATAAATGGACTCGTCTTCTCTTTGGATGGAAAAATTCTCCTTCTGTTTTTCAAAGAACTCTGAGACAAATTTTAGATAAATATCAAATTAGATTTGCATTAAATTATTTTGATGACTTGTATTCTCTCAAAATTTTAATGAGCATCTAGAAGATCTAAAAACTATTTACTCAATTTGTGAAAAAGAAAACATTAAATTAAAATATTCTAAAGGACAATTTGCACAACAGAAAGTTAATTTTCTTGGATATGAGATTGAGAATAGAAAATATCAACCCAATAATGTAAATATTGAAGTAATCAAAAAATTGCAACCTCCTAGAAATGTAAAATACCTATAAAGATTCTTAGGAAGTATTAATGTATATAATAAATTCATTAATAACTATGCTAAAATTAGAACCCCTTTGAATAAATTACGTAGAGAAAATGAAGCATGTGGAATTGGATACCAAAGTGTCAAAAGGCCTTCCAACATCTTAAGGATATTTTAATTTCAAAACCTGTTCTAACCTTATTCAATCCCAATTACTCCTGCCATATTTTCTGTGATGCATCTTCCGATAGTATTGCCAGTATTATTAAACAAGAACACCCAGATGGTTCTTTACATCTTATTGCTTACCATTCCAGACAACTGAGATCATATGAAAAAAATATGCAGTAACAGAATTAGAGTGTCTTGCCATTGTTGATTCCATTGATAAATACTATTGCTATCTGTATTGAAACCATTTTACTGTACATACCGACCATGCTGCATTAGTCTGGATGAAAGGTATTAAACATCCAACTGGTAGATTATTTTGGTGGTCACTTAAACTTTCTATGTATGATTTTTGAAATCAAATACAAACAAGAAAGATCAATCATGCTTAAAGCATTGATTATGAAACACTTTCCAACTTCAATGCAATTTTATTTAAAAAAGTCGAAAATGCAATACATTCCTCAGTAATATTTTAAAACTTATCACAATACTTCATTGATTTATTATATTTGAAAACTTAAACCTTCATTGAAAAAAATGAACTTCATTCAAATGACGGCATTGAAATATAAATTGCCTGGTTTAAATATCTCTAAAATGCAATACATTCCACGGTAATATTTTTAAAACTATCATAATACTACGATAATTTATTATATTTGAAAACTTCATCGAAAACAACTGAAATAAATTCAAATGACGTCATAGAAAAAATAACACGCCTGGATCTCTCTATAAAAGCAGGATTTCATTCATTTCATTCCTCACAATACTATAATAATTTATTTTATTTAAAAATTAAGACCATGGAGCTACAATTCATAAACTCTATGCTTAAAACTTCATCGAAAAAAATCGTCCTTCTCTTTATAAAATCAATTAATATTTCATTCATATCAGCCATGCAGACTCCATGGACTGAATTATTTTGTGTTAAAGAAATACAGTAATTTTAATATATACAACTCATTCTACATATTTTGCTGTTTACATTTTACATAGGTGAAAAATAGGCTTAGTTGTAGAAATAATCAAATTTGAATGAGAATTTAAACTCAAATATATTGTCATTGTGTTGTTTTAGTATGGAGATGCACAGAATTTAAGCAAAAAAATGTAGTTTTAGGACGAATACAACACTCAATATGAATTAAAAAGAACTTTAAAAAATCACGATTTTGAAACAAGATGGATGCCATATATCATTTTGAAGTGGGTCATGTGATCGTTTCATATCATGGTCACGTGATCGTTTCATATAAGAGGTGTAATTATTATTTTAATTTTTATTTAAAAAACTACTGAATATATTTCGCTGAATTTGTTTTTATATATTTTATGGAACAATTTGATTATTACCTAAAATTTTCGAAGCAATTTGTGAATTTTAAATTCGTTTAAAAAATGTTTGAAAAATTAGGTCCCATAGAGCTCAATGTATTTCATTTTTTCAACCCGGGTTCAATCCAAAACTAATTGGGCGATATTATTCATTTATATTCCCATAGGTCCTACAGACAGTCTGAACAACATACTAAAATTTCATTTTGATTAAGTCATTTTTACGGCAGTTATCGTGTTAACGGACAGACAGACAGACGGAAAGACAGACAGACAGAATGAATGAACAGAGTCATAAACACTTTTCAACTTTGTTGTAAAAGTGTTAAAAAGGCTCTACAAATTATGGAGCAGATATGTTAACTAGAAATTCTATATCACACCATCTTAATTTATGTACCCATTTACTTACACTAGATGAAATTGAGGAACATAAACAATTGGATAATACCACAAATGCAAAATTTAAGAAAGTTAATGTCCTCACTATCAAAAAAGAAAGGTTTCACTAAAATTATTGTTCCTTAGTCTCTAAGAAATAAGTTATTAGAAAAAGCACATTCAGATTTTGGTCATCCTGGAGTACATTCTATGTTAAATTTAATTTCCCCTCAATACTATTGACCAGAAATCATTGATGATACCAGAAATTATGTAAAACACAGTGAAGTATGCCAATTAAACAAAAAATCCAGACAGAAAAAATTTGGACTCCTCGGATGTTTTGCTCTTGAACTATTTGATGTAATTTCTATTGATACTGTGGGTGGATTAAGTTATTATAATTCTGTTATTAACATCTTCATTACTCAGTTATTAATATCCTCACACAGACCACAAACAGATGGAAAAAATGAAAGTGTAAATCAAACAATTATTACAAGGCTAATTTGCAAAATTAATTCTTTTCCTGGTAAAATTGCATGGACAAAATTGTTGGAGCAAGTAACTTTTGAATACAATAACGCCCCTCTCTCTGTAACCAGGTATACTCTTGATAATTTGATGTATGGGAAATTGCCTTATACTTCTTCTCTTAATAACAATGACCCACGAATAGAAGAAGCTAGAAAAATTACTAAAGATAGGACTGAAGAGTATCATTTAAAAAATAAGGTTAGGTATGGCTCACACTATCAAGAAGCTGATTTTCAACCCGGTGCCTTAGTTATGCTGGAAGAATTCAAATATCCCGATACCAGAAAATTAACTTCTCCTTATACTGGTCTTTACACTATATTAAATAAACTTTTAAATGGGAATTATGAAATAGACAAACCAAACCCCTTAAGTAAACAAAACTCAGAAATTGT
Organism: Amaurobius ferox; assembly: GCA_951213105.1. NCBI lineage: Eukaryota > Metazoa > Arthropoda > Arachnida > Araneae > Amaurobiidae > Amaurobius > Amaurobius ferox. The sequence goes on from OX578138.1 coordinate 84,654,602, forward strand.
ACATTCTACTAGATTAAAACATTTTTATCCAGCAGAAACATTTAAGCTTCAAGAATCCATAAAGTAAATATTTATTAATTTTAATACTCTTATGACATCTTCTAAATGTAAATAATTTTAATACTTTATTGCTATTTTCTAAATCTTCAAAAATGTGTTAATTATCTAATTAAAATTTTAGTTTATTTTATAATGTTCAAAATTCTGTAATAATGTTTAATGAGTTTAATACAACTTTAATGCCTTTAATAATTTAACTAAAGTAGGGATATTTTGAAATTTATCTAATTTTTTTTATATTACATTATCTATTATTGAAATAAGAACTGTTAGTTCAACCAAGCCACCTTTACTACATAAATAATTCTTGATGCTGATTCTAAGGAAAACCAAACTCCTTGGTTCCCAGCATAATACCTGTCCTTGAATTTCCCCGTTCGAAATTAGACATATTATACTTATAGCCCCAGCCTTGAAGGAGTAAAGGAAAATTCCTCCCCGAGCAAACGCACTGTTTCCTGAATTTCTAAAGTAATTACTAAAGTAATTCAGAACTTATTGAAATACTGAATGGAAAATTAAATTGAAGTTTACAATATTGGGTGTCGCACTGTAGATTCTTTCCCACTTTGAGAGGGTAGACAGAGATACACGCCAAAGACCCTTCCCCCTTTTTTGTAATACTTTAGTAAATTTACTAAAGAGTCAAGGGTCATGGAACCCATGGTTCTTGACAAGTCAGAAGGTTGTCAAGCAATCAGAATTTTTTTTCAGTTTCTTATTTTGCCCCTTCTTCCACTTTATGCAATAAAAATAAAGTTTGAAGACAGTCACATGAAGTTGACTATTGTAAATAAGGAGTATTTTATTAGTGATGATTTTGATTTTACTACGATTTTGATTTTATAATTTTTAAAGAAAGGTATTTACCACGAAATAAATATTATATGGTGTAAATTAAGATATGAGAAATTATAAAAACACGAATAAGAGGATCAATGACCTTGGCAGAGCTCTATTAATATAAACAAGAAAGATCAATCATGCTTAAAGCATTGATTATGAAACACTTTCCAACTTCAATGCAATTTTATTTAAAAAAGTCTAAAATGCAATACATTCCTCGGTAATATTTTAAAACTTATCACAATACTACATTAATTTATTAAATTTGAAAACTTAAACCTTCATTGAAAAAAATGAACTTCATTCAAATGACGGCATTGAAATATAAATTGCCTGGTTTAAATATCTCTAAAATGCGATACATTCCACGGTAATATTTTTAAAAATATCATAATACTGCGATAATTATTATATTTGAAAACTTCATCGAAAACAACTGAAATTAATTCAAATGACGTCATAGAAAAAATAACACGCCTGGATCTTTCCATAAAAACAGCATTTCATTCATAACTTTCTCCCATTCATTTCCTTCATCACAATACTATAACAATTTATTTTATTTAAAAATTAGGACCCTGGAGCTACACGTAATTTAACTCTATGCTTAAAACTTCATCGCAAAAAATCGTCCTTCTCGCTGTAAAGTCAATGAATATTTCTTTCATATCAGCTATGCAGACTCCATGAGCTAAATTCTTTTGCGTTAAAAAAATACAGCAATTCCTATACAACTCATCCTACATATTTTGCTGTTTACATTTTACATAAGTGAAAAATAGGCTTCGTTGTAGAAATAATCAAATTTGGATGAGCATTTAAACTCAAATATATTGTAATTGCGTTGTTTTAGTATGTAGATGCACAAAATTTAAACCAAAATAAAGTGGTTTTAGGACGGATACAACACTCAATATGAAATAAAAAGAACTTTAAAAATCACGATTTTGAGACAAGATGGATGCCATATATAATTTTGAAGTGGATCACGTGATACTTTCATATCATGGTCGCGTGATCGTTTCATATAAGACGTGTAATTATTATTTTAATTCTTATTTAAAAAACTACTAAATATATTTCGCTGAATTTTTTTTTATGTATTTTATGGAACAATTTTAATATTACCTGAAAATTTCGAAGCAATTTGTGAATTTTAAATCCGCTTAAAAAATGTTTGAAAAATTAGGTCCCATAGTGCTCAATGTATTTCATTTTTTCAACCCGGGTTCAATCCAAAACTAATTGGGTGATATTATTCATTTATATTCCCATAGGTCCTGCAGACCGTCTGAACAACAAACTAAAATTTCATTTTGATTAAGTCATTTTTACGGCAGTTATCGTGCTAACGGATAGACAGACAGACAGACAGACAGAATGAACAAAGTCAAAGTTTCAACTTTGTTGTAAAGTGTTAAGAAAAGTAACTGATTCTGTGTTGAAAGTAAACTTTTTCTTTTGTAAGTACTTTTACCCTTTATCCCTTGTCATTGGTACTGGTATAAAGATATACCAATCACAAGTGAGGATCAGCCCTTTTTAACTGCCAGTGTTATTGGATCAATGTAGGAATAGAAACTAGGATAGAAGTAATCTGAAGAAACTAAATATGAGTTGTGAAATAATAAACAAAGAATAAGGAAATAAGGCAGTTGATATAGAGTTATTGAGAGATACTTAATAAATATATGAAAATAATAACTTTCTATTTTGGGGAAAAATGAGTTGAAGATTTAAGTGAGATTTAAAATGTAAGTAATGAGAATTTTGATATAGATAAATATTACAATGTACATATTTGATATAATGTAGCAATAAAAGGATAGTTATGTAAATAAAGAGTGAGATTGTAAACAAATACTTATTTTATATTCAGTGAAAAGTTTAAATATTTTATTTTAAATGTTATATTGGAATTATTATTCATTATAATTGGAGCAAGAAATTTATTGGTCTTGTGGGTTTATCAAATGAATGACAATAACGAAACCATTTGGAGTTATTGTCAGGATGCCCTAAACTCAACATTGTATAAATATATTATAATCAGTTAACTAATGGAATTATTAAGTAACTACGTATTTTAATGAGATTTGAATTTATATTTAAACACATAGTAGGATATTGTATGAAGTACATGTAATTTCATTTAAATATTTTAAAATCATCTTTAATCACATATAACCTTGAAATTTATAATTTAATTCTTGAATTTGTTGAAAATTGTTTTATTATTAGGTATTTATCCCATCAAGCACTTAAACACAAACATAAACACAAACTTCATAAAACTGTGACAAGAGTGAATGGTGTTGTTGTTGTTGAGACCCAGACCGTCCGACCTACCAGAAAGGTGTAAGGTAACTGTATGGACGGCCGGGAAGTGCCACTCAATTTAGAGCGGAACCCAGTGGGGGAGGCATCCACAGGGACCGTACCCTCCTTCCCCTACCACCAACCTCTCGGAAGGACTTACGGACCCACATGTTTAACGTGATCGTACTCCGCATGAACACGGCGGCATTTGTGGTAGCGTGCAAATCTAGCGCGCAAACCACGGGGATACCGCACCCGAGATGGCCAACAGCACGCGGTGTTCCGAGGTGGTCACCCACCAAGTACTAACCGCGCCCGATGCTGCTTGACTTCGGTGATCTAACGAGAACCGGTGTTTTCAGCACGGTACGGCCGTTGGCCTAAGAGTGAATGGTGTGTGCTAGTTCCCCTGATCAAGGAACTCTACCATTTTTTTTATAAAACATAAACTAATTCATCACACTTACGAAACATAGAATAAAAAAATATTATATTAAACTATTATCATACTGTATCATTTGTCTGTGAGAATTATTTGTAATTAGGGAAAGAATCTTCATATTATTGGTTTACAGTTCACAGGTTTGTAAATATTTATATTTTTACTGCTTTTTATATAATAAATTTTAGTTTTGATGTTTCTTTTAATTTTACATTGAATTGTTATGATTTAAAAGCCTTGGGCAAGAAGAGTGTCTGTGCCCAAGCCTTTTGTGTTTGGAAGGAGTGGGGGTGGTCTATGATACAAAAATTTTAAGCCTTTCTCAATAACGCGCCCTTTTCATTCATAATTATTATTCCAAATTCCTATTTCACATTCAGCACATATTGCAAATAAATTAAATTCTATCCCACGCCACTAATATTAAGAAAGTCTGCCAGCACTTTCTCTTTTTCTCCACCATACTATATATGGTCTCTAATCTTAACCTCTGTGTAAACTTTCTCATATGAAACTGCATTCCGAATCACATTAATAAAGCCTAAAACGCGAAGACAGCACGTGCACTAGGCCTCATATCTCTCCTCCTCCCATGCAAATGATATTTGTACTTGTGTGTGGACCAACGCAGATGGCATTGAGATTTCTTGAGAGCTGCATGCCGGAGCTCGGCCGTCCGATGTAACTAAATATATCTGTTTCGAGTGTGATATAATAAAGTAGTTTTTGGTAATGTGAAAGTGTCTCTTCCCTGAACTATACATATATATAATATGTAATATATATATATATATATATATATATATATATATATTATATATATATAATATGTAATATATATATATATATATATTAGCTTATCGCTGTCTAATTGGCAGCCAAGGCATTAGACAGTGAGCTCTCCAGTATTTCTCAATGATTGAATTCTTCTTCGATCCCCAGACCGTCCGACCTACCAGAAAGGTATAAGGAAACTGTTTGGACGGCCGGGAAATGACACCCAATTTAGACCGGAACCCAGTGGGGGAGGCATCCACAGGGACTGTACCCTCCTTCCCCTACCACCAACCTCTCGGAAGTACTTATGGACCCACATGTTTAACGTGATCATACTTCGCGTGAACACGGCGGTAGTTTTGGCAGTGGCTGGAATCGAACCCGGGCCATCCGAGTGAAATTTTCGCGAGCTAATCACTGGGCTGTCGCGCCCCTCAATGATTGAATTAAATGTCACTAGTACAGGGCACTCATCCAAATCATGTTTTCCAGACATAGGCTGTGTCCTAGGTTACATAGTATATATATATATATATATATATATATATATATATATATATATATATATATATATATATATATATATATATATATATATATATATATATATAGTTATATATATATATATATATATATATATATATATATATATATATATATATATATGTCCAATTAGAAATAGTTTATAGATATAATCTATCTATTTCTTCAGAAACATACATTTTTGTGTTTGCTTCTACAAAAAACTTGGACATGATTAGATTTTTGTAGAGGTTAACAATTCATGATTTAGGCTTAGAGCCTCGTCCACGTGTATGGCGTTTATGCTTGATTTCGTTTGTTATACTTATTTCGATTCCATACCTTTGTATTATATATTATTCATTGACTTGTTGATTCGATATTTATTTTATTTATTTTTTTTTTCCATTTGCTTGAGGATTAGTTGATTTTTACTTTTGTTCTGTAAGCCAGTTATATAGTTGAATTTAGTATATGTTTTTCTTTTTTTGTTTCCATACCTTTTAATTTGGTTGATTTACTGTAACTAGATAGCTTGTGTTTTGTATTTTTTATCCATTTGATTGATGATTTGCTGTATTATATTTTATTCTGTGGGTGTTTTAAAAAGTTAGGTTTATCGTGTTACATCTTCTTACTTTTCGTTCATTGGATTTTCAAAATTCTATTATTATATAGTTATATATATATATATATATATATATATATATATATATATATATATATATATATTCGTTTTTATATTATGATACGAAAAATAAATATCACAAATTTTCTTAATGAACTTGGTGTACAATTAATTGTTCTTGAAATATTTTAATTCTGAGTTATAGCAGACTATTTTTATTACATTTCATAATTCAATTTTTATACAGTTTTTGATTCCATTTATAACCTCAGTGATAGAATTAAGCTTCAATTAACGATATCGTCTGCTGTCCGCTATCCTAATCAAATTATTGAAAACATTTTACATTAATAATTGATTTTCCGTGTCAATAGAATTATAAAATGTTCACTTATGATTAAATTTGAAATAGTTATGGATATTCAGAATTTTTATTATGTAGTTGTCGCAATTAGTGACAACTAGCCATTTTGCCCAGGCAAAGCGTGGGTGGAAATGGATAGTTCATATATAATTATGTACATGACAATTAACGTATTAAGTTGCTTTCTTAGCATGAATAAATCTGATCTAATGCTTAATTCTTATAACTAATTTATAGCAAAATAGAATCCGAAGTTAAGTCTTGTGATAGAAGCTCATAGAAAATTTAAGTTTTTCATGTTGAATTTAAGATTTATATAAGCTGTATTACATCATATTGTTGAAATCCTCGTGTATTTTTAAAAACATATCTGAAAAATATAAATAATAATCTAAATAAGCAGTGCAATTTCACTGTATTAGAATTATAGGGACATTTTGAAGATATAAACTACGAGGCAACTCATTAAGGCTTAAGTTTACTACTCAAGTATACTATTCAGCTCATTAAGGCTTAAGTGTACTATTCAAGGCTCTTTAATATAAGGTTGGGCAGTCAGACTGGAAGCCAATCCTAACGTTGTTAGCTTGACGTCAGTGAAGTAGAATTTCGTCATTCGTGACGTCACGTTCCAGGGTAGAGCTCCTATAATATAGAATAAAGAAGTATATAGAGGAGCCTTAGTTCAGGGAGGACTTTGAGAAAAGTTTCCAAGCCAGAGTAAGTTTTTGCATTTTTGCAGCTAAAAATTGCTTGTTAATTTTGATGTGGTAATATCCAGGCGAAAACAACTTGCGCAGAGATATTAAATTGTGCTGTACACACAGCCCTAGTGACGTCTAAGCAGATTTAGTGACGTCATTGGTGTAGAATGACAGTCGCAGTTAACACCGTTCGGTCTCTCTAGAGTAGTGCTTCTCAACTGTCGATCCGCCTGGCATCCATTATACCGGGCTGCGAGAAATTCTTCTGGAATTTGTCGTTTTAATTTTCTAAACATTTCTTATGAGTAAATATTTCATAGTGGAAATAGTCTAAAGAGAATAATATTCATCAATGTGTGGAAAAGTTCCGAACCAGAACGACTAAATAACACCTGTGCAGCAATTTAAATTTCAATATGAATAGCGTGCTCAGCTGACTTCTATGGTGAATGACAATGAATAAATATTTTTCTCTGTTTTTTCTTTTCAAACCAACAGCAGTAAAATCCATTTAATATGAAAATAAAATTTATACTAAATAATATTATAGATTTTTGGTGATAAGAATGGAATATGTCAATGAAAATCAGCACACATTTATTTAATGATGTCATTTTGAGGAAATGACAATATGCTACACAATTTCATGACTCCAGGGATTTCTAACTTATTTAAATGTAATTTTATATGTGCCAACATGCTACAATGTATATACATAAATGTACTAATACGCTTTATATTTATGCGATGATTAACTATTAATACTTACGTTAGTTTAATGTGTGGCTTTAAATTAAGAATTAGAAAGGTTCCAGTAAATCTGTTGGAACCGGGCCGTCGTCTTATAAAAAACATAACTTACCTAGTCGCGGTCTCACAAAGGTTGAGAACCACTGTTCTAGAAAGCTCGAGAAAAAAATGTGCGCGTTTTCCTTTCCATTGACATTATATGCGCAGAGCGAGGTAAAAAAAATTGAAGTCAGTCATGCCCAGGAAAAGACCCCTTCCCCCCGCTTAACATCATAATATATTTGTATGAAAAACTTAAGTAGAGTTTCTACTCTATATACTTTCTGAAAGTTAACCATCTGCGCACAAATTTTACTTTTCATCCCAAATTAATTTATTTGGAAAATATTGTGAGGTATTAAACTTGATCAAAACAGAAAAAAGCTTAAGTTAAATACTTAACGGCAAATGTTCCTGAACTTCCGAAGTAAAAAATTAATATTAAGATCAAATTTCGTATTTTTATTCAGATATTAACTTTAATTATTCGCTTACTTTCTAACTCATTCACACTTAATTAGATTTAATAAAGAAGCCACAGGTAAAAAAAATCACTAATTACCTCTCCTATTAAGTCCATTTTCTCTTTTTACACCACTGCATCCCAAATTATAATTGAAAAAATATCATTAAATTAATGAATTTATTATTAATTCTCTCTTCTACGCTTGTTGAAAGAAATTTCTTTTACAAAATCGTCTGCCGACAGTTTTTCTTCTTAATAATTGCCTCTCATGCACCTCTCAACAACGGCTTTAACATTTGAGATGCTCATCTCAGCTCAGGTAGGACTGCGAACACCTTGAGAGGGTAATACATTTACGCCTTTATTTTTACATACCTTTATTTCCCCTTAAATTTAATGTAAATCACTGCTATAGGTCTGTTCGTTTCTTTATCATGTCCATACATCGCCCATACACACGTAGAAGGATATATTTCCAGATATACTCATGTTTGTAAAAATTATCACATCAAGAAGAAATCACGCAATTGAGCTGAAACTTACAGCAAATGCAAATAAGGGTGTACTATACAAATTATTAGAATTTCCGAGTCATTTTGCTTGCGTGGGATGAGCAGCGCCTTCTGAACTACTGTTTTAGCCGTACAAAGAGCTGTAAAGGGAAATTGAAAATAGTCTATGGATGCCTGCCAACAATAAACCTTCTTTGAGAAGTCACCATGCATCAACAACGAGAGAAGGCGTCAAATGAGAAAGTTACGGAGTTTGAACAGGGATGAATGATTAGCATTCGTGAAGGGGATTTTTCTTATCATGCAATAGCAGCTTTATATATATACAGTATATATATATATATATATATACATACATATATATATATATATATATATAAATATATATAAATATATATGCATATATATATAAATATATATATATATATATATATATATATAAATATATATATATAAATATATATATATATATATATATATATATATATATATATATATATATATAAATATATATATATAAATATATATATATATATATATATATATATATATATATATATATATATATATAAATATATATATATAAATATATATATATATATATATATATATATATATATATATATATATATATATATATATATATATATATATATATATAAAGAGAATTTGAAACGAAAGCAATGGGAAGACCAAATGCATTGCATGAAATGGTAGATTGCGACCCCTTTTTCCCGTTTAAAGCAGCTTTTCATCCCGGGCAACGCTCACGGAACCAATGCAATTCAATGATTAATCCCCAGTAAATGCGTAAAGTCAATAGCACGTGAAAAGGTCAAACAAGAACATCAAAGTATGAAAAGACGGAACCAACAGACTGATAATTACAGAGATTACCTATACTGTTAACGCTTTTGATGAATGGAAATATAACCTTTCCAATGGATTTCACCTGCACTACCAACAGAGACATAAAAAAACATTTAGATCTTCCCTTATACCTTCAATCAAAAATATTCAATATCGTTACGTATTAACATACACAGACAAAATAGTTTCTAATTACGCATTTACATGCAAGAAATATTATGTTGATACTTTACTGATATGTTATCCAGATCGTACTATGTATTCACCTTTACCCTATAATGGAATGGTTTTAGCTAATAAGATCAAAACTTTGTTCAAACGTATTGGTATAGACTTAAAAACATTGAATTTTCCTTATCTCGTCCTCATTCCTAAACTCCATAAAGAACCTGTTAAATTCCGTACAGTAACCGTGGGATGCCGTTCATATTTAACCATAGCGAACAAGAAATTTTTGCTTATACTCAAAAACGTTATAATTACACTTCAAAAACAAGGTTCTATTATGATTAAGAACGGTTACGAAGTCATTAATCGACTTAAATATTGTAATAAGGATATCTGTTTTGCAAGCTTTGATTTTCGAGACCTGTTCAATAATATAGACTTAATACGTTTATATGATATACTACTCGAAATACATGAAGAGTACAGTTTAAAAGAATTTATAACTTATCGAAGATATATGGAACTTATATGTTTGGTATTGTATGAAAACATCTTACATGACGGCAATGGATACTACCAACAGATTAAGGGCATTCCTATGGGAGAAGTTTGCTCATCCATACTAGAGGATATATATATATATCTCAAAATTTGGAAAAGGCACATACATGTTATATGAAATACCTTACTTCCGTTACGTGGACAATGTTCTTTTGGAGCATTATGAACATTCATCGGGGTTTGATTTCACCTTCTATCCCAAAGAATTGGAATTAATCGAAAAGAACAATATAGAAGATAACGCTGTTAATTTTTTGGACATCACAATAAAATACCACAAACTATATGGTGTTTATACCTTATTACATGATAAGCATGATTGTTACAAAATGAAGATCAATCACATAATAGACTAAAAGTCAAATTTAACTAAAAATATTTTCAGGAATATAATTATTGGACACCTCAAGCGCAACCAAAACATCAATACCTTCAAAAACAATTGCATTGCAAGTAACAGAAGGATTGTGAATGAGGCTATTGAAAAACACTACCCTATTAAATTCCTGAGAAGATATTATAATTCCATTTTCAATAATAATGAAGAAGACAATTCCTTTAATAATGATATTGCTTTATTTTAGTACCTCTGCGCAGCATGTATTACCCAGAGCATGCGTGAGTGATGTCTATATGGTGCAGTTAATCTCTGTAATTATTAGTCTGTTGGTTCCGTCTTTTCATACTTTGATGTTCTTGTTTGTCCTTTTCGCGTACTATTGACTTTAATCATTTACGAGTGATTGACCATTGAATTGCATTGGTTCCGTGAGAGTTTCCCGGGCTGAAAAACTGGTTTAAACGGAAAAGAGGGGTCGCAATCCCCCTCTACCATTTCATGCAATGCATTTGGTCTTCCCATTATTTTCGTCTCAAATTCTCTTTATATTTTCTGCTTCGGAAATGTGAGCTGCATTGCGCCTGTTCCTTGGTAGTAGTGGTTATCTAGATTTGTTGGATGTTGTTATAATGATTTTGAATCCAACACGGCCATGTTCATTTATAATATATATATATATATATATATATATATATATATATATATATATATATATATATATACAGTCAAACCTGTCTATAACGATACTCTAGGGACCGAGAAAAAATATCGTTATAGACAATTTATCGTTATAGACAGGGTTGAACTTGCTACACTCTAAAATGGAAGTTATTTAACATGGGTGTGACATTATTATAATAATATATGTTGAACTTGCATTACTGAATAATACTACAGTATTATGTTGAACTTACATTTTTAATTAGTGTATTACAGATTAGGAAAAAATATGAGAAATATGTAGTATCTTATGAACCTAAATCATAAGATTCAAATTGCAGTTCAAAAATGTAACACGGCGTATATTTGAACTACATTTCTATTATGCAATTTAAAAATGGATAATTATAATGATAAAAATGAAATTGGAGTTATATTTTTAATTCAAAAACCAAGAATACGTCATAACAGAAATGAAATATGTACCGCACAGAATTCGAATCCTTAAATAGGACGAAGAAAATTTAACATGCGAAGTAATACGATATTTTCGTTTGCTTGGATTTTGCAGAGAATGTAGCCGTCATAAACATATTTTTTAAACCGTCTAGCAAATTCAGATATACAACTGGAACATTTGGTAAAGTAGGATTAAAATTCTGTAATGTTTCGATCATTTTAACAGCATCTTCAGTTCTTATGTTGAGTGGTGATTCCGTTCCACACTCCTCATCTTCCACTTCGCTAACATCATCATTTTCTTTCAGTTCTGCAATTATGTCCTCATCGGTGCTCCCACTGAACACTAATAAACCTTCATCCAAATTCAAATGGTCTTCTGGATTTATTGAAGAGTGCATAATCGTGGAAACTTTGATTGCATTCAAAGGATTACTTAGATGCAGCACACAATTTTCTTCTTCAGAAAGATTTTGTTGAGAATTCCCATCGCTGTCAGACTCTTCTTCATCACTGCACGAGATGAAATTAAAACCTGCCTTCCGCCAATAATTTCGTATGGTAGATGACTGTACAGAACTCCAACTTCCAGAGATCATGTCACATGCTTGTTTAAGATTTATGTCAAAGGGTTTGTCAATCTTGTTTTCCAATTTAAAAATGACGTTTTCAATCATACGTTTTCTGTAGAATCCCTTCACACATTTAATGATACCTAATCCAGCGGCTACAGAACTGATGTGCAATTGGGTGGGAAGTTATAGAGTTTAACATTTTTCATTTTTGGCGGATTATTGTGGGGAGTACAGTTATCTACAATTAAAGCAATTTGTTTCTTTTGCATAGCATTGTCAATATCTCGTAGCCATTGATTGAATATTTTTCCCGTCATCCACGCTCTTTTATTTGCCGTATAATCAACTGGTAAGCTTTTTGCATTTTTAAAGCATCTTGGTTTCATAGATTTTCCTATCACTAGGGGCTTCAACTTATCCGTTCCGATACCATTTGTACACAACAACACCCTCAGTCTCTCTTTCGATTTCTTCCCGCCTTTGCAATTTTCTCCCTTATATGCCAACGTCTTCTCTGGCATGAGTTGAAAAAACAATCCTGTTTCGTCTGCATTGTAAACGTTGTCAGCAGAATACTTTTTTTCAATTTTTCTCAATTCACGCTGCTTCCATGATTCGACGTCATCTATGGGCACAGACTTCTCTTCGCCATTAATTACTTGAAACGATATTCGTGACGGTCACGAAACGAAGCGAGCCATCCATTGCTTGCTTTAAAATTCTCGTTTCCTAGCATGGTTGCAAATTTTTTTGCTTTTTCACATATCAGTGGTCCATTTATTGGGATATTTTGTGCTCGCATTTCCTGGAACCACCTAATGGTTGCTGTGTCAACATCTTCATTCAAAGCACCTTTCATACGTTTACTCTTCAAATCTATCTTACCATTTTTTTCAGCCTCCTCAATGTCCTTTCGTTTTCTCAAAAACGTCGCAATTGTTGACTGAGGGATGCCATATTTTTTAGAAACTTCCACTTGTTTTAACCCACTGTCGATATCTCTGATTACTTTTAATTTCTATAATAATCTTGGGGCCATTTTCGACACTACACACTACCGTACTAACACTGCATACATACAAGAGCTTTTAACACGAAAAGTTACACATGTCCTATCGCTGTGAAAGAATTTAACGAGCAAACACGTTTGGATGGGTCGATTTTATGCAGGGGATACTGTATGTATAGAAAAGATGGGCATAAATCACGTGACAAACAGGTGGCTAAGTTGGAACAATAACCATTCATTAAAAGCAAACTGATCACAATTTCTTAGAAGGTGGTCCCTATCACATTGTGCACGCACTCCCCCTCCACCCATTGTGTCAATCTCCGAGGGAAAGTAATGGGAATCACTTTTGTTGTTCGAAAAGTCGGTACATAGAACATTATTCCCCTCTAGGATGAACTGCCTTTGTGTCAAGTCTGCCATTTTTAAAAGTCTTATTCCAAAGTCCAAAAAGTCTTGGACAGGAAAAAAGTTTGAAGTATGCAAAATTATCGTTATATACAGGTTCACTCAAAAACAAATTACTGTTATAGACAAGTTCGATATACACTAAAACTATAGGAAATCCGCCGGGACCGTGGAAAATATCGTTATAAACAGGTTTATCGTTATAGACAGATTTCACTATATATATATATATATATATATAATAAAAATGTTTGAAGGTCCAATGAATGAAAAGTGAGATCCTGTAACTCGAAAAACCTAACTATCTAACAGGCTTACAAAATAAAAGTATATATCAACTAATTTTCAAGCAAATGGAAAAACAAATTGAATCAATAAGACAAAGCAAAGTATCAAAAAACAAAGGTATGGAATCGATAAAAGAAAACCAGACGAAATCCAAGCACAAACGCTATACACGTGGACAAGGCTCAAAGCCTAAATCAGGATATGTTCACTTCTACAAAACTCGTAATCATGTCCAAGTGTCTTGTAAAAGCAAACACAAAATTGTATGTTTCTGAAAAAATAGATAGATTATATCTATAAACTATTTCTACTTGGACTACATACATAACAAGAAATAATAAATGGAAAACTGAAAATGAAAATTGGATATCGGGAATCTGATTGAAAAAATTCACTAACCTAAAGATCACGGGAACACAGAAAGAAGTGACAAGTGTTGCCATTCACTAAGGAATAAGAATATGCATATATATATATATATATATATATATATATATATATATATATATACAACAACCTTACATACATGATATTAAAACTTTTGATTTCAAAGACCTCTTTAATAATATTGATATCAATGATTTATTTAAAGTCAAACTAAATTTATATGAACAATTTACTCTTTCAAAAAACATCTCCTTTCCAAAATTCAAAACATTGTTAAAATTCATTCTTTTCAAACAGTATCTATCTCAAGGAAATTGCATATACAAATAAAATAAGGGAATACCAAAGGGAGGAATCTCATCCATAATACTGGCCAACCTTTATCTACATTTTTACGAAATTCAGTACCCTTTCAACAGTCATATCATGCACAGATTTATTGATGATCTAATTATTATTAAAGTTAATAATGAAGACCCTATTTTAAACTTTAAGTTTTATCCGCCTAATCTACAACTAACTGAAAATGTATATACAACACGCTGGATCAATTATCTAGACGTTAGTTTAAAAATTCAAACTGCAGACACATTCAAAGTTAAAATATACAACAAAACTGGAACATATAACTTCCAAGTAAATAAACTCAACATTATTCATCCAATCTATCAAAATCATTATATTAAAATATAATAAATAACCAGTTATTAAGAACAAGAAAGATCAAACATGCTTAAAACATTGATTATGAAACACTTTCCAACTTCAATGCAATTTTATTTAAACAAGTCTAAAATGCAATACATTCCTCGGTAATATTTTGAAACTTATCACAATACTGCATTAATTTATTATATTTAAAAACTTAAACCTTCATCGAATAAAATGAACTTCATTCAAATGACGGCATTGAAATATAAATTGCCTGGTATAAACATCTCTAAAATGTTATACAATCCTCGGTAATAGTTTTAGAATTATCATAATACTACGATAATTCATTATATTTGAAAACTTCATCGAAAACAACTGAAATTAATTCAAGTGACGTCATAGAAAAAATAACACGCCTGGATCTCTCTATAAAAACAGGATTTCACTCATAACTTTCTCCCATTCATTTCATTCATCACAATACTATAATAATTTATTTTATTTAAAAATTTTATTTAAGACCATGGAGCTACAAATAATTAAACTCTGTGCTTAAAACTTCATCGAAAAAAATCGTCCTTCTCTTTATAAAATCAATTAATATTTCATTCATATCAGCCATGCAGACTCCATGGACTAAATTATTTTGTGTTAAAAAATACAGGAATTCTAATACAACTCATTCTACATATTTTGCTGTTTACATTTTACATAGGTGAAAAATAGGCTTAGTTGTAGAAATAATCATATTTAGATGAGCATTTAAACTCAAATGTATTGTCATTGCGTTGTTTCAGTATGTAGATGCACAGAATTTAAGCAAAAATAAAGTAGTTTTAGGACGGATACAACACTCAATATGAATTAAAAAGAACTTAAAAAAATCACGATTTTGAAACAAGATGGATCCATATATCATTTTGAAGTGGGTCATGTGATCGTTTCATATCATGGTCACTTGATCGTTTCACATAAGAGGTGTAATTATTATTTTAATTTTTATTTAAAAAATTACTGAATATATTTCGCTGAATTTTTTTTTATATATTTTATGGAACAATTTGAATATTACCTAAAATTTTCGAAGCAATTTGTGAATTTTAAATCCGCTTAAAAAATGTTTAAAAAATTAGGTCCCATAGGGCTCAATATATTTCATTTTTTCAACCCGGGTTCAATCCAAAACTAATTGGGTGATATTATTCATTTATATTCCCATAGGTCTTACAGACCGTCTGAACAACATACTAAAATTTCATTTTGATTAAGTCATTTTTACGGCAGTTATCGTGCTAACGGACAGACAGACAGACAGACAGAATGAACAAAGTCATAAACACTTTTCAACTTTGTTGTAAAGTGTTAATAAACATGTGAAGTACACCATGTTACTACAAAGAAAATTTTTTTTTAAATTCATAAAAACCACTATCCAAAATCCCTACCCATCAAATCTTATTTTTTCATTTATTAAAACATAATTTAATTTTAAATTCAAAACCTTGCTCCAATTACAGCAATATATTGACAGATTTTCATCCCCATGTTTCACTTCCAACAATTCCAATCTTAGTGTATCGACTTAACTGTAACCTGTTTTGAGTTAAAAAGCTTAGTCAGTTTCGCGTAATCTACAATGTAGTAAGCTGCAGAAGGGATAACTACATTTATATTATTTTATTCTTATACTTTTCCATTGCATTGTATTCTAGTATGAATACAAAGCCACATGTTGGTATATTTGATTAATTTATTTGAATTTTTACATATTTGATCCATTTTTTAACACTTTACAACAAAGTTGAAAAGTGTTTATGACTTTGTTCATTCTGTCTGTATGTCTGTCTGTCTGTCTGTCTGTCTGTCCGTTAGCACG
Organism: Amaurobius ferox; assembly: GCA_951213105.1. Classification (NCBI taxonomy): domain Eukaryota; kingdom Metazoa; phylum Arthropoda; class Arachnida; order Araneae; family Amaurobiidae; genus Amaurobius; species Amaurobius ferox. The sequence goes on from OX578138.1 coordinate 84,671,286, forward strand.
ATAACTGCCGTAAAAATGACTTAATCAAAATGAAATTTTAGTATGTTGTTCAGACGGTCTATAGGACCTATGGGAATATAAATGAATAATATCACCCAATTAGTTTTAGATTGAACCCGGGTTGAAAAAATGGAATACATTGAGCCCTATGGGACCTAATTTTTCAAGCATTTTTTAAGCGGATTTAAAATTCACAAATTGCTTCGAAAATTTTAGGCAATATTCAAATTGTTCCATAAAATATATAAAAAAAAAATTCAGCGAAATATATTCAGTTGTTTTTTAAATAAAAATTAAAATAATAATAACACCTCTTATATTAAGCGATCACGTGTCCATGATATGAAACGATCACATGACCCACTTCAAAATGATATATGGCATCCATCTTGTGTCAAAATCGTGATTTTTAAAGTTCTTTTTAATTCATATTGAGTGTTGTATCCGTCCTAAAATTACTTTATTTTTGCCTAAATTCTGTGCATCTACATACTGAAACAACGCAATGACAATATATTTCAGTTTAAATGCTCTTCCAAATTTGATTATTTCTACTATTAAGCCTATTTTTCACCTATGTAAAATGTAAACAGCAAAATATGTAGAATGAGTTGTATTAGAATCGCTGTAATTCTTTAACACAAAATCATTTAGTCCATGGAGTCTGCTTAGCTGATATGAATTCATTGATTTTAGAAAGAGAAGGACGATATTTTTCGATGAAGTTTTATGCATAGAGCTTACTTACTTGCAGCTCAATGGTCTTAATTTTTAAATAATATAAATTATTATAGTATTGTGATGAATGACATGAATGGGGGAATTATTTATGAATGAAATGTTGCTTTTATAGAGAGAGCCAGGCGTGTTATTTTTTTATGACGTCATTTGAATGGATTTCAGTTGTTTTCGATGAAGTTTTCAAATATAATAAATTATCCTAGTATTATGATAATTCTAAAATTATTACCGAGAAATGTATAACATTTAAGAGATGTTTAAACCAGGCAATTTATACTTTAATGCCGTCATTTGAATGAAGTTAATTTTTTTCGATGAAGGTTTAAGGTTTCAAATATAATAAATTAATGTAGTATTGTGATAAGTTTTAAAATATTACCGAGGAATGTATTGCATTTTAGACATGTTTAAATAAAATTGCATTGAAGTTGGAAAGTGTTTCATAATCAATGCTTTAAGCATGATTGATCTTTCTTGTCTATCTTCTTCTACGTTGGACCATGTGCATTATTTCTGCAATACAATTTGCAGTAATGCACACAGAAAAGTAGAATTCGCATTAGCGAACCAGGTATGACCCTTGATAACGTACATGGTTTCGGAAATGCTTTTAACTTTTTTCAATTTATTCATTTTCAAAAAAAATTTTGGAAACCAAAAGGCCCAGCTCCATGTGCAAAACCATGTTTCTGTTTTATAACTTTTCATCTTATACACATTCTTGCATTACACCATGTATGTTTATGCAGGGAACAAGGGGATTAGTACCTTAAGTACCTGCATTCATATATGATTTATAAAACTTTAATCTAAGTGTGCAGTTAAAGGATTATATTCACCCATCTTTAACACATATATTTCTTTTTCATTCCTTCACTTACATATAGAACAGGGAAAATGGGGTATTTTATACCACTTCAGTACCTGTTTTATTCATAATATTTTATTTTTAATGTTCCAGTTATATTCTTCAGCATCTTATCGTATAGTCATTTTTATTATCACATTTATACTTCAATCCATCTTCTTTTCATTTTTGCTATACAGAACAATTTCAATTGATGATCAATCTCAGGTATATATAATACAAGTAAAATTAAAATTCTTCAATTATATACATATATATATATATATATATATATATATGACTAGGCACGTATGGGGGATCAACCTGTGCAATGCATTGGTTCCGTGAGCGTTTGCACGGGCTGGAAAAGCAGCTTTAAACGGGATTGAGGAGTCGCAATCCTCCTCTGCTATTGTATGCATTGTATTTGGTTTCCCCTCCTTTGAACTTGATCCTCTTTTTTGATTTCAATTGTATATTTACTTCGGATTAAAGAGCAGCATTTGCGCTTGTTCCTTGGTAATATTAATTTACATCTTTGTGATTGCGCATATATATATATATATATATATATATATATTATATAATATTATATTATATATATATATATGTATATATATATATATATATAAAGTATATATTTAATATATATATATATATATATATATATATATATATATATATATATATATTTAATATATATATATATTATATATATATATATATATTTATATATATATATATATATATATATATATATATATATATATATATATAATATATATATATATTATATATATATATTTAATATATATATATATTATATATATATATATATATTTATATATATATATATATATATATATATATATATATATATATATATATAATATATATATATATTATATATATATATTTACATATATATATATATATATATATATATATTATATATATATATGTTTAATATATATATATATTATATATATATATATATTATATATATATATATTTACATATATATATATATATATATATATATATATATATATATATATATATATATATATATATATATATATATGCAGTTTTAATATCCTCTTCCACGCCTTTCAAAGAGGGTTCTATTACAAAATCGTCTGACGATCATTTCTCTTTTAATAAATGTCTCTCATCAACCACAACTTCAACAACAAAATTCTGACACGCCTCTTAGTCGCATCGCGAGCACACAGGTAGGCTAACATATTTACCAATGTCACTGCCACATACATAAATCAAGAGGGAAACCGCAAATTAGTGCGTGCTACGTCGGTAATTAGGTGCTGGGGAAAGTTCATTCACATCTTATCTCTCTTGCTCGGAATCTTGGCCATGATATATGACTGATTGGTTTTTATGGTATCCGAATTTAAATGCTGCTTGATGGATGGCTACGGGCGGATAGCTTGATCGATGTTGCAGAAGAGGGTATTGGTTCATGCCGAGGCTGGAGATGATTTTTCTTTCTTGAATATTAATTTCGTCGGCGGAAAAAGAGAAGTTATTTGTGAAAAGTGTCAGTGATTCGTGGCAAAATGTTTGCCATGATAACGATTTTAGAATTTTTTTTTCTTAAAATGCCTACTTCTCGGAATCTGTTGAGGATAGAGTTCAGGCCGTGACAGATTCGGATTCAGCATCAAATTTCGCAGGTAAATGAGAAGTTTACGAAGGGTCTTCATCTCCGGTTCAAAAATATTCATTTTACTTGAAGCATCTATTTCTCAGGATTAACTGTAGATAGAGTTTAGATGACGAATGGTGTGGACTCAGCATCGAATTCCAGAGGCGGTACAGAGAAGGAGGTGACTAAGTCTCCATTTCCAGTTCTGGAGTTTCCTTTTCCAGTTCTGGGTTTCCATTTCCAGTTCTGGAGATGCCAGTTCTGGTTTTTTCAAAAATGTGTATGCATGTACCAAATAAATATGCGACAGAGGATGAAAATATTGAATAGTTTTGTCAAAAATTAAGTGTACATTCCATTTACCCCCATATACTCCTTCACAAATGTTTGGTTAAATATTGTTGTAGTATCCTTTGGATGATTGTAGAGTTTCAAGATTCAGAAATGGGTTCAAGTCTGGATAATCAATATTAACTTTCCAACTATCACAAGTTCCTAAAAAAATCTGATGTGGGCAGCACATGACTTTCCTTATATAATGCAATTAATTTACTACTTTTACAATGAAAAAAAAAAGTTATTCTTATAGTAGATACTTATATTCTTTCCAACATATTGAATTTCTGTTAATGAGTCATCATTTTCATTGATTTAGCGACATTTTTATCCATTTGGCGAGATTTTCGTTAATTTGGCAACATTTAAAAAAGTCGCCAAGTTGGCGACACTTCGCCAAATTCGTCGCCAAACTCACCACGCGTTATGGACGGAGAAATAACTTCATTCTTATAGCAGATAAATGATTACTGGCGTTCAAATACAAAAGTATTACTCAAAATATCTTTTCTCATGTATAGAACGAGCTAGATCCACGAGAATAAGGTCACCAAATTTATCACATGATATTATATATGAGAAGTGAACATGTTTCTCAACAGTTAATATGTTTTTAATTTATGGTATATTTTGATAAATTTATTTGTAAACTGTGCAATATCTCGAGAACGGTTCGCGCGAGCATTCTAAGGTTTATGTTAATCGTTTTTTAAGGAAAAAATTGCATAAGGAATGTCTACTTGCGTGACTTTATTAAAGGTTTTAATTTTTTGATGATTTTTCAAAGTTTCACTCGAAAATTTAGGGGGATTCTGAACATTTGATTGCGTTTAAAAAAAATAGGCTTCCAGTATTCACGGACTGTAATTTTTGTACCAAATTTCGTTCGAATTTGTCTATTCGTTCGTCAGTTATCATCTCCACAGACTCACTGACACACACACAGACATCACCTCAAAAACGTCTGATTCGTGTTCAGGGATGCTTGAAACGTGTTCTTCCGTCAGTTACCATCTCCACAGACTCACTGACACACACAAACACACACACACACACACAGACATCACCTCAAAAACGTCTGATCCGTGTTCAGGGATGCTTGAAACGTGCTCTTACGTCAAAAACTCTTATTCGAATTTTCGATTCCTTCACAATACTTTCCTTATACATTATATGTACAGGGTTAGCAAGAAATAAGTTTCCCACTTCAGAGGGCTCTAGAATGCGTTCTATTGGTCCAAATGAGATAAAATTTGAGATACAGATAATTCAAATAATGTGCTTGACATTTATTAAATCAAAAATTTTAGTATGAACATTCATCTATGGATGGCGCTACAACACAAATGGTATTTATTTGCATATATTGAAACTATGAAACATTATTTGCGTTACAGCGCATGCCTAGTAGCATTATTCTTTGGATGAAAAGAAGGCGGATTCTGCACGAGCATGAGTTACTTCTCAGCACATCATGCCAACATTGCAAGTAAAAGCGCTACTGGTGAAATTGTTCTACCAGAACCAGCAGATGTAAAAGAATTCCATCGTTTGAAGCGGATACTACGAAGAAGTCCAATGTCTCCATGTGCCCTACGCAAGATGATAAAGAAATTTGAAACAAGTGGGCAACATGGCATTCTTCCAGGTAGAGGACGAAAGCCAATCCAGTCTTTTAGCGTCGAAAATGTATTTACCGCGGTTGTTGAAGCCAGCAGTCTTTCGCGGCATGGTAATGTGAGTGTGAGAGTTGTTTCCCGTGTATTGGATGTACTGTATTCCACTGTACGAAAAATCTTACGGCGGATTTTGAATTTTTATCCTCACAAAATCAAGCCTGTGCATCTATTGCAGGACGGAGACTCAGCGGTTCGTAAAACTTCTGCACTTCAGTTCCTTGCTCGAATGGTGGTTGACGTCAGTTGGCCATGGAACATCCTGTGGACTGACTAAGCCCACTTTTGTCTCAATGGGCAAGTTAACACCCACAATTGTCAAATTTGGGCAGCGGAAAACCCTCTTGCTATCCAGGAGCAACCCTTGCATGCTGAAAAAGTGACAGTATGGTGTAATTTTACGGCTACCTTTATCATTGGACCGTATTTTTTTGAAGAGGTAACTGCAACTGGAATTAAAACCTGTTCCGTCACAGGACTAGAGTACCGTGATATGCTGAGGGATTTTGTAATCCCGCAACTTGAACAGCGTGGATGCCTTCAGGACATCATTTTCATGCAGGATGGTGCACCTCCTCACATTGAGAGTAGTGTAAAGCAATTGCTAACACAGCATTTCACAGCTGAACGGGTGATCAGCCGGCATTTTCCAACAGCATGGCCTCCTCGTTCGCCGGATATCACCCCCTGCAACTTTTGGTTGTGGGGTTTCCTCAAGGACAATATATACCGTAAAAGGCCAGCATCTGTGCCAGATCTGAAGGACAAAATTCGGCGCCATGTTCTTGATATTCCGGCAGACTCACTCCGGTTAGCTGTGGCAAGTATGGTTCTGCAATTAGAGCACATTGTTGAACATGAAGGGGTACATATTGAGCAGTTTTATTGCTACTTTTTTAATATCATTTAACATTTATAAAGCCTATTAAATTTTGCCATGTGTATTACAGTGCCACCTATCAGCGGATTTCTGTACTAAAATTTTTGATTTAATAAATGTCAAGCGCATCGTTTGAATTATCTGTATTTCAAATTTTATCTCATTTGGACCAATAGAACGCATTCTAGAGCCCTCTGAAGTGGGAAACTTATTTCTTGCTAACCCTGTATATAAGGAAAGTAATAACTGTTAAATTCAATGAAACAGAAGTTAAATTATCAAGAAGTTCGCCAAGAAATAATATTCTCAAAATACAGACGTATTTAGAATACACTGAATTAATTGTCACATGCCGAGAACAATTCACAAATTGAAATTGATCAATACTGTTACTGTAACTGTCCACCTACTTGTAAACAGCTTCAAGGCTCTTCCAAAAACTCATTAAAAGTGACCACCTACTACAATCCTCAAACTTCCCGAAAGTCGCCAAGTCGGCGATATGTCACCAAATTTATCGAAGTCATTAAATTCACCAAATTTTGGGTAATGTATTGACACCCTTGACCAACGTTGAGTGGAAGTTTGCTTTATCTTTCAGTCGAAAGCCCAGGCCGACCGACTCATCCTAAGACATAGAGCAGCCTAATGGACGGCCGGGCAATGACAATTGGTGTAAATGCAGAACGGTACCACGTGCACAAATAATGAATGAAACAGAGAACATAAATTGTTGCGCAAAAACATAAAATGTTGTCTGCCCGTGGTCGATTTTTGGTGTACATGAACAAAAGGAACATTAAAACAGCTTAGAAATATATGGACATGCAAATATCTGCCTATGATCGGTGCGTCACACAATCGCAACAGACACATCATCACATGATAAAGTTGTTTTTGCTCTGCTATTGATCAATCACCTCGCTTACGCAAGTGTAGCGCGCGCAGCCCTGCAGTCTGAGCGACCCTTAAGTATTTCACATTTCTGCTACATTTTGAGAGTGCAGCTAGCCTGTACCGACAGTATGTCGCAATATAGCCACAAAACACTCTTTGAAATGCTTATGCTGTACAGTTTATGCAATCGCAATGGTAACGAAACTGCACGGAAATATCAACGTACTTTTCCCAATTCTCAACTTCCTTCTGGGAAATTTATTTCCCGATTGGTATAACGAGTGTGTGAAAGAGGAAGCGTACATCATGTAGGTGGACTAGGTAGGCCCAGACTTCACTCAACTAATGTAGAAATTCATATTTTGGCTTACTTTTGCAGTCATCCACATAGTAGTGTTCGTACCGCTGCTTCAGAAATGAACGTACCACGTGCAACAGTGTGGAGAATACTGAGACTGAATAAATGGCATCCGTTTAACATTCATGGCGTGCAAGCACAGGAGCCAACAGATTATCAACGTCGTCTAGATTTTTGTAATTGGACATCAGGAAGATGCAAATCCCTCTTTCCTGAAAAACGTAATTTGGACTGAGGAATGCTGTTTTTAAACAAGATGGATTCATAAATCCTCAAAATGAGCACGTCTGGTCTGACACATCTGGTATGACACTTTCCCGGCCACACACTTTGCTACCGAAAACCCTTGGGTTGGTCGTGTGGTCTGGGCCTTTAACGTTTAACATCTGGTATGACACATCGTGGTGGCTCTACCGTGTTGTAAACACCGGTTCTCGTTAGATCACCGAAGTCAAGCAGCATCGGACGCGGTTAGTACTTGGGGGGGGGGGGGGGGTGACCACCTGGGAACACCGCGTGCTGGTGGCACATTTCGGGCGCGGTAGCACGGTGGTGTGCGCGCTGGATTTGCACGCTGCCACAACTGCCGCCGTGTCCATGCGGAATACGATCACGTTAAACATGTGGGTCCGTAAGTCCTTCCGAGAGGTTGGTGGTAGGGGAAGGAGGGTACGGTCCCTGTGGGTGCCTCCCCCACTGGGTTCCGGTCTAAATTGGGTGGCACTTCCCGGCCGTCCAAACAGTTACCTTACACCTTTCTGGTAGGTCGGACGGTCTGGGTCTCAACAACAACAACATCTAATCGTGGTTCGTGATATTCATCATCAGAAGAAATTTTCTGTGAATGTGTGGTTTAGTGTTTTCAGAAGCGTTTGCTTGTTTTAGTGTTTGCTTGAACCCATACTGTATTATGGTACGTTGACGGATGACAGATATGTTAATGAGATTATGAATGCGGTTATACCTGATTTTATGGATCAACTGCCCCTAACAGAACTTCCACATGTATGGTTTCAACAGGACGGATCTTCAGCCCACCATACTACAGTTGTGAAACACTCGTTAAATAACGAGTTTCCAGACAATTGGATTGGCATTCATGTGCCAGTCGAATTTCCCCCTAGATCGCCTGATCTAGGGGGAATCCATGCCTATGGATTTTTATTTGTGGGGCGTTTACGCACAATTGTTTATTTGTCACCACCCTTAAATAAAACAGAGATGCAATAACGCATTTAAGATGGTTGTCGTGACATCACCGAACAAGAATTTGATCAAGTGCACAGAAGTGTTATCAAGCGAATGCAGCTCTGTATTGGCATGGATGGAAAACATTTTGAACAAGCTTTGTAATCTTTGTGTAAAGTTATTATTTCTACATAGTGTAGATTCTTTTGTACGAATAAATAGCAGAATTATTATTTATTTATGTAATCATTGTTTTCTTTCTTAATTTGTGTATGACCCCTGAAACGCGATCTACCAACATGATTTCCCCCCCCCCCCCCTCTGAGAATCCATGTCGATGCATTGAAGAGTGGTTTAAGCCAGCATTTTTGTCTTTTCATATCTCTGTGACTTTTTATGATAAAATGCTGAAATTTTGTACGTCACTTTATTATTAGTGTATGGGACACATTTTACTCATTGGAAATGTTTTTGTACGGGGACCGTATAAAAATTTAAATTTTGTATTTCTTGAAATTTAATTCCCTTGAAAATTTTAATCGATTTCATAAAATTCTGTACCTTTTTTACGCAACTTTATAATTTGTTATATATGTCTAAGATCAATATTTAAGGAATAAAAACTGAGGTCAATGTTTTTGGGTCATCCTGTAACAAACTTTGATAAAATGCGGAAAGTGTTGAATTTGAAATTCGAAATATCGGTTTTAATGAAAGATTTCCGCTGAAAATACATCACTTTGAATTAATGGCCACAGAGACTGCTTTCCACGGAAAGAAATTTCTGAATTTTTCTACATTCTCAACCATATTATTTTATGTCTTATAAATTATTGAAGTCTGTCAAAGTGATATTAAATTCCGTATGCTTGCCGTGGGGAAATATATTTCCTTCGGAACTTAAGAAAGAAAAGCAATAGATTTCATGTTTGTAGGTATGGTGGTAATTTTTCTTTATGCTTTCGGTTCGCAATGTCTTGTGCTGTATAACATTTTCTATACAGGGTGCCCCAAAAAGATTGAAACTCGCTTTAATTTTTTACCTGTTAGAGATAAGTGGGCAATGTAAATTGCAAAAATGTTGAAAGTAAGGTAGGAAATAAGACTACGTTAATGAAATAGTCCTTTCATTAATTTTCAAAAAATTACACTTTTTAAAATTCTATGCGATCCCCTTAGACAAATTTGGTCAATTAGAAAATTTTTATTTTTAATGCAACAAGATCATTAACAACACCGCATATCTGTATCTTTAAAATTGGGTGAGTTATATTTAATTGAAAATTGAACAGGGTGAATGGGGACAATACATCAAATTAGAAATGTAAATTTCTGAGATATCACAAAAAAGATAAAACTGGATGATAATACGTAATATACCCAACCGCGTAGTGATACCACTGCTTTATATGATCTCTGTCTGTGCAATGCTTTATTTAGATGCATTTGTGATAAAAAATTAGGACATATATTATCGTAGTTTTGATCTAAACAATTTCCATCGTCAGTTTGTTTATGATCCCTGTTTTCACTGATGAAACAGCCTTTCACATGGTACGGAAAAGTTGCATAAGTCAGATATTTTCCTTTATCATAATTCAGTTGATTTTAAAGATACAGATATGCGGTTTTTTTAATGACCTTGTTGCATTAAAACATTCTGATTGACCAAATTTGTCTACGGGGTCGTATAAAAATTTAAAAAGTGTAACTTTTCGAAAATTACTGGAAGGACAATTTCATTAACATAGTCTTATTTCCTACCTTGCTTTCAACATTTTTGCAATTTGCATTGCCCACTTATCTCCAACAGATAAAGAATTAAAGCGTGTTTCACTGTTTTGGGGACACCCTGCATAGAATTTGATGTTTTCTAACCGGTGTTCAAAAACAGTACTTTTGAAAAATATATTACAAAATTTATTTGGGTATATGTGTAGTTTATAGCCAAATGAATAGCTGGCAAGCCAATTATTATGTATGTAGCTATATGAAAAATAAACAAAGGATTTTAGAAATGCAAATTAGTGAGAGTAAATGAAGATTTTGATGTGAATGACATCTACGTTGGAGGTTTCTGTAGGGGAAATCGGAGCCTTACGAAAACTGTAAGCATATTGGACACTTATATCGCCGAACCTAATTGATAGAAAGGTATATAATGTTTCTTGTCTTGTCAAAAATAGAATCCAGATTATGAATATATAAAAATAATTTCAATATTTTAGTATTTTGAAATTTTATCATGTTTTTATCATATTTTATCATGGTAATCATGATTATCACGATTTTCATGTGATTGGTTATCATGATTATCATAATTATCATGTGTATTCATGATTATCATGTTTTTTCGAAAAACCATTAAAAAGTATCCTTTTGAGTGAGTGATCATCCTTTTTCATTTTTCATACTTTCACCGAAATATCTTTGGACCTATAAAATATAGATATAAATAGTAAACGGCAATATTAAGCATTAGAAAATCAATTTAGTTATTTAGTTTCGAAATATATATTAATTTTCTAAAAAAATTCTTGTAGTTTTCGAATAATCATCTTGTCAAGTTGAGGAATATTTCACATTTTCCGTTTTTAAAGTTTGTATTGCTTATATCTCAAAGATTAAAAGTGCCAGCAGTAAGCAAGAATTTGTAGCTCATTGAGAGCGCTACAATTGTTATAATTGGATTTTAGATTGAGTATTTTGTTTTCGAACTATAGTGGTTATAATTTCGATATTTAAATCTAGGTTTTTCAATCGCTGGGAAAGCTGCGTTACTTAAAATAATGTCACGATTGTTACAGCTCAGTTTGCTTACTTACTACTTAGTGAAATATTGGTGCACAAGTACGGGATATTTTGTTTTGTTTTAAAAATAAATTAGGAAATGGAGATTTTCAAGATGTTTAATGATTGGCGAGGTTTTGAACACAATAGATAAAAATATACTCATTCAAGAACGTATTTGGGTCATTTTCTGTAAACGGGAATTTCACATGTCCCAGGTGTTTTAATAAAAGTTTGCATGATTTTGGACTGATTTTCGACATTGATCAGTTTTGCTATATTGTGGTTCATATTTGTCACCCATTAGCTAAAAAAACAATTTATATTTTTAATATATAAAAATTTAGTTATTTTTATTAAACATCATTCCCCCGTGTGTCCTAACACCCACATAAAAATATCAGAACTTCATTTGCAAGCCTTCATGTTGTAGTTTTCTTTTAATCTGATGTTTTATATTAAATTAGATAATTTAAAATTCAAACAGTAATAAAAAAATCCACTATGCAATAGAGCAATATTTTAAATTGGTCTTTTACAACCGCCCCCTAGCTTTTTTGTCATTCACTTGTCTTTAATTATTTTCGGAATAAAAAAGTAAATAATTTTTTATAACATATACGTGTGCCTAGTTAGTGTTGCAAATTGAATATCAAGTTAGACTTAATTGCAAATAAAACTCATATACTCAGAAAGTAAAATCCCATGATTCATTCCCCTGTCATCATGTAAAATTTCCCTGTCATCATTTACCTGTTTCTTGGTAGATTGATAGACAAGGGAATGACATTATAACAGGTAAATTACATTTAAACTAGATTTTTTTAGAACATAAAACAACTAAGAATTTAGTTCTAAATATAAAGTTTCAATTACAGCAAAATATTTTTTTCATTTTTCTAATGATATATATATATATATATATATATATATATATCTATATATATATATATATATATATATATATATATATATACTAACAAAGCAGTTGCCTATATTAAGTGTAATTCCCCTGTCACGCTGTCATTTACTTGTCTTGAAAATAAATATTTGCATTTTCTATTTAATTTCCCCAAAATGATTTCTGCCACTGTTTTTTTTTTAGTTTAAACCACCCATGTTAAAATATAACGCAGAAAACAGGTTGAAAAATAGAGAAAAAATAGAGTGTAACACGAAAGACGAAAAAGCCTGTTTAGAGAAAATGACCCATTTATGTGCCGCCAGAATTATGAATGAATTTGATTGTAAAATCTCGTCAGATGTGTCGTATAAGTTTAATTTATATATCGCCAAGTAAGTTAGTAAAATAATTTGATAGTTTGATGTGAAGTCTATGGTTGGAATATCCAGGTGAAATCAACTAAAAATGTTAGTTAGGTGAAACTGCAGTTTGCCAATAATTTGTAGGGCTTTGGAAGCCAGTAAACGAAATAAATCTGAAAAATTCAAATAAACTTATTGAATTTTACTGACGTTTTCTTGATGGCCGTCTGTCTGTTTGTGCAGACGATAGCAGCCACAAATATTATTTGATTTTCTCGTAACTGTATATTTTGCTTTATTATCAAACAATCTAGAATTCGAAATTTTTGAAATTCTAGCAAAAACTTTGATTTTTATTCGAAATTATATATTTTTTAACGTAGCAGCAAAGGCCACACTTTGACATAATTAAACATAAGGGGGTTTATATATATATATATATATATATATATATTGATCCTCTCAGATCAATATATATATATATATATATATATATTGATCCTCTCAGACTGGGATTTTAATAGTCTTGAATATTTTGTATTTTAAATTAATTGTTACATTTTTACAACATGATTCATGGATAGTTTTAGCGTGGAAAAGTAAACTTTTAGCTTTTTACATGTTATTCTCAAGGATCTCAAGGACGGGGTTAGTGGAGTGCCCAGGAGAGGAAGAGTTCCTCCCTTTAAACTCCAGACGAAAAGGAAAAGAGACAGAAAAAAAAAGGAAGTAGTAAAAGGTGAGTTAATCAACTAAGAGATGCTTGGGGGGGGGGGGGCGCGACCGAGGTCGTGCCCTTCCCCAAGTCTTCAGAAAACTGCGGTGTTGGGGCCCAAGCGGGATCCCAACAGAGAAGAATAAAGAGGGGGATAGACTTGGGGCGCCCCGAGGGGCGCAGGGCCTTGAGCCTTGAGCAAGAGTTGTGCCTAGCAGCAGAAGAGTTGTGAAAGCTTGTCAACGGAAAGCGAGTTCCCAAAAGCTAGGGAGGGGTACAGCAAACTAGAGTCTGCATCTAAAATAAGAGCACAAGACTAGGCTGGAGGAGACCGCTTCTTAGGGCGGAAGAAGATATCTCCCACCGATCGTGCAAGTAACGACCGGGGGCGCTTTCGCGTCGCCGGATTACCAGCCCGATAGTGGGGGATACTGTCCAACGTAGGGTTGTTTACGCTTCTCAGACCTCCGTGAAATTTGAGAGAAAGTTTTTGACATGTTCCAAAAAAGGCCTAATTCTGAGGTCTCTGTGCAGGACGTCTAGCTGGACGTAGTTCGGCAGATTAGCAAACATACGCAATGCGTTATTCTGGATGACTTGAAGCTTCCTAAGGTTAGTCTCCGCTGCGGTGCCCCAAACAGGGACTCCGTACGTCATAATGGGACGTATGTAGGACTTGTATAGCAATAACTTAGTGCGGGTTGACAGGCGGCTATTCCTAGCCAAAAGGGGGTGTAGCAGGGCGAGTGAAGACTTCACTTTCTTACTAATTTCAGAGATGTGAAGTTTCCACGTTAATTTGGAATCAAGGTACACACCAAGGTACTTGTAACTGTTTTGTCAGGGAATGGGCTGGTTATTAAGAATAAGATTAGTGGAGGGGGTTTGCCGGGGGGAGGGGAAGGTGACAGCAGCACACTTACTAACGTTAACCTTGATACGCCATTTGATCAGCCATTGCGTCAGGTCGTTCAGATAACTTTGCAGGATGTTGTGCACGACTTGTGTCTGTTTGTGATGTGTGAACAGGGCTGTGTCATCAGCATAGAGGCCAAGGGTGACACCAGGGGACTGCGGAAGATCATTAATGTAAAGGTTGAACAGTTTGGGCCCAACAAGAGAACCTTGCGGGACCCCGCTGAGAACAATCCTGGGAGAGGAAAGTGCGCCGGAAACCCGAACGGCAAAACTTCGACCAGTCAGATAAGAGTGCAAGAGATGGATAAGATTTGGAGGAAAAGAGCGTTCGATAAGTTTAAACAGGAGCCCATGTATCCACACCTTATCGAACGCCTTTTGGAGATCAAGAAAGACAATGGACGAGCTCTCGCGCTTGCTACGCGCCTCATGGACAAGCTCCACGACCCGCAGCAACTGGTGCTGAGTGGAATGTTTCTTCCTAAACCCATATTGTTCAGGAATAACAATATTCCTCAGGTCGCAGAACTCGTCCAGGCGACGCAGTATAACAAACTCGAAGAGCTTCGAAAGACCAGAGAGGAGAGAGATTGGACGGTAGTTGACCGGAAGAGAGGGGTCAAGACCTGGCTTGGGGAGGGGGGCAACAATGGCCACCTTCCAAGCCCCAGGAAAGTAATTGTGCCGGAGGAGGAGATTAAAGAGCTTGACGATGTAATTGTACAGTAAAGAAGGCAAGTTCTTCAACATCGTCGATGTGATACGATCCTTCCCAGGAGCTTTGTTCTTCTTGAGTTTTTGAATACGGGGCTGCAGTTCGCTGAAGGTGACATCTGTCAGTGTGTAAGGAATAGCTGTTGTGATGAACTGTTCAACCTTGGCGTCCACGATCGCAACCGTCCTAGGATCGATTACGTCGTGGTGTGGTTCAAACTGACTTCTAAGACTGTCCGCAAGCAGTTCAGCCTTCTGTGTGTGAGAGGTTGCCCTGGAGTTGGGACCTTCAAGGGTTGGAATGTGTGTTTTGCGCCTACGAAAACGTGAGGCTGCCCTCCAAATGGTGTTGTCAGCAGTCGTTAGGGACTCAACATATGTGTTCCATCGTGCACTTGTATAAGCTTTGATCCTGGACCTCACCTGAGATCTTGCAAAGTTAAGTTCAGTCTTGATAGCAGGGTCCCTGCTGACCTGCCAGTCTCTACGCAGAAGGTTGCGGATTTTGATCATCTCCCTGATGTCCTGAGGCAGTTTAAGGTGATCCACCCTGTTGCTCTTGGGCCGAGAGGATGCAGAGTAGGCATCTCGGATCATTTTCTCAAGATTTCCCACCTCTGCATCCAGTTGGTTCACAGTGTTGGCAACGGGGGGTGGGGGGAGCTCCTCAGCGAGGAGTTCTTTGAACTTTCTCCAGTTCGTACTCAGCTTAGCAGGCTTGCTCAGGCAGAAGCTGTCCAGTTCTATGGTGTAAACAATGGGGAGATGATCAGAAGGAAGTTCGTTAAAGGCCTCCATGCAATAGGTATAAGGCATGTTGCTGGTGACCGCAAAGTCAAGCACATTGTTACAGTGAGTGGGATCAATCGGTGCAACAATCTCCAAGTTCCTCTCGTCGGTCCAGCGTTTGAGCCGGCGGCCGCGAGGGTTGGCGAAAGGGCAGTTCCAGGCGGGGTGCTTGGCATTGAAGTCACCAGCGACTATTGCATGGGGCGAGATCTTGAAGAGAGACTGCAGGTCAGAGATGACAGAGTTGACAGTGGCTCTCGGTTGAAAATAGCCCGACACAATGGTGATTACAGGATTGTTAGGCAGGGCGAGTTGAACCATGGTAGCCTCTCCCTCCAACGTGGGGGGGGGAGGGGAGGCGAGAGTGCGGAATGCCACAGCGAACGTAGATTGCTGTGCCACCTGCGGGGCGATTGCTAACTAGAGGCCTGTCGTCATTGTATAAGTCATAGTTAGCAATCTTGCAAGATTTCCCTGGACTGTAGTGGGTCTCTTGGACCAAGAACAAATCTAAGTTATATGCTATACAGAAGTCCCTAGCTTCACTGATTTTACCTCTAAGTCCATTGGCATTCCAGATGCCAATGGTAAGATCCTTCAAGTTCCTAGCAAAAAAACCCATGGCCGGGGGGGGGGGGCTAAGGTTGGCTTACGAGAGCGAAGACGCTCTCATATATAATATTGACTTTATCTATTTCGGTAGGAGCAGACCGAAGGGCAGGTAGGGCATTCTTAAATGCCCTGCTAGTGACATCCATTCCGAATCTGTCTTCGAAACGGAAGAGATAATTTAGGAAGTCATCAGAGTTAGCATAGTTAGTGTGCGATCCTTTAGGTGCTGGTAATTTTGAGTTGACATTTTCAGTCTTTTTGGGCGCCTCACTGCGTCCGGCTGTAGCGTTCGCGTAGGAGCGAAGCGGGTTGACAAACTTTCCGGAGGAGGTAGAATTCAAGGGGGGGGAGGGTTTGAATTTAGGGAACTTTGGGCATTTACGGTAGGAGGCGGGATGCTCT
The DNA here is from genome assembly GCA_951213105.1 of Amaurobius ferox. Classification (NCBI taxonomy): domain Eukaryota; kingdom Metazoa; phylum Arthropoda; class Arachnida; order Araneae; family Amaurobiidae; genus Amaurobius; species Amaurobius ferox. The sequence goes on from OX578138.1 coordinate 84,688,081, forward strand.
CCTCCACAGTTTACACATTTGCAGGGGGTTTCAAATGGCTTCTGACAATCTTTGGTTAAATGGGGTTGAGCACATTTCACGCAGTTAGGGGGGAGATGGCAGCCGTTGCTTGTGTGAAAATACGACTGGCAACGGAAACACTGGACGACTTGCCTAGGTCCTCTGTACTTTTCCACTTGGATAATTATATTAAATAGGCTGGTAAGGGAATAGATTTTCTCGTTAACTGGATTTTTGGCGATCTGCACGTAGAACAACGGCATGTTGATCCTGTTGGACTTGGGGCCCCTCGCCAACTGGGTGACACTAATTGGTCTGAGCCCCAAGCACTCCAACTCGTGGGATATGTCCGTTGTGTCCGTGCAGATCGGGAGGCCACGAATAACAACTTTTAAGGGTTTCTGGTCGTCCAGCAGGTAAGACTTGAATTCTACCTTCTTTTCTATTAAAAACCTTTGCACAGCTATATACTCATCACGTGTGCTAACATGCACTTTTAGAAAATCACCTGCATTAGTAAGTTTACTAGATAAATTTTTGGCAATTTTAGTTAAGTCTGCGAGGAGCTGAGACCAATTTGTGGTCACAGCGACGAAGAAGGGGGGGGGGGCGGCGTTCCTTTTTAGGAGCGTCGGTGACAACATCATTAACATTATGGTTATCAGGCGCCGGAATGTCCGGGTCTGGAAGAGAATCAGTTTGAGGGGCGGGGTTATTAGTAAGCATAGCAGTTTTCCTGCTGGCAGTGTGCCGTTTAGGCGGCTCCTGAAAGCCCTCATCATCAGCACCACGTAAGTGCTTTTTAGAGCTGCTAGGCACATTATAAACCTCATCAGATGCATTTACATTACTATTATTAACATTAAGATTGCCTGAATTGACATTAAGATTGCCTGAGTTGACATAATTAGACACTTTAGAGTTTACATTACTGGGATTAACATTTTTAGAAATGACATTACTATGCACATTAGAGCTGGCATTGCTGGAGATTACATTTCTGGTGTCCGTAAGAGACTGAGTGGCAGAGGAAGGGATAGAAGAAGCAGAATAACTGCCAGAGGGGGGCCTCCGACAGGTCTCGCCGTATGCAGGAAGGTTGAATTGTTGCACAAGTCCATTTAAGAGTCCTTCGGAGTGGGCCAGGCTGGCCAAGATTTCTTCTTTACCTTGGGTGTTGGGAAGCAGTCTGAGGCTGTAGTTTAGCTTCTTAATCAGCTTCCTAAGGTTGTCAGCAGCAGTCCTTGGGTCGTTAAGAAATTCAGTAAGGGTGTCGTCAATTTCGTTAGCGGTAAAATCCATATTTGCAGTTGCAGTATCCATATTAGAGGTAGAAGTATCCAAAATCACAGCGGGAATATCCGAATTCACAGAAGAAATGTCACCACGTGGTGCGACGACCACGTGGGAATCAATCGGGTCTGCATAGTCACTTCACGTCGCGGCTGCGACGTCATTGCACGGGGCACCAACAAAGCACAAGCACAAACACACGCCGATACTAGGAAAAGAACGGGAGGGTCACTCACAAATCCGCGGCGACAGGGCCGATAAGCACACCGGTAGCAGGAGCACAGGGAAAAACAGGTTCACGCACGGAGTCCAAGCACCGAATGACATGTTATTGAAATTGTATATGTGTGTAATTTTTACGGAAGTATAAAGGGTCATGAAGGAAATCGTGTAGGGAGTATCGGTTACCGGGGGCGTTTGCCATGGCGGAAAAAGCTTTAACCGGAGTGCTGGGGGTCGCAACTCCCCCCGGCCGGTACTTTTGTCACACATCTAGAATCTGAACGAGTACATTGCTACTTGTCCTTTTTGGGAATTTTTATATACAGTAGGTGCCGCTTAATGTGATCGCGGATAATGTTATCATTCGTTTAATGTTATCAGAATCGCGAAGTCCCGAACGCTTGTATATTAACACATGTTAAAAAAATCGGTTTTTGTAATCAGCGCCTTCGTTTATTGTTATCACTTCACTTTCGTCGTTCGTGTACCATTTTCGATTTTTTTTCATTCTCTCAACAAAAAATCCAAACTACATATACGTAAAAGCAAAGGGAGAATCCCCAAAACCCCAAAGAGGGTCCCTTTTGTTGGCACGTGCAGAAATTTACCGCAAGGCCGTCCCTCAGGCGCGGCGCCCGGAGCTTGGCGCCGGCTCTGCAGGTGGTGATTTCTCTCCCCTTTTCCTCCCTTTGAGAATGGTGGGGGGCTTAGGAAAAGCGTTGAGTTCTTTTCTTATCAGTAAGTAAAGTGCTTGGACTGTTGCAAGCTGTAGAATTTTTTCTCTCTCTCAAGTTGCATTTCAAACTTTATTGAAGACGGTCAAGCATTTTAGCAATGGAAAAAAATGCAATGGTTAAACTGTTAAGGACAAAATTGACATTTTGAAACGTTTTGATAATTTACCCAAGATGAGTCAAAGAAATGCTGCTGTTGCACTAAAAACTCTCAGCCATTACTCTGTAAAATGTTAAGGAATCGCGACGAGATAGAAAATAAAGCGTAAGTTGAACGCAAATTTGAACTGTAAGCGAATACGTACTGGGAAATATGGAGAAGTTGAATCGGCTTTGACATTGTAGTTTGCCAATGTTAGGGAAAAGGATGCACGCATAAACGGTCCTTTAATGCGGCAGAAAGCTGAAGATCTTGCTTCTAAAATGTGCAAAAAAAAATTCGTCGCAACGGACGGGTGGTTTAATCACTGGAGAAAAAGGGAGAACATTGTGTTCAAACGTACCCATGGGAAAGAAAAGGATGCCGCTTTTCCAGCTGCAAAGGCATGGATTTCCGAAGAATGTCCGAAAATAATAGCTGATTATTCACCCGAAAACATCTACAATGCTGACGAAACCGGACTTTATTTTCGTGTCTTGCCAGAACATACGTACCTGTTCAAACACGAGAGCTCTAAGGGATGCAAAGTTTCAAAAGAACGTATAACTGTGCTCTGTTGTGCGAGCATGACTGGAAAGAAGAAGAAACTCTTTGTTATCGGAAAAACCAAAAAGCCGAGATGCTTTAAGGATGTTAAGAAATTGCTTGTTGATTATGCTGCCAGTAAAATAACGTGGATGACAGTTGCTCTATTCAGCGAATGGCTTCTAAAGTGGGACAAAGAATTAGATCACAATATCGCCGTACTCATCGATAACTGCAGAGCCCACGATGCAAATGTCACATTAAAGCATACCAAAATCATTCTTCTATCTGCCAACACTACATCACTTATCCAACCATGTGACCAAGGAATAATTCGTGCAATGAAAGCGTATTACCGTGGAGAAATGCGCACTAGGGTTTTGGAAAATATGGAAGGTACGGAACAACTGAGCGCAAACGCGTTAGTAAAGAAGACGAATGTCCTTCAGGCCCTCCATCTTTCGACAATGTCATGGGATCGAGTGTCCGAGAATACAATTAAGAACTGCTTCTCGCACGGTGAGTTCGTTAAAGCGGACGAAGGTATGGATGTACCGGAATTCGATGAAACAGTACTCGTACCATCCGACATGACTGAAAATGACTTTACAGAATGGATCTCTATAGAAGTGAACGCCCAAGTGGCTACAACAATGACTGATGAAGATGTATTCCGAGCTGTATCTTGTTCTATAGTAGAAGAAAACGATGAAAAAGCATTGGATGAAGATGAGGACGAAGCTGAAAACCTTGTTGAGAATCCTCCAACTGCTACTGAAATCAGAGAGGCTCTCCGTGTTTTGGGACTCGAGGTGCAACACAGAGGCACTGCTGAGAACTTTCGCGAACAGTACAGGTGCAAAAGTTTTATAAGTAATTTGCTGAGACAAAATACAAGGTAGACAACTTTGGAAGACTTTTTTTATTTGACTTATTTTAACGATTTGTTTAAAATAGTGTTTGAGTGAATCGTTGTCTTTTAA
>OX578138.1:84696997-84831997 GCA_951213105.1 Amaurobius ferox
CACATTTATTGTTTAATTCATAAATGAAGGAGTTGTTACCTTTAAAATTAATTTGGTAGTTGCTTGTTTTAATTGGGTAGTTACTTGTAAAAATTTCACTATAGTCATAGATAAATTATTATTGTTGGCAACGATTTTGCAATGCCACTGTTTTTGATGCGAATAACATCTATAGTTACGAAAAATGCAAACTCTTTGGAAGCTTATAAACTCAAATCTAATAGATAAAAATCTGATGTAGGCAACACACGACTTTCCTTATATAATGCAATGAATTTGCTACTTTTATAGTTGAAAAAAATGTTATTTTTATAGTAGATACTCATATTCTTTCCAAGATATTGAATTTTCTTCAATGAGTCGTCATTTTCATTGATTTAGCGTCATTTTTATTAGTTTGGCGAGATTTTTGTTAATTTGGCAACAATGAACAATGTCGCTAAGTTGGCGACATTCCGCCAAATTCGTCGCCAAAATCTCGCCAAGCGTTATGAAGAAATAAGTTATTCTTACAGCAGATAAATGACTATTGGCGTTCAAATACAAAAGTATTACTGAAAGTATCTTTTTTCATGAATGGAACGAGCTAGATACACGAGAATGATGTCACCATATTTACCGTATGGCATTACATATGAAAAGTGAACATGTTTCTCAATAGGAAATATATATATTTTTTATTTTATATAACTTTTGATAATTTTTTTAAAAATGTGCAATATCTCGAGAACGGTTCATGTTAGCGTTCTAAAATTTCTGTCAATCGTTTTCTAATGAAAAATTACATAAGAAATGTCTATTTGCGTAACTTTATTAGTGGTTTTGATTTTTTGACAATTTTTTAAAAAAATTATTCAAAAATTTAGGGGTGTTCTGAACATTCGATTACGTATAAAAACAATAGGCTTCCAGTGTTTACGGATTGTGAATTTTGTACCAAATTTCATTCGAATCGTCAGTTATCATCTCCACAGACTCACTGACACACACACACGCACACACACACACACACACACTCACACACACAGACATCAATTCAAAAATGTTTGATTCGTGATCAGGTATGCTTGAAACGTGCTCTCCCGTCGAAAACTCGAATTCGAATTTTCGACCCCGTCACAATACTTTCCTTATAACATTATATATATACGGAAAGTAAAAATATAAACAATTTTTCTTGTTTTATCGAAATAGGGTCCAGATTATGTATATGAAAATATTTTCAATATTTTAACATTTTAGACATTTACTCCCTAAGAAACTTTATTCCCTAAAAATATATCTGTTTATGCGAGTGTTTTTTCATTTTTCCTAATTTTATTCGAAATATCTTCGGAACTATAAAATATAGATATAAATAGTAAACGATAAAATTGTAATGCTTACCTCTTGAAATGTAAATTAGCTAGCTTTGAACAATAATCAAGAATTTGTAGCTCTTCGAAAGCCTTAATTGTGCATTTAATTGGATTTTGGATCGGGCTCTATATTTTTTAAACAAAAAATTAAAAAGTATCTGGCCGAACGAGATTTTAATTTTTTATTTTCACACTTTCATACGAAATATCTTTGAAATTATAAAATATAGATAGATATAAATAGTGAGCGCCAACAATGTGGTTGAGGAACTTTTATTTCTACATCTATATTTATTTTTAAGAAAAGCTTTTATAGTTTTCAAGTAACCGTTTTGTTAAGTTGAAGAAGTATGAAAATTTTACGTTTTCCAAGTTTGTGATGCATATATCTTAAAAACTAAAAGTGATAGCTATAAACAATAAGCAAGAATTTGTAGCTCGTTGAAAACCCTATAAGTGTATACAGGGTGATTAAAGAAAAGATGGTTCAAACTTTACGAGGGGGTAGTATACACTGAACCATGTATTTTTCGTCCTTGTTTACAGGGTCGGAAATGAGACGTAAAGGTGTTACAGGGCACTTACTCGTTGGGAAGCGGCCTCTTTGCAAAATCAAAAGCGTCATTCTGGTTGTTATTTTCTAGTTGAAGAAGAAACCCACGTATGTAAATTTAATCTGGGGAAGAAGAAGAAGAAGAAGAACCATTATGTAAATTTTCGTAACACCGAATGTACTGCCTTATCAATTTGCAGCAGCTATTTGCAGGTCCAACTTTTGAGAGGCCGATCACCCTATCTGTCGTGTCTTGACTTCTGTTTTTTCTTCTTCTTTTTCTTCTTTTGTCTTCCGAAAATTAATTTGCAGACGATATGTTCAAATCTACATCTTAACGATTTAATGAAAATCGGTTACATTATTCATGAGAATCAGTTGCACAATTTTAAGTCGTTCAACGTAAAAAATATGCCATTTCTCGCATTGCACATAAACCTAAATGAAATTTCATAGAATTGCATTATGCTTTGATTTCTAATCTTCATTTTATTGTATTAATTTTAAATTAACAAAGCAGAATGAAATGTTTTGTTTTAATAATTTTACATGTTGTTGTTACTTTAAATTAACAAAGCAGATGGCTTGTTTTAATAGTTTAACATGTTATTGTTATTTTAAATTAACAAAGCAGAATAAAATAGTTTGTTTTAATAGTTTTGAGTGCTATTGTTGCTTTCAATTAACAAAGCAGAATAAAATGGCTTGTTTTAATAATTTTACATGTTATTGTTACTTTAAATTAACAAAGCAGAATAAAATGGCATGTTTTAATAGTTTTGCGTGCTATTGTTACTTTAAATTAACAAAGCAGATGGCTTGTTTTAATAGTTTAACATGTTATTGTTGATTTAAATTAACAAAGCAGAATAAAATAGTTTGCTTTAATAGTTTTGAGTGCTATTGTTGCTTTCAATTAACAAAGCAGAATAAAATGGCTTGTTTTAATAATTTTACTTGTTATTATTACTTAACAAAGCAGAATAAAATGGCATGTTTTAATAGTTTTGCGTGCTATTGCTATTTTGAATTACAAAGCAGGATGAAATGGCTTGCTTTAATATTTTTGTGCGTTATTTTTACTTTAAATTAACAAAGCAGAATAAAATGACTTATTTTAATAGTTTTGCGTGTTATTGCTTCTGCTAATAATTTATTAAAATAGCTAAAAGGAAAGAAAAAACCTGTTTGAGTTAGTACAGCAATGTAAGGCTTGATCTTGAGTTACCACTAAAGTCAATTATGTAAAGTGAAAATCAATTATACAATTAAAATTATGTAAAGTCAATCATGCAAGTACGCCAATTATGTAAGCCAATTATGTAAGTCAATTATGCAAAGTCAATTATGCAAAGGCAATTATGCAAAGTTAATTATGCAAGTAAAATTATACAAAGTGAAACTAAAACTTGCTCGAACAAAAAATTTTCTTTGTTAAAAATTGTTTAAATGTTTAGCCGTTGTTTTATCCCAATATTGTTAAAATTTTTATCCATTAGGTTCGGATATATAAGCGTCCAGAGACATTTTCAATAAAGCTTCGATTTCAACCATCTACCTCGACCGTAGACGTACGTCATTACCGCCAATAACTTCCAAAATTATAACATAAAATTTATTTCACAGTAAAACTTTATTCAAAATTTTATTCTTTACCTACACAGTAGACTAAGTTCTTCACGCTTATTTTGGGATGTTAAGCATTCGAATTTTTACTTTCTCTATAATACATGGTAATGTATAGGGAAAATATTTGAATCGTGTCGAAAATCGCAACTCGAGTTTTCGACGGATCTACTTGTTTGAGAACCTTTAGAACATAAAAAAAAACTACTTTTAGCGTGATGTGTGTGTATGTGTGATTGCAATGCATATATCCACTCTAACTCAAAAACTAATTGAGCAAATATCATAAAATGTTATATGTAAGTTACTTGTGGGTGACCCTGATGCTGATTACATTTTGGTACGATTCAGGAAAAAAGAACTTACCTTTTTAGAGGCATGGCCCGCAAAAATTACCATTATCTAAAACGAAAGACTACGTGTTCTCAAATGTATCAATTCAATGCTTGCTCGCTTTATACGTAATTTTTGACGATCCGAAGAGTAAGACTAACACCCCATTACTCTAAGTCTGGTTGTCAAATGAGAACGAAAATTGAATAAAAAGTTCAGATGCAGTGTAATTTCTAATAATTATGCTTGTCGTTTTGTTGAATCTCAATTAAATAAATTATTAAAGAAAGAATTACTGAACTCAAAACACTAAAGAAGAAAATTACTAAACTCAATTCAATAAATTATTAAAGAAATAGAGAGAAAATGATTTGAGTCTGCAGGGAAAGTCATCTGCTGCTCACGTCAGATTTTTTATGATTGGAAATATTTAACTTAAAATACATTCACCAAAAGCCATATTCGTAATCTGCTATCTCTCTTTGTTTATAGAGCGCTTGTTCAAGTGGATAAGTGACACCATAACTTTCAAGCATCTATTAAGTGAAGAAAAGGACCCTCATAAAGCTCTATCTCCAAACAATGTTTTCCATCCAGATGTCTCGCCGCCTTTCTTAAATGCTTTGCAGCACCGCTATTTACTTAAAAGTCGCAAAATCCGAAGAATGCGTTAAATGTTTGGAGAAGGAAATACGAGAAATATATTTTTTGCCATATCAAAACCACTTTAAGATTATGAAAAAAGCTTTTCCAGATCTCTTAGTCTATACATGAGAATAATTTTATTTATTTTGACATTCTTCTCTAAGACTACTTGGAATCGTCTTGAATAAAATGGTCGTAGGTTTCAAGCATGGATTTAGAAATATTTTTCTTTTTTTTTTCTTCTAAACCCATATTGATTTAAGTAATTGTCTCAACAGTTTTGAATAGATAAATGTGTAACTGTCCACATCAAATGTCGTAGAAAATAAAATCATCCCAAAAGTTCAATGGGGGGGGGGGGGGGGTTCTCGCCTGAACAGATAAAATTCTGCTACTTTATTACTTTCCTTATATACATAATGTATAACGAAAATATGGTGACGGGATCGAAAATTCGAATTCGAGTTTTCGACGGGATAACACGTTTCAAGCATCCCTGATCACGAATCAAACACTTTTGAGGTGATGTCTGTGTGTGTGTGTGAGTCTCTGGAGACGATATTTCACGAACAAATGGAGCGATTCCAATGAAATTTGGTACAAAAATCACAATCCGTGAATACTGGACGCCTATTGTTTTTAAACGCAATCGAATGTTCAGAACCACCCTAAATTTTCGAGTGAATTTTTGAAAAAATCATCAAAAATTCAAAACTTTTAATATATTTACACAGATTAACATTTCTTATGTAATTTTTCTTTAAAAAACGATTGATATAAACTTTAGAACGCTAGCATGAACCGTTCTCGAGATATTTTTCAAATGTTCGAACAATGTTCTCCATCCAGATGTCTCGCCACAATGTATTCGCACATTTTTCAAATAAAATTAACAAAAAATCCCATACATTCAAAAAAATATATTAACTGTTGAGGAACATGTTCACTTTTCATATGTAATATCATGCGATAAGTTTGGTGACATCATTTTCGTGAATTTAGCTCGTTCCATTCATGAGAAAATACACTTTGAGTAATACTTTTCTATTTGAACGCCAATAGTCATTTATCTGCTATAAGAATAACTTATTTCTCCTTCCATAACGCTTGGCTAGATTTTGGCGAAGAAATTGGCGGAATGTCGCCAATTTGGCGACTTTTTAAATGTTGCCAAATTAATGAAAATCTTGCCAAATGGATAAAATGACGGTAAATCAATGAAAATGACGACTAATTGACGAAAATTCAATATCTTGGAAAGAATATAAGAATCTATTAGAAGAAAAACCTATTTTTTTTACTGTAAAAGTAGTAAATTCCTTGCATTATATAAGGAAAGTTATGTGTTGCCCACATCAGACTTTTTTTCTGCGATTTGATTTTTTTTTATACGTGAATTCTTCAGAAATGTCCAGTTTCTGAGTTCCTCAAATATTTTAAGTTGTACTGTAATGTGATGAAAATATAAACAAATTTTAAGCAAACTTTTGAATTTTTAGTCACTTTACAGAAAGGGAACATATGAATTATTCTACAAAGGGTTGCAGATGCAGAAGTACTTACTAGGTGGTTATGCACTCTTTTGCAAAACAATATCTGCACCTATAAGAAATAAAACTACATCCGTAAAACTCGGCATGTATGCGTCGTTTGAGAAGATGCAGAGGATTATAATTTGGAAGAAAAGTATCATTTAATTAAGAAATGGTGGCAACCAGATGATGACATTTTAGTCAGTGGTAAATCCTCCTTTGGCAGCTATACAAGCCGATATTCAGTGCGGCATGGAGTTAAATAAGTTTCTTATGTCTCTCTGCGGAAGATTCTGCCACAAATCTTGTAAATGGTCATCTAATTTATGGTATTCTGAGAAGTCTGCATTTGCAGTCCTAGCATGTCCTAGAAGTGTTCTATTAGTGATAGATCTTAGGACCTGGATGGCCATGGGAGGGCATTCAATTTTCAAAGACATTGTTGCGAAAGTTATGCAGTATGTGGCCGAGTGTTGTTTTGTTGGTAAATGGAATCTGAGTGGCTTGATAGCATAGGCAAAACAATCGGTTGCAAAACTTTGTCGACGTACAAGCGAGCCGTTCGATTGGCTTGAAGGATAACTAGAGGAGATCGGATATCTCACTAGATGACTCTCCAGTTTGCCACACCCCATGTGATGGCCATGTGCTACTCAAAAACAAATGCGGGATCGGAACGATGGCCAGTTTTCCGCCACACATTGTCCTGCCCAGGCCGACCGAGTTCGCACCAATCCAGACGCCTCTGGCTATGTTGAGAGGGTCAGTTATAGACGCTTTAATGAAAGTCGACATCTAATTCCACCTCCTGATAGTCTTCTCCTAATAGTATTCTTTAATACAGGACGCATAGAGAATGGCAAATACCTTTAAATGGCTGATAGCGACGCCATTGATGTAGACGTCCTGACTGCACTATCCATCTCAAGCAGTTGTCTGTCATAGGCGTTACGATCTTCTGCGACGGTTAAATGTGCCTTCTCTGATCCACTGTTGCCAACACCGAGCGACTACCATAACGCTCTTACCAAGATGGCGACTGATACGTCTGTTGGATCAATCAACTTCCCTTAAGCCTATGATGTGACCTCTCTCTAACTCCGACAATTGTTCATAGCGTCGTCGAGTACGTCTTAAATACATATTTGCCCACAATTTGTAGTATCAAAGTAGAACATCCAGTTCTAATTATCCGTGAATGAGAACGCAGACCGTTTTAAATGTTCCACGATGCGTCGTTCTTATGCAAGTTACATGATCCCTGTAATATCATTGGCGCTGATGGTTTGATCCTTTGCACAACTTTTAAAACGAAATTTGAAAGCCGAGTTTCGCGGCTTTAGCTCAAGATTTTACCGGTGCATGTAGTTTATGTAGAAAGTGTATTAATATGGCTTTAAAAAAGTGTATTACTTTCGCCTCTAAAAAGTGTATTAATTTTGCCTCTAAAAAGGTGTATTAATTTTGCGTCTAAAAAGTATGTTAATTTTGCTTCTTCTGTTAAAACTAAATGAATACAAAGTAAAGTTTTATATTGAATGAATACAAATCGTAATCTCAAAAATGTGAAATTTTTGAGAAGATAGTAGCAGGAAAAAAAGGGTATAATCTCTGTGGATGTCACTCACCACCATTGGTTTCCGATCTAAATTGGGCGGCAATTAGACGCATAAGTCTAACCTCACTTCTTTGAGTGTTGCTCCTTGATAACGAAGCAATGGTAAATTCCTTCTATGGCGAATTATATACACGACAGCAACCAACCAACCAACCAACCAATCAACCAACCAAGAATACGAAGTCCTAAGAAAGCAAAAGTATTAACAATGTTTTTGCCTGCGGTAAACAATAGGTTTAGTGAAGCTGATATAATCGGTAAGCAGTAACTATAATATATGAATACAGCGTTGCAGATGCGATAAATATTTTAAACAGAATATTCAACGTCAAACTTCAGTTTCAACGGTATTCATATACGAGTATATCAGGTTCAACGACATATACAGGTCTCGTGAAGACAGTTTCTGAGTACTCCAATAAATTTTAAAGGAAAGGGCCATGGGTTTACACGTTAGTTATATCTAGACTAAAGTGACTATGCTCGAGTGAATGAAAGTGATTGCAACGTTTTCTAACGGATAATTTTAAAAGTCAGGATAACGAATTCGAAAACAAAGCGAGATGGAGAGAAAAGTGAATAGCAAAGTTGTAAGGCATTGTCTAATTAAGAGGAATCTTACATATTAAAAAAAATGTCTGTGTGTGTTTTTGTGTGCATGTGCAGTCTGTAGCGGGAAATCTGAGCGCCGTACGAATACTGAGTGTCGTAACAAAGCAAAATTGAAAAAAGCCAATCGCAAAGTTGTAGAGCATTAAGGAAAATCTAGCGCAACGTAAATAAGTATAAGTAAAATAATAATGCAGCATACAGCTGTTTCGGAGATACGCTGGATCTCCTTCGTCAGTGCAAGAGTACCAACAAACCTGAAGTCCAAAAGACGAATGGGCCTCCTTTTGTATTTAATTCCTTTAATCGCAAATTATGATCATGATATGAGGTAGCATCGTGTTAGCTTTAGTTAGGCTTCAATGCATATTTAAAAAATCTTGACGGGTTTTGAGTGTTTTCGTGTCGCGTTAGGCTCGGGTTAATTATTTTGAAAAACTTTAGGGATCGTGTCGGATTAAATCTCCATATTTTCGTGCCGGCCCGGGTAAAAATTTTGCAATTAGGCTCATGCACACCTGTAGTTTATGATACCAAAACAAACGAAGGAAGAAAACCACAAAAGTGTGTCCTTTATATTTGTGTCCTTTATATTTGAAACCACTTCAAGCTTCCAATTTTAGCTTTATATTTTAATACTTTTTTCAACGTTATAAGTCACTTTCTCGTCCGAAGGAATTTTATGAGAATTAATTTACACCATTACAGAAAACTGTGTTAAACTTCCCCGACCATTTTACGATAAAATCTTAACACTGGCGTTAAAGCCTTCAATTTATATTAGAAGCAATTACCTCATAACTTTCAATACACGAACTAAAAGCTATATCTTCAAACCTTTATTTATACTCAAAGCTTGCTTTCTGCATCAGATAAGTGGAGCGTATGATTTTCAAGCATCACCTTTGTGAAGTGGAGAACTTTGTAAAAGGCTTTCTCCAGATGTTTCGCTGCCTTCTAAAATGCACCGTTATTTACTTAAAAGTCGCAGGATCTTAATACGTTAAATATTTGGGGAACCGAATACGTAAAATGAATTGCTTTGCTTCAACTTATACGAACCACTTACATAAAGGACTTTATCCGTCTGCTTGCTTTTGTAACAATTTACTTTTATTGAATCTTTTATTTGTGGAGCGTGATTGAAATCGTCTTTAATAAAACGGTTAAAGATCTTAAGTAGGATTATTTAACAATGTTAAGTAGATAAACAGGTTTAATAAAATAGAGAGAATCAAAAATGCTCTCCTATTGTTATATACAGTCCAAAAGGTTTTAGACAAACTTAGGTAGATCGCTGATACAAAAATAAGCCCGTTTTGTATAGGAACATGCAAAACGGGCATAGGAACATGCATAGGAACAAGCAAACGCCATCATGGGGTGCTAAAGATGCAGGAAGAATAAATCTAATGTGGTCAGAACATGACTTTCCCTAAAGACTCATTTTCACATTATCTTTATTTATTCAATAATTCATTATATTTATTTAATTGCACAAAATAATGTTCATAATTATATAAAATGACACTGAATTTGCACTTTTAATTCAATTTTCGTTCTCGGTTGGTAACTGGACTTTTTTTCAACGGTGGCGTAGCGAAAATGCGAAAAAAAAAACTAAAATGTCTCGAGAATGGCTTGGCCTTAGTGTAATGTGTTTGGTCTTATTCTTTTCATTGTTAAAAATTACGTATAAACAAGCATTTAATTGATATATTTGAGTATACTGTCACACGGTTTTGCGTGACAGTGTCAACAGTCACACCGACACTACCGTGTGCCAAATGATGTGTGTCCAAGATAGGAGGGCGGAGAAGAGATGAAGAATTTAATATCAAGTTAACGCCCCCTACCAAAGATTCACACAAGAATGTTATTATTATTAAGAACTTACTTTGAGAGTTGTGAGAAGCAATAACTCAGCAATTCGTATGCTCCGGCTTACAAAATGCAAGCTGAACACAGGCCACACTAATATTACCAGTTGGTGTTATGGATAGGAAATATGACAATAATAACATATAAAAACTCTTTTATTCAAATACAATTCAGGTTGATAATAAAATGCAGTAATTACTTTTCTTTCTTATTATTATATCAACATTAAATAACTTGGCCTTTTTAGATATGTTAATCATTATTATGATTAAAGGCATAAATCAACATTTTATAGGAAATAAGATTTTTGCCTCATTTAATAAATCAATATACTTCACACATGAATTTAGGAGAGTGGATAAATTGATAATCGATAAAATTAATATAAATATATATATTAAATAAATAAAATTTGGCATCACTTCTGATTTCAACCAGCAGAAACAGCAAGATCACAACTGTAATAGAAGGTCTTTATTTCACTTCTTTAAGACGTACAAAACTTTAAAAGGCCAGAGCGCTTTCGAGCGTAAATACGTTCTTCATCAGTGGCTACCTGGAAATAGGAATGATCGTTCATATATAGGCCAGAAAAGGTGACAAATTTGCATAAATACAATTATCAATAAACTTATATTTATCTAAGGAGAATCCAAAAATACAAAACATTTTGCAAAAAATCGACCATAAATCACGAAAAGAACAGTAAAAATTTACAAATTTGTTACAGAATTTTCAAATTCAAAAAACTTTAAAAAATGGCGGCAATCAGGTCCAATCCCTGAGAGGATGACGTCTTTGACGTCATCCTCTCTTTGTCATCTGTTCTTTTCGTGATTTATGCTCGATTTTTTGTAAAATGTTTTGTATTTTTGGATTCTCCTTAGATAAACGTAAGTTTATTGATAATTGTATTTATGCAAATTTGTCACCTTTTCTGGTCTATACATGAACGATCATTCCTATTTCCATGTAGCCACTGATGAAGAGCGTATTTATGCTCGAAAGAGCTCTGGCCTTTTAAAGTTTTGTACGTCTTAAAGAAGTGAAATAAAGACCTTCTATTACAGTTGTGATCTTGTTGTTTCTGCTGGATATATATATTGGTTAAAACATTCAGGATTAAATCTTTTGTTCTCTCCCAGGCTTGCAGTTTTTTCAATGGAGGCCGCACAATTAATTTGAAATACCTGTATTGCTTCACTGTATCAAGCCGACTCTATAAATTATCTCGCAAAGAGATTTAGATGGAATCACAAACACACTTTCCAGCAGAGTACACTCCGCGCACTGATGACACATCCGATTGTTCGAGAAGGAGAACGCCTGGACAGTGGAACAAGAATCCCAACATATCGGAGTAAAAATCCGCGAAATCCAAGTTGTCAACCCGCTCGATACGCAGCACTATCAGCCTGTACTACCGGAATCGTTCATCACTGGAAAACCTCCTCCTATATCCATAATCCATACTCCCCGAATCGGCTTGCTAGCGTAAAGACTCTCCAATATTACCTGAAATATAATAAAAAGAAATTTAGAATTTTATAGTAAAATAAAATGTCCTGGCCATCTTCAGATTATATATTCATAATGAATTAAATTATAATCTGACCCCCAAAGGGACCGTTAGGCAAATTTCCTTTGTGTTCCAAAATCAAGGAGAGACAAAACGTGAGGACCTTTCCCCACGAAATCTCAGGGCCAAGAGCACGTCTGCTGCGAAATTTTACCAATATAACCACAGATTATATTGGTAACAGATTATATTCTGTGTATGAGTTCACCGACATCACAGCCATTGGATAGATTTAAGCACAGAATACTATATTCAGAAGGTTCACTCCCATAGGAACTTATGGCAACATCATTAACATAGGATTTCGCATAGACACTAGCGTTCGATGAGCCAACTATCCTCGACTGCTAGATTTGGCGACTATCGCTCAATTGGCGATTTTATGTTAATGCGGCCAAAAAAAAAAAAAAAAATAAAATAAACTGTACTTCTATAATTTTTTAAACTATAAACATGATCAGCATTTAAAAATACTTTTATCTGTAATATGTTTAACTTTAAATAAATATACACAGATATATATTTAATTCATGCAATCATAAACTAAATAAAAAAATTGACGCATTGCATCACTGTAAATCATTATACACCAAAAATTACAAGCTAACACACCCAAAAGACTAAAATATTATATAATATTTTCAGCCTAAAAAGTATACTAGCGTGTAGATAGTTAAATTGCTTAGTTCTTAATTTATTCTGGGATGCTGTTATTATATATATATATATTTTTAAATACACTATACTAAACTATATTCTTATACTAAATAACAAATTTACATAAATGCATTATCAAAGGTGTCGAACTCAATCGTTAATTAGAAGGGGGGGAGGGAATATTTTCCACATTACGTCAGTTAGTAAAAAGCATGTAAAATATATACACATCCAATATTATATTCAACTTTCTGTAGAAAAAGCTATCCAAATATCAATTTTTATACAATTTATATAAATGCGGAAAAGGTTTTTTAACTAATAATGCCATTGCTTCTTATAATTTATAATCTAGGCGGCAGTGATAATACTGCACCAATTTCTTATGAACACGTGCATAGGATGAAATATGGGATAGATAACACATATTTTTTTATTTAAATAAAAATAAATTACATACCTTTTAAACGTAATTCCTTTTCTTTTAGTAATCCATAAAATAGCAGCGAAAGTAACATGCGATGATAGAACAAAGCAACAAAGTTCTAAGTTCCAAGGGTTTCGTTTAGTGCCAAATAGTGTTATATTAGCAGAACGTCTTGGCGAAAACCGTCACAGACCATCGCCAAGCCTGCCAACCTTGATATTTTTGGTTGGCGGTTGAGGGCGCTGAGGTCGAGTGAAATATCTGTATATGTTAATCTGTGGATTTAAGCTCGAACTTTACAAATATCCCATCCGGAACCTCTGACGTTACCGCGCGTAGAGGCGAAACTTCAGCCCCCGCATTATAATAAAGAAGCAAAAGGTTGCAGTTCGGCATATAATCGGCCGAACTCTCACGGTTTTGCAGAAAACTGCTAGCGTATTCGGTATTCTAGACTGGAAATAAAAACGGCGTCTCAGAGAGAACAGATTCATGAAGAAATACAAAATGTTCTAATTTAACCATGACAATACATAGTTTTTTAATTAAGATTTTGACGATTTTTGCGGGCCATTTCGCAAAAAAAGGCAGGTTATTTTTTTTTCCGAATCGTATCAAAATCTAGTCAGCACCAGGGTAACCCACAAGTGATTTATTTGCCAAAATTTTTAAAATTTGATCTATCAGGTTTTCAGCTAGCAATATACTGGCAATTTTTGCGGGTCATTTCGCAAAAGCAGGCAGGTTCTTTTATCCCAAATCGTACCAAAAACTAATCAGCACCAGAGTCACCCACAAGCGACTTGCCTACCAAATTTTATGAAATTCGGTCCAATAGTTTTTAAGTTAAAGTGGATAAATACATTGTACATACAGACACACAGACAGACTGACAGACACACGCACACACACACAGACGCCACGCTAAAAATAGCGGTTTCGTGCTCTAGAGGCATCAAAACGTGTTGATCCGTCGAAAACTCGAGTTGCCATTTTCGACATGATTCCAATATTTTCCATAAACATTACCATGTATTGCAATGCAAGTGTGGCGATTGAGCGTCGCCGTGGTCCCGAACCAGGGACCTGATGCTTTGTAGACCGACATTATAGTCACTGAGCAAAAGCTAGCTCCACCTCTGTTCTTATAATTCGGGTATTGGCTCGTGTGGCATCTTTGATCAGATGTGAAGCTGCCGCACACTCCCCTCGCTGATGAGGGGGGCCGAGAGCCGTGTCGCCTCGGCGTGACGTCAGGGCCGGGAGGCGTGTTGCCTCGGCGTGACGGACAGTCGTGGTCAACCAGGAAGGGAGTGTCAAGGCTTCTGACTCCGTGTGGTGCTGCCATCTCGTGTTGAGATGGAGAGATCGTTGGAGAGGAAGGTTGCGCTTTTTCAAACGTCCAGTCATCATTATTTGACGTCGCCGTGGTCCCGAACCAGGCACCTGATGCATTGTAGACCGACATTATAATCACTGAGCAAAAGCTAGCTCCTCCTCTGTTCTTATAATTCGGGTATTGGCTCGTGTGGCATCTTTGATCAGATGTCTTTGCTGCCGCACAAGTAACAAAAGTAAAGGAATGGTGATAATACACCATAGGTTTATTAGACATAACAATTACATGTATCAATTAAAATTGTTTATCATAGCATTAAATTTGGTGTTCAAAGTCCGTTGCCAGGCATGCATGTCTGGCAACGTCGGCTCATGGATTGGGGAAGGCGTTCAAAAATGTCAGGGCGCTCGCGGACACTTGCTGCTGCCTCAACGATTCTAGCGCCAAGATCAGAGTCAGACGTCAGATATTATAGATGTCGCGTAAACATGTCTTTTGGGGTAACCCCATAGGAAGAAATCAATGGGGGACAAGTCGGGGAATTGGCCAACTGATGGGTCCTCCTCGGATAATCCATCTTGAGGAAAAGATCAAGATAGTCCTGTACATACTGGCTAAAACATGCACAGCGGATGGCAAGAAATTTGAACACCTATGAACAACTATGATAAAGAATTGTAAATGATACTTGTAATTGTTATGTGTAATAAACATGCGCTGTATTATCAGCATTCTGTTTTTTTGTTTCTTGCTGCATCTGTAGTACCTCAAGGTAGTGTTTGTGGCCGCAGTTCCTATGCAAAATGTACTCGTTTTTGTATGCCTGACCTACTCTTAAAGTTTGTCTAAGATTTTTTGGACCACCCTGTATAAACAGGATGCCTAAGGAAATCCATATTAGGGGAAATTTCTTCTGAAAAAGGGAGTTATTCTTATTTTTTTAATGCAGTTGAAACTTAATTGTATTTTTAATACAAATTTTTTTATGCTTTCCTCCTATAGCGCTAACCGACAAGACAACTTTGGGGGCTAACCGTCTTTTTTATGGATGGCTGGGATTATCTCCACTCCCTTAGAGATAGAGAAAAAATTCAATTACAAACTTGTAAAGCGTTGTCAAATTAGTAAAAAAATGTGTTTGTCCGACAGGAAAAGCTGTAAATAATTCTCTAAAATAGTATTTTTAAACGCGTGAGATTTTTTATTAAACTGGAAATTCGACTGGCGACAGTTATATTACAACCGATTTAATAAATTTAGTTTGCATGCTAACTGTTTCATTTAATCGAAGATTATGGTAAATATCACCGTAATCGAGGCCAGAAAAATAAGTAAACTAATCTGAGATTTCAGGTACATTCCGTCTGCAGTATTGTACCCTTATGTTAAGCGAATGCAGCTTCGTCTTATTTTTATTTCGATTTCATAAGACATCTTTACTATGTTTATTAATGAAGAATATTGCAAAATGATCTTTGATTCTGGAGAATGTAACTGGTATGCAAGTGTAGCGGAGCGATTATCCGCATAGCGTTTTTCAGTGCAGGGCATCCTAATCGTGTGAATACCTTAATATTGTTTTATATGGGGGAGGATTTAGAGTTTATTTCCCAGTTTTTAAAGTTCTTTTAATTTTTCCTGTCGGGCAAACATATTTTTCTACTACTTTACATACGCCCTATTACTATGTAATTAACATTTTCTTTATCTCTAAAAGGGAGTGAGATCTCTCTCTCTCTCTCCCCAAAGCTGTCTTATGTCGCCGTTGGGATGTCCTATGCAGCTTCACTAAAATAAAAAAAATTTGATGTGGGCAGCATGTGACTTTCCCTGCAGACTTACATTCACGTTCTCTTTATTTTACTTAAATTTAATTCATTTTTAATTCAATTTTCGTTTTCATTTGGTAATTGGACTAAACTAAATTAAAAAAAGAAAAAACTGAAATATCTCACGATCAGCTAGTCCTAGTGTAATGGGGTTGGTTTTAATCTTTTCATCGTTAAAAGTTACGTATAAAACCAGCATTTAATGGATATACTTGAGCAAACGTAGGTTTTTATTTTAGATTTTAACAATTTTTGCGGGCCATTTCGCAAAAATGGGAAGGTTCTTTTTTCCGAATCGTACCAAAATCTAATCAACATGGGTAACCCGGTGACCCATAAGCGACGTATCTAGCAAATTTCGTAAAATTCGGTCCATTAATCAGCTAGAGTGGATACAGCCAATTTTTGCGCGACATTTCGTAAAAGAAGGCGGGTTCTTTTATCCCGAATCGTGCCAAAAACTAATCAGCACCAGGATCACGAACAAGTGACTTATCTACCAAATTTTATGAAATTCGGTCCATTAGTTTTTGAGTTAGTTTGGTACATACATTGTACAGACAGACACACAGACACACACGCACACACACAGACGTCACGCTAAAAATAGTGTTTTTGTGTTCTGGAGGTCCCAAAACGTGCAGATCAGTCGAAAACTCGGGTTGTGATTTTCGGAATGATTCTAATACCTTCCCTATACATTACCATGTATTGCAGGGAAAGTAAAAATTTGATGTGGGAAGCACATGACTTTCCCTGCAAACTTATATTTACGTTCTCTTTATCTTAGTTAAATTTAATTCACTTTTAATTCAATTTCCGTTCTCATTTGGTAACTGGACTTATTTTCAAAGGTGGCGTAGAGAAAATACAAGAAAACTGAAATATCTCAAGAACGGCTAGTCCTAGTGTAATGGGGTTGGTCTTATTCTTTTCATCGTTAAGAATTGCGTATAATACAAGCATCAAATGGTTATATTTGAGCATACGTAGTTTTTTAATGAAGATTTTGACGATTTTTGGGGGCCATTTCGTAAAACAGGCAGGTTATTTTTTTCCGAATCGTATCAAAATCAAATCAGCATCAGAGTAATCCGCAAGCGACTGATCAACCGATTTTTGTGAAATTCGGACCATTAGCTTTTCAGCTAGAGTGGATAAAGGCAATTTTTGAAGGCCACTTCGCAATAAAAGACGGGTTCTTTTATCACAAATTATACACAAAACTAATCAGCACCAAAGTCGCCCACAACTAACTTACCTACCAAATTTTATGAAATTCGGCCAATTAGTTTTTTAGTTAGAGTGGATACAAAATTTGCACAGACAGACAGACACGCAGATACACATACAGACGTCAGGCTAAAAATGAGTTTATCGTATTCTAGAGGTGTCGAAACGTGTAGATCCGTCGAAAACTCGAGTTGCGATATTCGGCATGATTCCAATACTTTCCCTATACATTACCATGTATTGCAGGGAAAGTAAAAACGGAGGATAACTCGCTTTATTTTCGAGAAATTTCTTCTGATATGGAATTTCCTATACACCCTGTATTGAAATGTGACAAATATATACTTCACCACACACACACACACACACACACACACATATATATATATATATATATATATATATTTCTTACGAATGGCAACATTGGTCTTTTCATTATGGGTTCTCGGGTTCGACAAGTTCGGGCATTTGTTGTGTTATATTCCAGGTATTCTTGTTTTCTTTTATTTTTCCATCTTTATGTATGGTGTCCAAGTAGAAATAGTTTATAGATATAATCTATCTATTTCGTCAGAAACACACATTTTTTGTGTTTGCTTCTACAAAACACTTGGACCTGAGGAAGAGTTTCGAAGAAGTGAACAAATCCATGATTTAGGCCTAGACCTTGTCCACGTGCATAGCATTAATGCTTGGATTTCATCTGTTTTTCTTTTATCGATAACATACCATTGATTTTTGATAATTTTTTTTAACTTGATTATTCGAAATTTGTATTTTTTCCATGTGATTGAAGATTTGCTGATTTACACTTTTGTTTTGTAAGCTTGTTAGAAAGTTGGGTTTTTCGAGTTGCAGCTCCTCACTTTTCTTTCATCGGACTTTCAAACTTTTTTATTATATATATATATATATATATATATATATATATATATATACAAATTATATATATATATGAGAGAGAGAGATAATGAACTATGCACAAAGGTACATATTTTTATTCTTTTAATACATCTAGATAATTGCAACCCCTGTCTGTTAACCCCGTTTAACAGACTCCCTAGAGTAGCCCCACCTGTAACATATAAGCTTTAATCTCTGCACACTTATAGGTACAGAACTTGACTGCACACTTACAGGTACACACTACGGTACAGAACTTGATGGAGTCAGACTTTCAATTTACTTTTCTGGAAACAGAGAAAATGGGAAGCATTCCAGATCTTACAAGATTTTACTGGGGATTTAGAAGGCTGAATATTTGCATAATTATAGTACTCGTATTGACCATCGATAGAACTTATCGTTGCTATATATTCAATTTACCTCTTGGGAACTGAAAACATGACGTTTTCCGAAAAGTCTTTTCAGACCCTCCAGAAATTCCGCTGGTGACATGAATCTTTGAAAAAATAATGTATCGACTAATACGACAGAACCCTAATGCAGTCCGGTTTTAATCCCTTGAATATGGTTTTCTTTTTAAAGATTTTCCATACCCTCAAGCATTCTTTCAGTGAGTTAGAAGGCTGAATCTTTGCAGAGTTAGCGTACTGACTATTGGGCAGAACCTAACGGATTAGCTAATAAGTATAATACACTTTGTGCAAAAGGTAAAGAAAACTTGAGTAACTTATATAAGCACAAATAACATTGTAAAGCAGATGAATGCTGCTTTATTATGTTATTTATTCTTATATACGTTGCTCAAGTTTCCCTAATAAATTAGGTTTTTCGAGTTTTCTCTCAGAGTGGACGAAATGGAGATGGTAGAGGGGTACAGTCTCTCAGAATTCTCCCCTAAGCCGTACATAAAAGGCTTAACTCGACAATGGGGCAGAACCTAACTGGGTCAATTTTCAATTCAGACAGCTATTTTCGATGCTAAGCACCACACATTTTTAAACGAAATAAAACTTGCTAAACATGGTTGCAGATAAACTTTTTAATAGTGTTAGTTTCTCAGTCTTTCACAAGCTTAAATACTAGTACATAGTATAATTTTTCAGTGTAGAAGTTTTTTCTGTGAGCTTCCTATATTTAAAAGGAAAATTTTAGGAAAGTCAGTCAATTTCTTTAAGTAAGCACAATTATTTTCGAGCCAATAAAACTTTTACCAGAGGTATTCCATAGCCAAGAATACAAATATTCTAAACATAAGAAATTTTATGAGACCTGCAAGGCTGAACTTGTACCTAAATGGTTACTTTTTGGCCTTCAGTTCTGGTTACTTTTTGACCTTCAGTTCTGGTTACTTTTTGACCTTCAGAATCAGGTTTGAATTCAGGTGCGAGTGAAAAGCTCCGTGTCTGCATATATTCCCTAAATAATTTGGAATCTACTTTAAAATTAATGTTCCAGTAAAAATACACCTGGTGTGCGTTATAAGAACAGTAGAGTTAAAAAATAATTTAATCAAATTAGAGAACTTCAATGACTGAAGAAAGTTTTCTGGTTAAATCCATTATGTAACAAAACAACTCACTGATTCAGACAGACAGTTTTTAACACTTTAAAACAAAGTTGAAAAGTGTTTATGACTTTGTTCATTCTGTTTGTCTGTCTGTCTGTCTGTCTGTCTGCCCGTTAGCACGATAACTGCCGTAAAAATGACCTAATCGAAATGAAATTTTAGTATGTTGTTCAGACGGTCTGTAGGACCTATGGGAATGTAAATGAATAATATCACCCAATTAGTTTTTGATGGAACCCGGGTTGAAAAAATGAAATACATTGAGCCCTATGGGATCTAATTTTTCAAACATTTTTTAAGCAAATTTAAAATTCACAAATTGCTTCGAAAATTTTAGGTAACATTTAAATTGTTCCATAAAATATATAAAAAAAATTCAGCGAAATATATACAGTAGTTCTTTAAATAAAAATTAAAATAATAATTACACCTCTTATATGAAACGATCACGTGACCATGATATGAAACGATCATATGACCCACTTCAAAATGATATATGGCATCCATCTTGTTTCAAAATTGCGATTTTTTAAAGTTCTTTTTAATTCATATTGAGTGTTGTATCCGTCCTAAAACTACTTTATTTTTGCTTAAATTCTGTGCATCTACATACTTAAACAACGCAAATACAATATATTTGAGTTTACCACTTCAAAATGATATATGGCATCCACCTTGTTTCAAATTCGCGATTTTTTTAAGTTCTTTTTAATTCATGTTGAGTGTTGTATCCGTCCCAAAACTACTTTATTTTTGCTTAAATTCTGTGCATCTACATACTTAAACAACGCAAATACAATATATTTGAGTTTAAATAATTATCCAAATTTGATTATTTCTACTATTAAGCCTATTTTTCACCTATGTAAAATGTAAACAGCAAAATATGTAGAATGAGTTGTATTAGAATTGCTCTATTTCTTTAAAACAAAATAATTTAGTCCATGGAGTCTGCATGGCTGATATGAATGAAATATTATTTGATTTCATAAAGATAAGGACGCTTTTTTTCGATGAAGTTTCAAGCATCGAGTTTAATTACTTGTAGCTCCATGGTCTTAATTTTTAAATAAAATAAATTATTATAGTATTGTGATGAATGAAATGAATGGGAGAAAGTTATGAATGAAATCCTGTTTTTATAGAGAGATCCAGGCGTGTTATTTTTTCTATGACGTCATTTGAATTAATTTCAGTTGTTTTCGATGAAGTTTTCAAATATAATAAATTATCGTAGTATTATGATAGTTTTAAAAATATTACCGTGGAATGTATTGCATTTTAAAGATATTTAAACCAGGCAATTTATATTTTAATGCAGTCATTTGAATGAAGCTCATTTTTTTCAATGAAGGTTTAAGTTTTCAAATATAATAAATTAATGTAGTATTGTGGTAAGTTTTAAAATATTTCCGAGGAATGTATTGCATTTTCGACTTTTTTAAATAAAATTGCATTGAAGTTGGAAAGTGTTTCATAATCAATGCTTTAAGCATGATTGATCTTTCTTGATTTTTATTACATGGGGAATTTAACCAAGAGCGTAAAAATAATGCATGCAATCAAATTAGAGATCTGCAATGGCAGAAGAAAGTTTTCTGGTGTAGATAGAAAACTCTCTGATTCAATCATGAAGTTCCTTGTTACATAAAGAATCTAACTAAGAGGGGAAAAATAATCCAATCAAATCAAATTAGAAGGCAGTATTGGTAGAAGTGTGTTTTTTGCTTAAATTCTGTATGAAACAACAAAACTTTCTGATTTAACCAGGACGTTCGTTCTCTTGTTATATAAATAATTTTACTTGATTTTTTCCAGATAACTGGATTTTTGATTCCTACAGAGCAGCTGGGTCGGAGATTTTTCAGTGTATAATGGCGGTATTGAGACGGGTTCGAAAATTATAATTAAAATTTTCGAAAAATATTAACAATTTGCGTATATCTGAACGAAAGCCAAGCTCTTTCGAGTTGATGTTTATGCATTTTTGTGTGTCTGTGAGTATCACCATAAATTAGGAAATGGATCAAATTAAATTTGGAATGACTGTAATCTGCGAATACT
Source organism: Amaurobius ferox (assembly GCA_951213105.1). Taxonomy (NCBI): domain Eukaryota; kingdom Metazoa; phylum Arthropoda; class Arachnida; order Araneae; family Amaurobiidae; genus Amaurobius; species Amaurobius ferox. The sequence goes on from OX578138.1 coordinate 84,718,754, forward strand.
AGAACTGTATTGATTTTAAATACCATCAACTATTCGGAAAGGTTCGAAATCTTCAAATGATGGTATGAAACAAATGTGGTAAATTAATCAAAGCTGTCAAATTAAGTTAAATAGAAAATCGTTTAATACTTAATTTATCATTTGAATGAAAATCTTGTTAGTAACGTAGATACTAATCATAAAGGGAATAAAATATCGGAAATATTCTGAAGTGCATGAAAAAAGCTTTTCCGGTCTCCTTGCTTTGTCTTGAAACAAATCCACTTCTGTTGACTGTTATTTGTGAAGAGCACTTGAAATCGAACGGAATAAAATGATTGTAGATTTTAAGTAATCACTTAACATTTCGATGCGAGTAAGAACTGTGGTTGTGTCTCTGGCCGAAATCACAACGTTACGAAAAATATAAATAATTTGAATGCATATGTCTCCGAATCTAATAAACAAAAATTCAAACAATATTAGCTTGTTTGCGTGTTTTGTTTGAAATAGGGTACTATTTATACATATACAAAAAAATTAATATTTTGACGGGTTTCGTTTCGAAAAAACTAAAATTTAGTACACTCGTAGGAAAACTTTGGGGAATACGCTGAAATAAACCGTTTTTAACACTTTACAACAAAGTTGAAAAGTGTTTATGACTTTGTTCATTCTGTCTGTCTGTCTGTCCGTTAGCACGGTAACTGCCGTAAAAATGACTTAATCAAAATAAAATTTGTTAACACTTTACAACAAAGTTGAAAAGTGTTTATGACTTTGTTCATTCTGTCTGTCTGTCTGTCCGTTAGCCCGATAACTGCCGTAAAAATGACTTAATCAAGATGAAATTTTAGTATGTTGTTCAGACGGTCTGTAGGACCTATGGGAATATGAATGAATAATATAACCCAATTAGTTTTGGATTGAAAAAATGAAATACATTGAGCCCTATGGGACCCAATTTTTCAAACATTTTTTAAGCGGATTTCAAATTCACAAATTGCTTCGAAAATTTTAGGAAATATTCAAATTGTTCCATAAAATATATAAAAAAAATTCAGCGAAATATATTTAATACTTTTTAAATAAAAATTAAAATAATAATAACAGCTCTTATATGAAGCGATTACGTGACCATGATATGAACATATCACGTGACCCACTTCAAAATGATATATGGCATCCATCTTGTCTCAAAATCGTGATTTTTAAAGTTTTTTTTAATTCATATTGAGTGTGGTATCCGTCCTAAAACTACTTTATTTTTGCTTAAATTCTGTGCATTTACATACTGAAACAACGCAATTACAATATATTTGAGTTTAAATGCTCATCCAAATTTGATTATTTCTGCAACGAAGCCTATTTTTCACCTATGTAAAATGTAAACAGCAAAATATGTAGAATGAATTGTATTAGAATTGCTGTATTTCTTTAACATTAAATCATTTAGTTCTTGGAGTCTGCGTAGCTGATATGAATGAAATATTCATTGATTTTATAAAGAGAAGGACGATTTTTTTCGATGAAGTTTTATTCATAGAGTTTCATTACTTGCAGTTCCATGGTCTTAATTTTTAAATAAAATAAATTATTATAGTATTGGGATTAATTACATGAATAGGAAATTATTTATGAATGAAATGCTGCTTTTATAGAGAGAGCCAGGCGTGTTATTTTTTCTTTGACGTCATTTGAATGAATTTCAGTTGTTTTCGATGAAGTTTTCAAATATAATAAATTTTCGTAGTATTATGATAATTCTAAAATTATTACCGAGGAATGTATCATATTTGAGAGATGTTTAAACCAGGCAATTTATATTTCAATGCCGTCATTTGAATGAAGTTCAATTTTTTCGTTGAAGGTTTAAGTTTTCAAATATAATAAATTAATGTAGTATTGTTATAAGTTTTAAAATATTACCGGGGAATGTAGTGCATTTTAGACATGTTTAAATAAAATTGCATTGAAGTTGGAAAGTGTTTCATAATCAATGCTTTAAGCATGATTGATCTTTCTTGTTTGATATATATTGTAGTTTAAGAAATATTTAATATCAAAGACAAAATATTTGAGCTGCGGGTTCGCGTCCTAGAGAGACTAACAATAGCAAGACCACGAATTTTTGCTGGCAGGTACCTACATGAGTGAATTTTTGCAGAGCGGTGCTCTTTTTTTTTAATTTCGATGTAATTTTTGAGATAATTTACTTTCTATGCACTTCTGAAGTGAACTTTTTTTCGCATCGACACGTCTAGCGATTTCTCTGCCTCGTACCGTAAAAACTATAGCATACGAAAATATGAAATTTGGTACATTTATAGAGAAATAATAGGGTAACACGAGGAAATAAACCGTTTATCGATTTAAACTTTAGTTTGGCATGAAATAGCTCATGATCAAGGAATTCAGTTCTTGGATTCCTCGGACTAAGAAAAATCCCTGCTTTTCCCTCATGCGGAAAATACGCAGTGATAGGAAATATATTTTTGAAAGTTGAATTTTCAGGATAGATATGAAGCGAGCGCAGCGAGTAGGAGGTGAAGCCTCCCAAAGGGGGTTGTGCGAGCAGGTGCACTCAAGTCAGCAACACTCAAGTCACTCACTAAGAGCTCGTAGCTCCCTTAGTGAGTGACTTGAGTGCTGAAATATTTGTAAAAGCATCACTTTAGAATAACCAATCATAGTTTTATCAAAATTTGATCAATTTGTCTATAATGATTAAAGAATTGGTTTTACAAGGACATTCGAAATCGGTCAAGATTTGAAGGAATAATAATCGTCGAAAAAATACCTGCATCCCGTCATGTACTCTTTATACTCTAAGGCTTTAAGGAGAAGAGTTTTTCATAGAATAAAGACCACTTCATAGAATATAAAAATTATAAAAATTGCTTCATAGAATAAAGAATTTTTAGTGTTTTCCCTACCTTATAACGACTGAAAATTAAATGTGTCAAGAATAGAAAATTTAAAATGTATAAAATACATGCTAATGTCTGATTAATTTAATATGATTATTCAACAAAAGTTAATTTGGTGATTCGCCCTTTTTTTGGAAAGCGGAGGAAATTTGCGTCCTAATTTATTGTGATAAAATTCTATGTTGTAATTTTGACTGTACTTTTAAACAAATCCTGTACAAATAAATACTGTACGTATAAAAGGCTGTCGCTTAAAATTACTGATATACTAGAAAATGTACATGGCATTGCCCGAGTTTTAAATTAGCGCACGCTACATAAATATTACAGATACGCCTTTGATACGCCTCAATAAGGTCTTTTGATCCGCCCTAAAAAGCTCTTTTTATAAGCTCTAAATAAGCTTTTTGATACGCTCTTTTAATACGCCCTAAATAAGCTCTTTTGATACGCCCTAATTAAGCTCTTTTGATAAGCTCTAAATAAGCTTCTTTTATACGTCCTAAATAAGTTCTTAATACGCCCTAAATAAACGCGCTGCAATTTGTCAAACATGCGCACAAAAATATCTGGCTTGGCAGAATTACTCAAAAATATCTTATTACTTTACATACTACATTTTTTAAATTCGCAAATTTAGAAAACCGATATTCAAGGAATTAGAAATAAACACTGATAAATAAACTTATAATAAACACTGATAAATGAAAATAATCCAAGTCGCAAAAATAAAGAAACTTTCTATATCCCAGAAGTAAAATTCACAAAATAAATCCCTATCTTACAGTGTTTCAATCCGATTTAAGCCAAGTTTTCAGAACACACTTATATTATTGAATTAATGCTATGTCCCTAAATTTTTAATTGTATCTTTTAAATTAACAAATTCAGAAAATTACAAACTTTTATTGCTGCCTATGTCTAGACAAAAAGTCTGAGATATCATTCGCAGACCACTTGTGTCTATAACACGAGCACGGAATATCGTCTGCAGATGCAAGAGATAAATTGATTTGACGAAATGGTAAAAAATAGTGACTTCTAGCTTTAAATTTCGCAACTTTTAAATTATTCTGAATAAAATGAAATACATATTCAAAGAGGGTTGTTGCATTTAGTGTTAAGCTAACTATGTACCGAATTTTACCGCTGTCCGAAGCTTTGATTTTCCGAGGCAAACTACACACATTTTATTTTCCTTATATACAATAAGGTATAAGGAAAGTAATAGTCGAAAATTCGAATTCGAGTTTTCGACAGGAGCGCACGTTTCATGCATCCCTGTTCACGAATCGAACATTTTTGAGGTGATGTCTGTGTGTGTGTATGTGTGTGTGTGTCAGTGAGAGTCTGTGGAGACGATAACTGACGAACAAATGGACTGAATCGAACGAAATTTTGTACAAAAATTACAATCAATGAATACTGGAAGCCTATCGTTTTTATACGCAATCGAAAGTTCAGAACCTTCATAAATTTTCGAGTGAAATTTTGAGAAAAATCATTCGAAAATCAAAACCTCTAATAAAGTTACGCACATAGACATTGCTTACGTAATTATTCCTTATAAAACGATTGACATAAACTTTAGAACGCTAGCATGAACCGTTATCGAGATATTGCATATTTTTCAAATAAATTTACCAAAAAATCCCATAAATTAAAAAAAAATATTTTAACTGTTGAGAAACATGTTCACTTTTCATATGTAACATCATGTGATATATTTGGTGACATCATTCTCGTGGACCTAGCTCGTTCCATTCATGAAAATGGTACTTTGAGTAATGCATTTGTATTTGAACGCCAATAGTCATTTATCTGGTGTAAAAACAACTTATTTTTCCATCCATAACGCTTGGTGAGATTTTGCCGACGAATTTAGTGGAACGTCGCCAACTTGACGACTTTTTTAAATGTTGCTAAATTAACGGAAAACTTGCCAAATGGATAAAAAATGAAGCTAAATCAATGGAAATGACAACTAATTGGGGAAAATTCAGTATCGTGTTAAGAATATATATATCTACTATAAGAATAATCTATTTTTTTTACTGTAAAGGTAGTAAATTCATTGCATCATATAGGGAAAGTGATGTGCTGTCCACATCAGATTTTTTTTATTATTTAAGATACGGTTAACTTTTATATTATAAACGCATTTTTTTTTAAAGTACATTCCAAATAGGAGTTTACTAATTGAAATATACTCAAAAAACCTTTATGTTTATCAATCATCAAATTTAAAACATATATTTATACAAAATTTATTTTCTAATTTTTTCAAGTGTATGATGTATGTCTTACGTACCATTAAGCTATATGCAAATATTAATAAACAATTTAGCAAATTGCCTGTGCATAACTATCAATAAACAGCGGGATAAATTATGCGTAGTTAATTACTAGATGCGTTTTATTTAAAATAACTGACACCGCACTGCATTTGATTTATAAATATTAGAAAATAATTGCTTCCATTAAGTGGAGCGTAAATGTGCAAACAGTTTCCTAGTTAATTAAACGATAACTGGACATTAAATATTATGCTTAAAATGATACGAAACTAATCAAAATTCATCACACTGAATAAATTGAATTATCTTTAATAGAAATTAATTATTATTTTTTGGTTAGAATTAAATTAGCATAGTAAACTATTCAACATTTGTGAATGAGGATTAATATATACTAGTAAGTTTCATGGACAAGTTTAACCAGGTACAAATAATTAACTCCAAATTGATCAGCTAACCACCTAGTGGGTTACAAACTTTCTTTTATTCACAAAACACTTTTTAATCAGAAATATTCAAAGAAATTTAAGCGTATTTGAATTGAAAACAGCATAAATCTGATGTGGGCAGCACATGACCTTCCTTATATAATGCAGTGCATTTTCTGGTTTTACAGTAAAAAAAATAATGTATAAGATCCATGATATTGTGTTTTATCGTTGAATTGTACATTTGGCGATTTTTCGGATCACAACATGTAAAACTATTTCAAAGTACCCAATTAACTTATATTTTTCGAAACTCTAAATAAACAATTATCAATATGGGTAGCCTTCTCAATAAGCGATATAGACCATATATTAAAATATTTTAATAATTAATTCATCAATTAGGCGTCATTTTCATTAGTTTAGCTCATTGTTGCAATTTTGACGATAATTTTGTCAATCTGGGTTGAAGTATCTCTAAGTTGGTGATAATTTGCTAAATTGTTCGCCAATTTCGCTAAATGCATCACCAAGTGTTACAGACAAGCGTAGAGAAGAGCATTTCTTATATGCTAGAAGGTATGCCCGTCATATGACAGAAATCAGAATTTGCATTACGTTCATTACGTTTCGTTTGCATTACGAAACATTACGTTCCATTTGGCGTCATTTTTTTTATCAATTTGGCGACATTTTTGTGACTTTGGCATGATTTCAAATATTCGCCAAGTTGGTAATGTCCCGCGAAATGTCTCGTCAAGTGTTTCGGTTGGACAGACGGAGAAATGGGTTATTCTTATAGTTTAGTCTTACGTTCTTTCCAAGATATTGAACTTTTATGAATTGGTAGTCATTTTTATTGATTTAGCATCATTTTTATCAATTGAAGACATCTCCCTTAATTTGGCAGCATTTAAAATAGTCGCCAAGTTGGCGACATTCCGCCAAAATCTCGTCAAGCATTATGGAGGGAGAAATAAGTTATTCTTAAAGCAGATAATTTACTATTGGCGTCCAAATACAAAAGTATTATCCAAAGCAACTTTTCTCATGAATGTAACGAGCTAGATCCACGAGAATGATGTCACCCAATTTATCGCATCATATTACTTATGAAAAGTGAACATATTTCACAAGAGTTAATATTTTTTTGAAGTGACTATTTATGCAACTTTTGATTTATATGTATATTTATATATATATTTATATATATATATCATAAAGCACATAAATCAATTATATATATATATATATATATATATATATATATATATAAAGCACATTTATATATATATCATAAAGTTCTTAAAGCAGATAAATTACTATTGGCGTCCAAATACAAAAGTATTATCCAAAGCAACATTTCTCATGAATGCAACGAGCTAGATCCACGAGAATGGTTTCACCCAATTTATCGCATGATATTACTTATGAAAAGTGAACATATTTCACAAGAGTTAATTTTTTTTTTAAATGTGCAATATCTCGAGAACGGTTCATGCTAGCATTCTAAGGTTTGTGTCAATCGTTTACTAATGTACATTTACGCATGAAATGACTATTTATGCAACTTTTGATTTACATGTACATTTATATATATATATATATATATATATATATATATATATATATATATATATATATATATATATATATATATATATATATATATATATATATATATATATATATATATATATATTTATTTATATATCTATATTTATATATATATTTATATTTATGTATATATTTATATATATATATATATATATATATATATGTATGATCTCTTCATTTGATGGTCACGTGATCCCTCCTTATAAAGGGCGTAATTATTATTTTAATTTTTATTTGAAAAACTACTGAATATATCTTTCTAATTTTTTTTTATATATTTTATGGGATAATTTGAATATGTCATAAAACTTTCGAAGGAATTTGTGAATTTTAAATTCGCTTAAAAAATGTTTGAAAAATTAGGTCCCATAGTGTTCAATGTATTTCATTTTTTCAATCCGGGTTCAATCCAAAAGTGTTTGGCTGATATTATTCATTTATATTCCCATTGGTCTCACTGACTGTCCGAACAACATACTAAAATTTCATTTTGATAATGTCATTTTTACGGCATTTATCGTGCTAACGGACGGACAGACAGAAAGACAGACAAAATTAACAAAGTCATAAACAGTTTTCAACTATGTTGTAAAGTGTTCAAAAGTAAGATTACTTAACGAGAACGAGGACGAGAATCAGATGAGAAATGATGTTCCATATAATGAGACCGAAAAAGTTTCAATATATGTTGACTTAAAAGTAGTAGTCGTGTGAATATATACTCCAGATAAAATGCGGAGTAAAAAATTTATTCGAAATTTTATATTTTATATACGTGACAGCATATAACAAAATTTGACATAATTATGCATAAATTAAGTTATTTATAGCTTAACGATCATGCAATTTTATAGTTTCAATCATTGTAGTAAAAAATAGCCGCAATATAGTTTTTTGCGTTTGTGACTTGTGACGTCATTAGACCCCTCCCCCGTGGAGGTGAGGTACATTTTAAGACTTGGTATCAATCGAAACATATTTTCAAGTTCTTTAAAATTAAGAGTACGATGCTTTGATTGTGATCATTGGGACTCATCAACACTACAGATTTTTTCCAAATATTTATTTGCAAATTTTACAAGAAAAAAGAATGAAAATAATCCCAAACTACTTAAAAGTGGGTTCTGGTAGGTATGAGAAAGTTGAGTGGAATCGCACTCCAGTTAATGTATTACAAATAAAAAGTTATCGTGGTAAAAATGAATGCAGAATGTTTATGTTTTTAAGAAGGTTAAAGAAATCTGTCTGTTGTTTGCGCGACTTCGAAAGTTTGGCTGACAAAGTTATAGCCCAAGTGAAAACAACTAGAGTCGCGTATGACAAAGTTATAGTCTAATTAATAAAACACTTTTTTTAAATAATGTAAGAGAAAAAATGTGTGAATGAAAGCTCATAAAAAGATAGTTTTTCATTATGATACTACATGTATTAAACGTGCACCTAAATAACGTGGAACATGAATGCATTAGAATTACAATGAAATCTTACATTACAGTGTTTTTGGAACCTCACATTGCAGTGTTTTTGGAACCTTACACTGCAGTGTTTTTGGAACCTTACACTGCAGTGTTTTTGGAACGTTTATTAGAGATTTAATCTCGTTAAATATTTTTGAAAGAATAACAAAATGGGCGCTATTTTAAATATTTTAAAATGTTAAAAAATTCAATATGCGTAAAGAAAATGATACTGTCCCGGATTTTAAACAATGCTTTGTAATTAACAATTAATTACAACGAAATATAAGTTCTGAAATGATTACTTTACTTTCAATACAACATAAAATTCCATCGCGTATATTAATCCTACTTTTCAGAACTAACATTGGTAATTACATATTATAACTATAGAGAAAAGAATGTTGCAAATTATATTCAGATAATTTTAATTGTTTTCAAGCATTATCATTTCTTGGTAATTATTGTTGGATAAATACTCCTCTCTTTGATATTTCCATTGCAACTGTTCTTTTGTAAATGAAACAAAGTCATAATTAAAATGATTCTAGGAAATTCAGGCTCTTCTATTGTGGAGTATTTCAAAGAAGAATTTTATATTTTATAACACAATACATGTTCATCTGTGCAAATCAAATTTATGTTCCAAAATAAATATTTTCAATGGCATATAACAAGTCTTCGATGTTATTGAATACTTTTGTATTTGAAAACTTGTTTGTTAGATTTGGCTGCAGTACTGAGATATTTTATTTATTGTGTTTTTTTTCTAAATAATTTCCATAAAAAAAATTAAGTGAGATTTTTTTGCACGTAATACATTTTAAACCCTTTATCATTTAAATAAAAGTAATATAATGGCGATATTAACACATATACACATACACACATATACACATATATGACAAGAAAGATCAATCATGCATAAAGTAATTATTATGAAACACTTTCCAACTGCAATGCAATTTTATTTAAACATCTCTAAAACGCAATACATTCAGCTGTGATATTTTTAAAATTATCACAATACTGCAATTTATTATATTTGAAAACTTTATCAAAAATAAATGAGCTTTATTCAAGTAACGTCATCGAAATATAAATCGTCTGGCTCTCTATATAAAAGCAATGAAAATGTCACTCATAAATATTTTTCCACTCCTTTCATTCAGCGGTGATAATTTTAAAATTATCATAATACTACAAAAATTTATTTTATTTAAAACTTTAAAATTATGGTGGTCAAAGTACTGTATAACAAACTCCATGCTTAAATCTTCATCGGAAAGGGAAATAGAATCGTCTGCTTCTCTATGTAAAAACAATGAATATTTCATTCATACCAGCTATATTGCAGACACCAGATCTAGATAATTTTACGTTAAAGAATTTCAGCAATTCTTATGCAACTCATCTTACATCTTGATCTGTTTATATTCTCTGTACGTGAAAATCAGGCTTCGTTGTAGAAATAATCAAAGTTTGATGATCATTTAAACTCACAAATATTGTAATTGCCTTTACGCAGTATATAGATGCACAGAAAAAAAAATAAAGCGGTTTTAGGACTGATGCAACATTAATAGAAATTAAAAAGAACTTTAAAAATCACGATTTTGACACAAGCTGGATGGCGTTACCTTACACCTTTCTGGTAGGTCGGATGGTGTGGGTCTCAGCAACAACAACAAGATGGATGGCATTAATCATTTAGACTCAATATATGATCATTTACTTCATGATCATATATTACTTAATATATGATCATTTACATTCAAATATATTGCAATTGGGCTGTTTCAGAATATACTACATACACATAAATTAAGCAAAAATGAAGCGATTTTAGGACGGATACAACACTAAATATAAATTAAAAAGAACTTTTAAAATCACGATGTTGACACAAGATGGATACCATATTTTATTTTGAAGTGGGTCACGTGATCTGTGCGTATGGTATGGTGTAATAATTATTTTAATTTTTACTTAAAAAACCACCGAATATAAAGCTGAAATTTTTTCTATATTTTTTATGGGATAATTTGTACATTTCCTAAGATTTTCGAAGCAATTTGTGAATTATAAATTCGCATAAAAAATGTTTGAAAAATTAGGTCCTATAGTATTCAATGTATTTCAGTTTTTTCTACTCGGGTGCAATCCAAAACTAATTGGGTGATATTATTCATTTATATTCCCATAGGTCCCAGAGACCGTATGAACAACATACTGAAATTTCATTTCGGTAAAGTCATTTTGACGGCAGTTATCGTGCTAATGGACAGACAGACAGACAAATAGACAGACAAAATGAACAATGTCATAAACACGTTTGACCTGTGTTGTAAAGTGTTGAAAATCAGAATTAAAACAAATCGCCTGTATTAAACCTCTTTCCCAAGTGGCTCCTCTTTACTGTCAAGTTATAACATTTCACAAAGTTTTGAAACTATACTATAAAAGACAAGAAAGATCAATCATGCTTAAAGCATTGATTATGAAACACATTCCAACTTCAATGCAATTTTATTTAAACATCTCTAAAATGCAATACATTCCTAAGTAATATTTTAAAACTTATCACAATACTACATTAATTGATTATATTTGAAAATTTAAACCTTCATCGAAAAAAATGAACTTCATTCATATGACGGCATTGAAATATAAATTGCCTGGTTAAAACATCTCTAAAATGCGATACATTCCTCGGTAATATTTTTAAAATCATCATAACACTACGATAATTTATTATATTTGAAAACTTCATCGAAAACAACTGAAATTCATTCAAATGACGTCATAGAAAAAATAACACGCCTGGATATCTCTATAAAAACAGCACTTCATTCATAACATTTTCCCATTCAGTTCATTCATCACAGTACAAAAATAATTTATTTTATTTAAAAAATTAAGACCATGGAGCTACAAGTAATTAAACTCTATGCTTAAAACTTCATCGATAAAAATCGTCCTTCTCTGTAAAATCAATAAATATTTAATTCATATCAGCTATGCAGACTGCATGAGCTTTTGGATGATCATTAAACTTAAATATATTGTCATTGCGTTGTTTCAGTATGAAGATGCTAGAATTGAACCAAAAATAAAGCGGTTTTAGGACGAATACAACACTCATTGAATGAAAATGAATTGAATGACATTGAATGACACAGTGAATTAAAAAGAACTTTAAAAATCACGATTCTGAGACAAGATGGATGCCATATTTTATTTTGACAGTCTGTCTGTCTGTCTGTATGTCCATTAGCGTGATAACTGCCGTAAAAATGACTTAATCAAAATGAAATTTTAGCATGTTTTTCAGACGGTCTGTAGGACCTGTGGGAATATAAATGAATAATATTACCCAATTAGTTTTAGATTGAACCCGGGTTGAAAAAATGATATACATTGAACCCTATGGGACCTAATTTTTCAAACATATTTTAAGCGGATTTAAAATTCACAAATTGCTTCGAAAATTTTAGGTAATATTTAAATTGCTCCATAATATATATAAAAAAAAATTCAGCGAAATCTATTCAGTAGTTTTTAAAACAAAATAATAATAATAAAATAATAATATTAAAATAATAATAACACCTCTTATTTGAAGCGATCACGTGACCATGATATGAAAAGATCACGTGATCCACTTCAAAATGATATATGGCATCCATCTTGTCTCAAAATTCTGATTTTGAGACAAGATCGATGCCATATATCAAAGACACACTGACACACACACACGGACAGAGGGAGAGAAACAACACCTCAAAAATGTTCGATTTGTATTCAGGGATGCTTGAAACGTGCTCTCCCGTCGAAAACTCGAATTCGAATTTTCGATCCCATCACAATACTTTCCTTATAGATTATACTATGTGTCAGAGTGTGTGGATGTGGAAATTAATAAATGTGTTTTTGTGCAAATCAAATTTATCTTCTAAAATATAGTATATTTTTATTACCACATAACTCGTTACTTTCTTTATATAAATACGTAGTATAATGTATATGGAAAGTATTGTGACGGTTCGGAAATTCGAATTAGAGTTTTCGACGGGAGAGCACGTTTCAAGCATCCCTGAATACGAATCAAACGTTTTTCAGGTGATGTCTGTGTGTGTGTGTGTCAGAGTGTGTGGATGTGGAGAAGATATCTCATGAACGAATGGAGTGATTCCAAGAAAATTTGGTACAAAAATTACAATCTGTGAATACTGGAAGCCTGTCTTTTTTAAACGCAATCGAATGTACAGAACCCTACTAAATTTTCGAGTGACATTTTGAAAAATCATAAAAAAATCAAAACCTTTAATAAAGTTACACAAATAGTTATTTCTTATGTAATTTTTCATTAGAAAACGATTGACATAAACTTTAGAACGGTAGCATGAATCGTTTTCGAGATATCAAATCATTTATCAAACAAATTTTTCAAAAAATCACATAAAAAATATTAACTATTGTTTATTAAGTTCACGTTTCATACGAAATATCATGTGATAAATTTGGCGACATCATTCTCGTGGATCTAGCTTGTTCCGTTCATGAGAAGAGATACTTTGGGTAATACTTTTGTAGTTGAACGACAATATTCATTTTTCTGCTATAAGAATAACTTATTTCTCCATCCATAACGTTTGACGAGATTTTGGCCATGAATTTGGCTTAATGTTGCTTTTTGGCGACTATTTTAAATGTTGCCAAATTAACGAAAATGTCGGTAAATTGATAAAAATGCCACTAAATCAATAAAAAGGGCATCTAATTGACGATAATTTAATATCTTGGAAATAATATAAGAATCTATTATAAGGTTAAACTATTGTTCCGTTCGTAACGTTCAGATAAAATTTTGGTGACGACTTTTTCGGAATATCTTGAACTTAATGACTTTTTAAATGTTGCCAAATTCGCGAAAATGCCACCGAATTGATAAAAATTCGCCAAATTGGTGAAACTGACTTCAAATCAATAAAATGGCGACTAACTGATGAAAGTTCAATATCTTGGAAAAAACATAACACTATTTTAAATATTGCCAAAATGACGAAATTGTGGCCAAATTGATAAAAATGGCGCCAAATGTGAAGTAACGTTTCGAAAATTCTAATTTCCGTCATATGACGGACATACAATCTAGTATATAGGAAATGCTCTTCTCTGCATTTGTCTGTAACATTTGTTGATGCATTTTGGCGAACTCGGCGAATAATCTAACAACGTATCGCCAGCATGGCGATATTTGTGTTATTCGTTTTATAATAAAAAATTATTTGTGAAATTAATGTATGTTTAACAGTATTGAAAGTCCTAATTTTTTAATGTTTCATTGATTCTTTCAATAATTCATTCATAAATCGTGCAATATCTCGAACGGTTCAAGAATGGTTAATGCTAGCAGCTTAAAGTTTCTGCTTTACGATTTATAATGAAAAATTACGAGTAAAATGATTATTTGTTTATGAGTATTAAAAGTCCTAATATTTTACTTTTTTAATGATTTTGTCAATAGTTCTTTCAGAAATCGGGCATTATCTCAAGAACTGTTTATGATAGCGTTCTAAAGTGTTTATATCAGTCGTTTTCAAATAAAAATTTATTCATAACCTTGATTTTTTTTAATAATTTCTTTAATTCATACAAAAATTGGGTGGGGATGGGGTGTTCCGAACATTCGATTGCGTTTAAAATTAATAGAGTTTTAATATTTACTGATTTTAACACTCGTACCTAATTATTTTCGAAACGCTTCATTTGTTCATGGGATATCGTATCCACAAACACACCCACACACATATTCTTAGAAACGCTCGAATCGGGAATGTTTGTAAACGTCTCTTCAGTCGAAAATTTAAATTTGAATTTTCGCTTCCCATCATAATACTTCCCTATACATTATATATATGTAGGGAAAGTCATAATATAGGAATTTCGCAGCACATATTTGTCGGGTGCTTTAATCTTTTGTCTGTAGCAATATCGTGCGAATAACAATGACCATTATAGTACTTGAACAATCACAGTGATATCACACTTCATATCATCCTTTCAAACTGTTTTAAGCAGAGATAATTTCTTCTCCCAGGAACAGTAACAAAACATAACTATAACTATTGAAGACGTAGCCATAATTGGCAGACGAGATGCGGTTTACTTTGTGGAATTCTCTCTTTGTCTCTGTTTGCCGAAATTGTTCTGTTCAAAGGGAACCGAATCAATGCATTGTTCCATTCATCGTGACTCTTTAAATCTTTAAATAACATTTTGTTATACGCAACACCATATGTTAGGGGCAACGCGTGTACTCATTAAAAAAGTTTGGTCCATTGCTTTATCATTTTGTAACTAGGATAATTGACATTCAATACAGAGATTTTGGGATTTTGATAAATAATACAGTTGTCAAAATTTGTCGGTGTTTTAATACCAGTATTGATACAAAAATAACCGGTTTTACCGGTATTTCATGTTTATCAAATTAGGTTGAAAGCTTTATTTTCATTAACACAATAAATAACTAGAAAGATCAGTTATGCATAATTATGAAACAATTATGCATAATTATGTATTGATTATGAAACACTTTCCAACTGGAATGCAATTTTATTTATTTTTTAAGCGATTCGAAAATTGACATCGACAAAATTAATCTTAATTTCATCGAAAATGACAATGCTATTTACAAAATGAACTTTATTCGAATGACGTCATTGATAGAATATGCGAAGTGTTAAGAAGATGTCACTATTATAATATTTCATTATTATAGAAATTGCATCGTTTACTTTCCTCATGTTACATTAGTTCTTCAAAATTGTTGTAACTATGACAAACCATTTCATTTTATAAATCGTCTGCCTCTCTATGAAAAATCAATGAATTTCATTCATATCAATTTCATTCATATCACTAATAATTCAGACTCCAGAACTACACAATTTTGTGTGAAAAAAAATTCAGCAATTTTTATACAATGAACCTTACAATCGCTTGATTTGTTTATATTCTGTATGCTGTAGTTCAACGTTAAAATTAGGCTTCGTTGTAAGAATGAAGTGATCATTTAAAAAAAATATTGTAATTGCGTTGGAACCGCATTTAGATGCACAGATAAGATACAAAAATAAAGCGGTTTCATGAGGCATGCAACACCAAATATACATTTAAAGTATTTTTAAACATCTACAGAAAATATACACAGCCAAAAAGAACTTCCTGGTAGGTCGGACGGTCTGGGTCTCAACAACAACAACAACAGCCGAAAAGAAATAGAAGCCATATTTTATTTTGCAACGAGTCACATGATCTCTTTATATAATATGGATGTAATTATTGTTTCAAGTTTTATTCAAAAAACAACTCAACATATTTTGATGAAATTTTTTTACACATATTGTAGCTCACTGGCTTCCGGTCTAAATTGAGTGGCACTTCCCGGTCGTTCAAACAAATACCTTACACCTTTCTGGTAGGCCGGACGGTCTGGGTCTCAACAGCAACACATATTGTAGGGGATAATTTGAATATTTCCTAAAATTTTCGAAGCAATTTGTGAATATTAACTGCGCTTAAAAATTTGTTTGAAACATTAAGTCCCATAGGTTCCAATGTATTTCAATTTTTCCACCGGGATTAAATCCAAAACTAATTGAGTGATATTATTCATTTTCATTCCCATATGTTCCACAGACCGTCTCAACAACATACCAAAATCTCATTTCGATAAAGTTATTTTTACGGCAGTTATCGAGCGAACAGACGGACGGTCAGACAGAATGACAAAGTCGTAAACACTTTTCAACTATGATGGAAAGTGTTAAAAAAATAAACTGGTCTACTAATTTTAAATGCAAATAACAATAGGCAAAACTGATTCTCAGGAATTTAACTGTGAAATTGACTCTTTTAAAACATTGGCTATGTCTGGAGACTATAATCCCATGATTATTAATAAGGCCTTGCACAATTTCAATATGCTAAAATTGGATTCTAACCTACTACGGCATGAATTGTTTCCTGGTATTTATACCGCTTTACCTTTTCACTCATCTGTTAATGGTTGCTAATAATATGTCTCGCTTTCAATTTTAGACATGTATTCGAAATTCGAACCTTTAAATAAAATTCATAAACTTGGCTTAAAGTCCATATTTCTGTCTGGAATCGTCAAAGTATTAATCAAATTCCATGCAAATGCGCTTTTGATTATGTAAGTCAAACAAAAGGGTTTTTTAATTTGATATCTAACGTAATACAGATGACTGTAACGGAAAATCTACGTACCATTCTATGTAATTTGGTACAGATTCACCAGGACTTGAATAGGTGCACCTCGGCTATATTATTCTAACTTTGAGTTAGTTATTGCTACAAAAGTATCCTCTAGAATTGTGGGTGTATACGCAGGAAACAAGAACGAGTCCAAGTTTCTGGATAACTTACATTTATTCACAAGCACGAAGTAAACAGGAACAATGTACAATCAAACAGCACTTAAATGCTCCACTAATTTCACAGAATAAGCGATAATATTCCCAAAATACTGGCGAAAATGGTTTCACAAAACAACAGTTACTATTCTCAAAACATTGATAAAAGTCACAGTCCTCTGTCTCTCGTATATTGTCAACTCCTCAACTGAACTATGAATTCAATGATAACTGCTATTTATTGTCTTTCCATAGAAACTTCTGGAAATTTCTATATCTCAAAGAATAATCGTTCTATTGAGAAGTTTCTGGAATATTCCGGAAGTCGCCCAAATTGATGATAAATTGCTAAATCTGGAAACCTTTCTTCTAACTGGGAAATCATGGCAACCCTGTGCTGACGTCATGGTTTTACTTCAGTAGGAGAATTTTCCCTCTATTGCAGCGATTCTCAACCCGGGGTACGTGATAGGTTGCTTAGAGTACACACAAAAAAAAGTTATAATTGTGGACAAAAGTAATATATGTATTACCAATTAAAAGTACATACCGATCTTAAATTTTTCTACCGTGCATAGCCAAATACCGTGAGAGACACGTCGTCAACAGCGCTCTCCCGCAGTCAGGGCCGAGATACCGCGCAACGATGAGGCACAGTGGCAGCAGTCGGACACAGAGCTAGACTCCAGTAATCGCCTGGACAGCCGGGACGGCAGTATGGTCAATCTTAAAAAATGTGCACTTCTTGATATTGTCCGTTGTCCTCCCCTCCCAAACAAGACAAAAATTATCGCTCAGACTTCCCGTGTAATTAAACAAGAAAGATCAATCATGCTTAAAGCATTGTTTATGAAACACTTTCCAACTTCAATGCAATTTTATTTAAACAAGTCTAAAATGCAATACATCCCTCGGTAATATTTTGAAACTTATCACAATACTGCATTAATTTATTATATTTGAAAACTTAAACCTTCATCGAAAAAAATGAACTTCATTCAAATGACGGCATTGAAATATAAATTGCCTGGTTTAAACATCTCTAAAATGTTATACATTCCTCGGTAATAGTTTTAGAATTATCATAATACTACGATAATTTATTATATTTGAAAACTTCATCGAAAACAACTGAAATTCAATCAAATGACGTCATTGAAAAAATAACACTCCTGGATCTCTCTATAAAAACAGGATTTCATTCATAACTTTCTCCTATTCATTTCATTCATCACAATACTATAATAATTTATTTTATTTAAACATTTTGTTTAAGACCATGGAGCTCCAAAACATTACACTCTATGCTTGAAACTTCATCAAAAAAAAATCGTACTTCTCTTTATGAAATCAATTAATATTTCATTCTTATCAGCCATGCAGACTCAATGGACTAAATTATTTTGTGTTAAAAAAATACAGGAATTCTAATACAACCCATTCTACATATTTTGCTGTTTACATTTTACATTGGTGAAAAATAGGCTTAGTTGTAGAAATAATCAAATTTAGATGAGCATTTAAACTCAAATATATTGTCATTGCGTTGTTTCAGTATGTAGATGCACAGAATTTAAGCAAAAATAAAGTAGTTTTAGGACGGATACAACACTCAATATGAATTAAAAAGAAAAAAAAATCACGATTTTGAAACAAGATGGATGCCATATACCATTTTGAAGTGGGTCATGTGATCGTTTCTTATCATGGTCACGTGATCGTTTCATATAAGAGGTGTAATTATTTTAATTTTTATTTAAAAAACTACTGAATATATTTCGCTGAATTTTTTTTATATATTTTATGGAACAATTTGAATATTACCTAAAATTTTCGAAGCAATTTGTGAATTTTAAATCCGCTTGAAAAATGTTTGAAAAATTAGGTCCCATAGGGCTCAATGTATTTCATTTTTTCTACCAAATCCAAAACTAATTGGTTCAATCCAAAACTAATTGGGTGATATTATTCATTTATATTCCCATAGGTTCTACAGACCGTCTGAACAACATACTAAAATTTCATTTTGATTAAGTCATTTTTACGGTAGTTATCGTGCTAATGGACAGACAGACAGACAGACAGACAGAATGAACAAAGTCATAAACACTTTTCAACTTTGTTGTAAAGTGTTAAAAATCTATATAAATAAAATTGAAAATCTGTCTGTCTGTCTGTTTGCCCCGTCATCACGGGAGAACGGCTGATCCGAATTTCATGAAATTTTGTGAGTAGCCTAGAAATAGTCTCACTTAAAATTTAGTCCATATTTGGAGTTTCTGTGATCTGTGGTTCTCGAGATATTAGTAAAAAACGAAATTTTCGTTTGTCTCATCATCACTGGAGAACGGCTGAACCGAATTTGATGAAATTTTTTGGATAGCCTTGAAATAGTCTCCCATAAATTTAGCCTAAGTTTTGAGTATCTAAAACTAGGGGTTGTCGAGATACTAATGTGAAAACGAAACTTTTTCCTAGGAGTTCTGCTCTCTAACTCCGTGGTTTAAACGAAAAGCTTGAAAATCGTTTGAAAGTGAAATAAAACTTTATCTTTGAGTTTGGTGGGATATTTTTTGCGCTAATTAGTCACTTTCTGAAAACATGAATTGTTTGAAACATAATTTAAATGGGAAATCCATCTCCATGGTTTATTTTTCACTAGCTTTTACTGAACAAAAGTATAAAGAAATCAAAATGATTATTTAATTTCACAGTTTATGAGGAAGATTCTATCTTATATCATGTTGCTCAGAAACGCAATTAAATTAAATCTGTCTGTTAATTTTAATTATTATTTTTCCGCTTTGAATAATAAACAAATGGATATAAAAATATATTTTAGAAAAGAACAATTACATTTTTCTTATATCATTTTTGACTGGATAATATCAATTACGGTTTTCAGGTTTAAACGTCATTATTAGTATTGATATTTTCGGGGATTATTGATTCAGGTATTATTGATATTTTCAAGTTATTATGCCATTGTTTTATTATGACAAAAATTGTTTAAACTCATATATTATATCTTGTACGAATAATCCTCTATAAATACACAGGTATATCTTCTAATCTACGAGAATATAAGTAGTACAGGTATATTGGCATATGTTTTGATATATATTGGCATATATTGGAATCAATTACGACCTTCTGGTATAAAGATTACGGGGATTATTGATATTTTCAATTTATTATGTCATCTCTTTTATTTTGACAAAGATTTTTGAGACTCATATTGTAATACGTGTAATCTTTTAATGTACTAATACAGGTTACATGGGGTATTGTTTTCATTATACATTCAGTATGTTTGTTAATTTCTTAATTCATTTATCATTAGATATGGATACGTGGTTGTGAACACGGAACAAGAAAAGAGCTATAACGTAATATGGAAAATGTTCAATTGGCAAGTATATCTCAAGACACTAGCATTTCGGATCAAAACATTGAAAAGGCGCAGTCCTTATTTGCTCAAAATGAGAAAACCAGAAAGCATTGCGATGAATAAATACATCAAATATAGATTTTTGTATATAGGAGATGAAAACTATCTAAAACCACGATGTCTAGTATGTGGAGATGTGTTATCCAATGGTTTGCATGTAACCGTCCCTTCTGTTTCGATATTTACAAAAGAAACATGCCGATTATAAAAACAAGGAATATAATTTTTTAAACGTTTGGCGTAAATTAAGAATAAGTCGAATTTCACATCGTACATCCTGTCATCTAACAAAGATCTCGAAAATGCCGTTAAAGCTATAGTTATTGTTATGTGGGTTTTAACCACACGTCCGGTTAGAACGCATAATTCAGTGGTATTGTTCATTAAAAACAACTTCCGACATTGGGCGTGTCGAATAAAAATACATAAAAATCAAATTACTGGAAAATGAGGACAACGGACATGATATAAAACATTAACAATATATTTTTATTAACAAAAGGAAATTAAAATAATAATAGAAGAACATATTTAATTAATTCAATTAACAATCTTCCTAGATCATAATCACTCTCCATTGACATTCGTGTTTGACTTTTTCTAAATCATGAATATTTAAAATATATAATACAAATTCTCCTTCCTTTAAGTTTTCAATTAAATTCATTCTGATTATTTCACTCAAGTGTAAATTGAATAAGATGTCGAGAGAGTGCGAACTTATCTATAAATTAGTGTCAAACAGACTGAGAGTATAAGAGACATGCATTTCGTACCTTCGATTCATCGTAGGATCGTCACTCGATGCGGGGCACTTCGACCGCGGAGGAAACGCCGGTCATCGCTACGTCTTTTTGGGAGAACTTTTCTCTCCGAAGAACAAACCAATTCTCTCCGTTCTTTTTTCAAAATCTAACACTCTCTCGAACATCCGAAAAATGTCTCCTCCTACACAATTAAGCCCCAGGTTTATTACTGGTCCCCCCAATTGAAGCTCCTGGTATTTTCATTGGATATTCCGTAATTATGTCCAGCTATTGGGTGCTGTGATGACAGGAGGACGGCGATCACCCCAGAATTAATATCTGGCAGGTGGGCCTACGTTCCCACGACCCTGGATGCACGTGTCGCCGAACCGGACAAGGGTCAGCTCTCCCCAAAAACGCCCTGCTGTGCGCCCCTCTGTAACTGAGCCATCGCTGTCCATATTTCCCAGAAACATGGCTTGCTCATCCTTTTGCAGGTGTTCTCTTAGGGAACTGTATATGAATTGTGGGAGAAGCACAGGGACCATCTTTGTAGGTTGTACTCCCTCCATAATTCGCAATGTTCCATATTTGCCTTGGAACAGTTACTGTATTGCTAAATGTGGCAAAAATCGTAACACAAACAGAAAGAAATTTGAAATTAAGTACGTTTACTTACATTAACGTTGTGTTTTGCAATAACCTCAGTTCCGGCTGCCCAGGCTTACAAAATGCAAACTGGACACACAGGCACACAGCAAAGTAACACAAAGATCAGGTTGTGAAAACATGAGACAAAATAATCATGAAAATTCTACTTATTTTAATTGTATATATTTATGAAAATATAGAAACATTGAAGATAATTCTGGCCATTTTCTGGATTAAATATTGTAAAACAACATTTGGCCTTTGAACTTAAATGTCATCAAACTCTATAATACTAGAAGCATTAAACACGACATTTTATAAATATATTCAAATATTGAATATAATTACTCTTGATATGACTTAAATATGTTTTCACTTTATTGACTGAAATTCTGGCCTCAATTTAGATTTAGAAATTCGCCTTTAAGAATTTCAATACTTTCAATAAATGCCATTTAAATACCTGAATACCTCATCACTGTTTCATATTACCAATTTCACACAAGCACTGATTCAGATGAGTACTTCGACTCAAGATCTCAAAGGATCAAGAAGCAAATCGTCCACACACATTAGGTTGAGTTCATTTATCACACAGTCGAATCCATCGAGTGAATAAAGATCCAGCTAGCCAGGACGAGTAATCACTAGGAATAATCCACCTGACTCTTTCGAGAAAATTCCCGGCAATCCGCGATCTCGAGTTCGGAATTCATAGGTCTAATTCGATTCTTCCGGATCCCGAATTCTTTAATGCTACAGCCAAATGGTAAGGGATTTTCGTCTAGGTCCTCTAAAATAAATAAGAAAAGGTTAGAATTTGTCAATAAAAGATAATTGTCTTGGACCACACGGATTATAAGATTCCTTCTGAATCGAAGTTATAATCCAAGACACAAAAATGACCGTTGGGTCGTAAGTTCTTTTGTGTCGCACAATCAGAGCGAGAAATAAAACGCTCCATCTCCAACGAAAACTCAGGGCCAAGAGAGCCCCTCTACTGTGAAAAACGGTAATATCGGTCGCCTCGACCTTCAACTCCTTGCACAAAATTAAATGTAGCATCCAACGGCTTGTGCGGCAACCTCGCGTCATCGCCTGCAGAAACGAAAACCCTGCTCCGGGTGATAAATAAAGTAAGAAATTATCTTCGGAACATCTGCGGAAGCGAGATCCCACGCTAGTAGTATATGGGGCTGACTCTGGGACCCCCAGAGTCAGCCCCATATACTACATATTCCTATCATATTTCAAAGATTTAGGACAACCTCTGAGACCAAGCATGCATAAAATCATTAAAATATGGGTATTTTTTTAAAAATCAAAAATCAAGAGAGTTTTAAGACTCTAAAATTTCATGTTTTTTAACTTAAAAAATGAATTATATGAATATTATAGAGACCAAATTTTAACTTTTTTTTTAAGATAAATGATCAAAAGATAGGCCACTCTATTTTGGGGCTACCATAGGTTAAATAAATGCGTGAAAAAAGAGGACTTCCAAAATGTATGGAAGTCCTCTAAACTTTAAAATAAATAGGGGACAGCCATATACTACAAATTCCTATCATATTTCAAAGATTTAAGACAACCTCTGAGACCAAGCATGTATAAAATCATTAAAAAAATAGGTATTTTTTAAAAAAATCAAGAGAGTTTTAAGACTCTAAAATTTCATGTTTTTTAACTTAGAAAATGAATTATATGAATATTATTGAGACTGAATTTTAACTTTTTTTAGATAAATGATCAAGGGAGCCCTATTTTGGAGCTACCTTGATATTTATGAGGGGACCATTAGTCCCCCCATAGATAAAAGGATGAAATTAAATAAAAATGCGTGAAAAAAATAAACTTTAAAAGAGATCCTAGGATTACAAAGTGACTTAAAATATATCGAAACGTAAATTACGGACGCATTTTATAGAGATCATAAAATCTTGATAGTAATTTATTAAGTTTTAAAATAAATGCTGTTCCATAAAAAGAACCTAGATATAAAAATGCTTTCTCACCCGAAAATAATCATACATCCGTTTATATGAGCGTGCAATCTGTGAGGTTGAAAAGTCTGAGGTCATTTATTATCAAAAACATTTCCTGGCTTATGGTGTATTTCTCTAACACGACCGGAAAATAATAATTATTGACATCGCTTTATAGATTTAACATCGCTTCCTGAAACAAAAACCACTTCCTGATGTGAGGGTCACTTTTTGAAGAGCAGTTTATATAAAGGGTTCACTGTGTGATAAACTTTCCTTTCAAACAGAATGGATGATGAAAAAATCAATGCCGATTCGAATCTTTTTTGTAAATCAATAGAACAGTCGGTTCACTAGCCCAAAGAGATTTAATAAATGTAAAAGATCATACGAAGAGATTTAAAAAAGAGATTAAAAAAATAAGTTAATTTCTATTGAAGAAACTATTGATAACTGTAGAAAATCGAAATTAGAAAAAACTATAAATCAAGCTAATGTAATTAAAATGAAGGAAGATGATCTTACAATGGATTAATTTTATATGAAAAAGGTATGTAAAGTTCTTCATAATCTCAAACCAGCTATGATATTAATAATTATCATGTAATTCGTATTCGTATTTATCATTAATCATACCTGAATACTTAAATATATATCTACCTATATTGATTTCCTTTATAGATTTATCAGAAAGTATACCATGTTTATTCGATAGGTAATAATTCTTTTCGACAGCTTCGACATATAACTTTGCAATTACTGTATCTCCATATTTGGTTTTAATTTTTTTCAATGATATCAGATTGTATTCCCCAGGATATAAATCATTTAATTTAAACGTCTTGGGATAACCTCTCAGTCTATTGAACTCTTCCATTTATCAGTAAACATTTTTTATAAATTCATGACCAATAGAATAAATTCTTTGAAAAAACATATAAAACTCCTAATCCTTTCAATTTAATATCTTCATTTTCTTCTTTTTCAATTAATTCAGTCAACCTATGAAAACTTTCTGATAATAGTTTTTTATCATATTTTATATCATACAATACATTACAAAGATAAGTCATATAGTAAATTTCTACAGAATTTGTAAAATTTAAAGCTCGAATATCACCTAAGCACTCATCCATTTATTAGTAAACATTTTTTAATAACCAAATGGTACAGTATCAAAATTATCTAAAATTCTTCTTTTATCATAACCAAACATGTATCTTTTATTCGTTTTATGCACTTTAATATTTTTATCTTTTTGTATTTGAAACTGATTTATTTCTACATCTATATATTCAGTTTCACCTGTTATAGTTTTCATTCTTTCATCGAAACTAAGCTTAGTTTCACTCTCGTAACTCATCTTAAATCCTTTTACTTTTCCTTTTACAGATCCATCATTAAGAATGTAACCATAATCTTTGCTGGCTCCAGAAATCCATGTAGTTATATAATTATATTCACCTAATTCATCTGTCCATTCTCCTAACATACAGCCTGTTTTTACTTTATTAGTACCATCATCAATATAAACGATACTATCTGTATCATAATACATTACTTTATCTCCTAATTTATCAAGCATTTTATATAATCTTATTCTAGCAGAACTAGTTGTAAAAGCTGCTCTATAAATATTCGTATTAAAATTATTCTGGGTATACTCATCTCTCATCTTGTAATCCATTTGTACACAATCATCATTTAAAAATATCATATTCAAATCTTTAATTTCATCATTCAATATAATTCTATAAAAATCTTCCAAATCTATTACATATTCAGTTTGTTTCATATTATTTCTTTGTCCAAACTTACCCCATAAAGAGTTTAAACAGATTTTAGCTATAAATCTCATACCAGGATTTTCTTTTATTTCACCTAATTCAATATCTAATTTTTCTTTAACAATCTTTTTATAATTATTAATGTCTTTTGGTAATTTATCATCTGTTTCTAATTTAATTTTTAAAAACATTTTGACATACTCTTTGAATAGTTTATCTGTTTTCTTTTCAAAATGCCAAACTTCATATATATTTAAAATTTTATATCCTTTTTCTATAGCTAAATTGATTTCATCCGTAGTCCAAGTACCTATAAAACTTCTTTCATCATCTGTATGATTACATAATTTATTTCTTATTTCATAACACTTTTTACATTTTTTCTTTTCATTGCATTTAAATGTTTTTGAACATGATTTACATAAACTAAATATCAATTTTTCTTCTTTATAAGGTAATACAGGATGATATAATTTTCTAGGAGGAAGTACTTTACACTGTATCATTCCATACCAATTCTCATCATATTTTTCAGGATTATAGATCTTTTTAGGATGTCCAATTGGATAATAATGAAAATAATTTACAGTCGGATAGAGTAAACATACATCAATATATCGACCTTTCTCTTTATTTTTCATTTCATATTTTAATTTGGTTGGTTCACATCTACCACCATAGAAGGCATCTCTAGGATTTAATGGTTCTATAAAATCTCTTTTCCATTCTTTTTTCATATATTTTTTAATTTCTTTATCTTTATCAAAATCACATTCCCATATTTCAATTAACTCATATCCTGCGTCTTTTATCTTATTATTTATCTTTTTTGTTTTTTCATATAAATCAGCCATACATATTTGATTTTGTTTATTTAAAGTAGATTTTCTGTAACAACTATTACATCCATGCCAATGACAACCTTGAAATTGATATACTGTATTATCGTAAAAACCATCTACTTTATAAGTTTTATTATCTAATTTTATTTTTTTCTCTCTTCCATTTAAAGCATGCTGTATATTTATTTTATGTTTTTGAGATAAATAATCTAATCAAGCAATAGATTTTTTACTGTATTGATCTTGTTTGATGATCTCTTCATCTATAGCTATTGTACCTTCAGATATGAATTTATCTCTAAATATAGCCATACAAACACCCGCTAATGTAACATATTTAAAAGGATCAATATTAGCTATTTCTAAAAATAATCTTCTTAATTCCAAACATCCTTTTCTTAAAATATCTACATTAGACCTACAGTATTTTATAATTTCTTTTCGAAAATCAAAGATTTCATTTTTTACAGATATGTACCATTTATTAAACAATTCTCTATCTTCTAAAGTCATAGTATTATAACCATAATAATATTTATCTGGATATTTTCCAACATAATTTTGATTTTTAATAGTGTTAAACAAATGAGGAAAATATCCTTTTGCTAATTCTGTTAATCCAAACGTTTTAGGGAATTTTCTTAATGGAATCAATGTAAAATTTATAGAATCTATAAATCTTATATTATATTCGTTTGCATGCATATAAATGAGTTTATTTCCTTGATAGATTGTAAAAACTTTAATTTTATTTTTAAAACAGTATTTAGATATAAATTGAAAGTCAAAACCTTTTCCATAATGAGCTAATAGGGTATAACCTGCATGTTTCTTATCAAATAGCCACTTACAATAGTCGTTTTCATTCTTAAATATGTTTTCTTCTCCATAAAATTCTTGATTTATAATTAAATTAACTTCATGGTTTCCTGTTTCTTGATTCGTTTCAACATCAAAAAACATATATTTTTGTGTAAATCCTGAATATTTACATGCATTACACCAATTATATCTGTCATTACTTTTATAATTACATTTGTTTTCACATATACTACCATCAGGAAATCTTTGACATATATTACACCTTTCTTGAGTAGAACAAATATTTATACATGGACTACCCTTAGCTTTTTTTGTTTTCATATAACATCTATGATTTTTTGAGACCAATTGTCTACAATTTTTACACTCTCTCTCTCCACATTTATGATCTTTAGGTGTTCTTTTATTTCTGTTAATATTTCTCTTACATTTTAAACATTTCCATAGTCTTTCACAAACAGACAATTTATGATTTTCAAAACAGTTTTCACCTTTAAAACTTCGAAAACATTCATTACACTGGATATCATCTCCTTCACAATTACTATCTTTTATAAAACATCTATCGCATTTTAATAAACATTTATGCTGATCGCTTCTTTTATAACTCACCTTACAGTAATCACAATAATTGTTTTTTCCTAAAAATCCTGTAACAGATGTAATCACATCAAAGTGATTTCTATTTTTTAAAATGTAAATACAAGTAGTTTTATAAGTGCCATTGTACATTCTTTCATTAAAATTTTCTCTACAAAATATAGTAATTTGAATATTTAAGAATTTTTCAAATATTTTAACATGCTCTAAATTACATATATCTAATGGTATTTCACACATTTCATGTAATTTTTCAGCTAACTTTTTTTGTAATATTCTACCTTTTTTAATATATATAATGTCATTTTTAGTTAATGTTTCATGATTTAATTTTTTACATAAAAGTTCAGGATTTTGAATAGATAGAGCAACTACAATAGATCTAGCTAAACATATATTATCGTTATTTTTAATTTGACAAATACTCTTTTTGTTTATGAATCATCATCTTTGAGAATTTTTAGATGTTTTCCACCGTGTGGTAATTCTATGACATGAAAATTGAATGTACATTCTTTAATATCTAATTCTTTGTATTCAATTTTATGTGTTAAAACATCTAAATAGGTATCATAAGCCTCTCTAGTTGACATCATTTTAGGATGAAAAGGTTGACTTAATATAGGATTGTGTACTATTATATCTACTTTTCCTTCTATTTTTCCAATAGCTTTTCTGAATAAATACTTTAAGATGTTATAATATTGTTCAGATCTAAGTTCATTGATTTCTACAATTTTATAAATATATCTGTATGTGTTATATTTTTTAATATATTTTTGACTAATTTGAACAATTTCATAATCAGATTTAAATAAATCTTCAAGATTAACTTCTTCTACTATCTTTTCTTTCTTTTTTACCAATACACCATCTTTATATTTCAAACCAAAATAATTAAATATATTATTAAGTTTACGTCTATTTTTAGGTTCATTAATAAATTGTTTCAATTGTTCTGTAAGATCAGGAGTAAATAATTTTTTAAGATTCACTTCTGTTTTAATCTTTTTTTCTTCTTTTGGTTTAAATTCATTATTATCAAATTTCAAATTAAATGAATCAAAATTTTTTTTAATTTTATTACGTTTTTTAGGTTTTTTAATAAATATTTTTTTCTTTTTTTCTACGTATTTTGATATATCTAAATTTAATAAATCTACTAAAACAGGTTTATATTCACCTGTTTCTTTTATATATTTAATTAATAATCTAATTAAATCATCTTTCTTACAACCTTTAGATTGTTTAATATTCAATTGTTTTACTACTTTTCTAAGTTCACCAATAGTCTTTGACTTCAAACCAAATATATCCTCAACTGTAAATAATTTTTTAAGATTCACTTCTGTTTTAATCTTTTTTCTTCTTTTGGTTTAAATTCATTATTATCAAATTTCAAATTAAAAGAATCAAAAACCTTTTTAATTTTATTACGTTTTTGAGGTTTTCTAATAAATATTTTCTTCTTTTTTTCCAAGTATTTTGATATATCTAAATTTAATAAATCTACTAAAACATATTTATATTCTCCAGTTTCTTTTATATATTTAATTAATAATTTAATTAATTCATCCTTCTTACAGTCTTTAGGTTGTTTAATATTCAATAATTTTACTACTTTTCTAAGTTCATTAATAGTCTTTAAGTTGAGCTCCATTTATTAGGAAACATTTTTAACAATACTTTTTCCAAGATGCTTACTGTGATAAATACTTTTTAAATGCCGCTTTTTGTGTGTATAGGTATATTGCATACCACATTCACATTTAAATTTTTTATATTTGATTATGGAATCACAACATTTGCAATGACTTTGGAAATAAATTTTTTCATTTCTATGATATATGTAAAACTCATTTACTGATTTCATAGTCAAACAGTGTATGCACTTTTTTGTAAGCTCCATTTATTAAGAAACATTTTTTGTAATACTTTGTAAGAAATCATTCCATATTTTTTCATATTTCTTTTTAACTTTTTGAACTTTTATATTATTTTCAATATTAAAAATATCACAAATCTTTTTCATAAAATAGTAATAGTTAATTGATTTCTCATAATACATAAAATCTAAAAATTTTAAAAACATATCCTCAATTTCTTGAGAAATATTATATCTCCTTCTTAATCGATTAAAATAACAAACTCTACTATTATATCTTTGTTTTAAACTTTCGTAATCGATAACATAAAAATTTTCTTCTTCTTCCGAATCATAGATTAATTTCATCTCCATTTATTATCATCTTATTAAACTAATTCAGATGTCCAACTATTAAATTCATCAGGATATCCTAGCCATTTTACAAAATACTTATTTCCTTTCTTTTTTATGATTTTTTCAATTTTATATACATCATCTTTTTTATTATATTTTACCATTTCATTTTCATAAAAAGTTCCTTCAATTTCTTTACTGTTTAAATCTTTTAATCGATAAGTAATTGGATCTGTTTTCAATACTTCAGAAACTATAAAAATCTCTTCAGTAAATGTAGAATCATCTACTTTCCTGAATGTTTTCTTAATTGTAGATATTCTAACACTATCCCCTATCTTAAATTTAGGTTTTTTCATGATCTTTTTAGTATATAAATTTTTATAAACTTGAGATTCATTTTCTCTAGCCTCAACAGGTGTCATTTTTATTGATCTATGATATGAATTGTTATAATTTTTAAGTAATTTGGGTAATACATCAATATATCTTTTAGTATTGTTAGCATGCATATATTTTATAATTTTTTCTCTTATACTTCTATTAAATCTCTCAGCTATTGCAGATTTTATTTCTTTATTTTTAGTTGTAAACCAATGTATATTATTATCTTTAAATAATTTTTGTGTCTGTTTTCCTGTAAATTCAGTACCTTCATCTGTCAAAATGAATTTTGGTATTCTTTCTTTAAAAACTTGTTTAAAACCTTGTACTACTTCTTCAGATGTTTTTCTTTTTATAGGAAAAGCCCAAGCATATTTATTAAAATCATCTATAACCGTTAACAAATAATTAGTTCCATCATTATATTTGCTATAATTTTTTATAAATAACAAATCAGCGTCAAATTGATTATTACTGTTTGGAACATAAACCCTTCTTCTTTTAAATTTACGAATGACAGGTTCATATCTAGTATATACATCTTGCTCATGTAAAAATTCTTCAACATTAGGTAACCCTGTTTTTCTTTTCAATTCATTAATTCCACAATAACCTGTTTCTGGATTATAATAGACCTCTTTTAAATTCCTAAAAAAGTATTCTTTTTACTTCCACAAATAGTACAGATACCATTACCAACTGGTTTATTATTTTTAGAAGTAGTTTTATGATAATTTTTAGTTGGGGTTTTATCTTTACACTTGACACAATATATAGAAAGACCTAATCCAAAAGTTTTTTTAGCTTTAATAATAGGTTTAATAATACCTCTAGCTAATCTTTCTTGAAATGTTGGATCTTGTATATCATTTAAATCATCTATTAATTCTTGATCAGCAACATGTCTCTGTTTTGTATCTTTTGTTTTATTATATTCAATATCATGTTTTTTACATAACTTATCAACTCTATTTATTCCAGGATCACCTCTTTTTAATCTTTTTTCTAATTTTGTGAATGGACCACAATATTGAGATCCTGGTAAATGTAATTCTGGAGGATTTATTTTATCTTGTAACCATCCTATAATATCACCACCTCTAATTAAACCTACATAACCTCCACCTTTTATTTCTTTAAAAATATGAATATTTTTTTTACAAACCATTTATTTATTTAGAAATTTATATCCATTCAATTGCATTTGTTTTACGTATTTTTCAACTGGATTAAATTTTAAACTTTTTATGAAATCCTTTTCTCGCATATAAATTTCTTCTTCTGTCATATCCTTAGCTTTAAACGAATTAATGAGTTCTTTATAAAAATTATAACAATGTCTATATTCTTCTTTCCTTTCTGCTATTTTTAATGTGAGATCTATGGCTTCTACTATACCAACTGATAAACTTAAAAATGCAAGCGGTAGAAAGGCAATAGCTGATAAACCTGTTCCACTTAGAATAACCTTACTTACTGATAATGAAATACTTATCTTTTGATACAAATTTCTACTCTTTCTGTAAACATATAATCTTTTTTCTAAATATACATCCATTTATATAGGATTAAATTTTTTCCTGTATCTCATTTCGGGATTAACTAAATCTAACATAAAAAAATCATATTTTTCTTGAACACTTTTATTATATATTTGTTTGAATTCTTCAGTACTTAATTTACCATCTATCTCTCTTATAATCTGTTGAATTTCTTTTGGTTGTAGATTGAAAAATATAAAGTAATTACAGTTCTTTCTTATATTTATAGGTGTTAAAAAATATGACTGAGATAAATAAATTATAGATGCGTTTTTCTTTCTACCTCTGATAAATAATTCCTGAATGGTTTTTTGATCTTTCTCAGTCACACAATCATCGAAAATAACTAAATTCTTTAATATAGGATTTAAATCATCTACAGTAATAAAATCATCTGAAGAAAAGAATACTTCTGTTTTTTTGTATTTATCATATAATTCTAATAATGTTTTCTTATTCTTTATATTCTTACATTTCAAAATATCTTCTCTTTCTATATCATCAAACAATGTATATTTTTCTTGTAATTTAGAATATTTAGGTTCGTATAAATCTTTTGCACATATATATAGTGCATCAAAATTTAAAAAATCATATATCAAATTTAACAGTAAATTTGTTTTACCTGAACCTGAAGGTCCTGTTATAAGCAATCTAAATGGATGTTTAGGTAACAAAGGATGTTGTTTAGGATCAGGTAATTCTTCTGGTTCTGTGTAATCTTTAATTTTTATCATAATTTACTAGCAGTAAAATAAAATTTGCTGCAGTAAAAAATTAATATTATATAAATGGGTGGACGAAAGCTTATAAAACAAGATAAGAATATCTGTGTAATCTTTATCATAACAGTAAAATTAGCTGCAGCAAAAAAATTAATATTAATAAATGAACTTAGAAAAAGAACGGAAACACAAGTTTTTAAAGCAAATAAAAGATTCAATTAAAATAGTAAAAATAGAAAAAGAAATAAGAAAGAATAATGAAGATCAACTAAAAGAAAAAATAGGTATTCAAAAAACCTTAGAAGAATTTCATAAACCAATCACTCAAGAAATTGAAAAATATGAAAAATCAAATAAAGATATTGTGAAAAGTATTCAAAATGTTGTGACCTAGTGACCTAGTGACTATAGTGAAAATTTTGTTATGTATAAATGATAAAATTAAAATCTGAAGGTCATGAGAAATCAGAGGAATTTACTGTAAATTTTATTACACCTCTTAAAATAAAAAAATTAGCTTTACACTCATTCTCTATGGAAGTTTCCTGGTTTAATATAAGTAAGAATTATGGAAATAACAAATTTAGATTGTATACATTAGGCATAGCAGATAGAACAATTACTATCTCAAATGGTAATTATACTGTAAGAGGTTTAAATGAGTATATGATGAAAATATTTGGTAAGGATCCACCTGTGAAATTTGGTATTATTGAAGCAAGACAAAGAATATCTATTAAACTGAAAAAAAATTGGGTAATTGATTTTACAGAAAGTAACTTTCATAAAATTATAGGCTTTTTAAAACCGACATATGGAAGTTATGATGAAGAAACAGAGATTGAAGGTGAACATATTGCTGATATATCTAATGGAAATGATAATATTTATATTCACTGTGATGTTGTAAAAGGATCTTTAATAAATCAATATAATTCAGAAGTTATATATTCTTTCACTAATAAAAACCCTCCAGGTAGTATAATTTCAAAAGAATTTAATAATTGGATATTTTTTCCTGTTAAAGTAGATCCTGTTGAAAGAATAAAAATGAGGATTACTAATCAAAAAGGTGAATTAATAGATTTAAATAAAGGAGCTGTAGAATTTAATTTTATTTCTTCTTAAATAAATGTATAGAAGAAAAAGTAAAAAAATACAAGGATTTTTAAAGGTTTTATTGAAACCTAAGAATATATTAAATGTAATATTTTCTATGAAAAAGAAAGGAGGTGGTTTAAAAATTCTTCCTAAATAAATGATTTATGATTCAAGTGATACTCGTTATTATTATAATGATCACATTAAAAGTTATGAATTAAGAGAAATTCATCCAAAAGAACATAGTTCAGATGAGAATGCTACCTATGTTTTTCATATTAATGATACTAAAGCAAAAATTTTATATTCTAGAGGATATCTTGAACTAAAATTAAAAATTACAAAAAATGATAAATCATCCATTGGAAACGAAAATGTGAGTCTGGTAAATGGTGGAGGTTTTATCAAAACTTTAAAAGTACATATAGGAGATACTGAAATTGAATCAAATACACAGTCAAAATTTTCAATCATGAATCATGTTTTAAGATTAATTCATTATACTCCTGATTATGTAACATCACAAGCTCAAAATGAATTTTTTTATCTAGATACATCTGATTCATCTGACCGTAATGAGTTCAAATATGATGGTACTTTAGAAGATACTACTAAAATAACTGAATTTTTTAATAATTTGAAAATGAATAAAGATTATAATGAAGGATTCGTAAAGAGATGGGAACTAACGAAAGATAGCAGTGTCATTAAAATATGGACACCTTTAAAAGATATAATCGATTTCTTTAGAGAATATGAAAAGATAATTTCAGGTTTTGAAGTGAAAATAGAAATTCAAAGAAATGAAAATAAAAATATGATATATACTAATATAAGAAACGAAAATTATAAGGTAGTAGTTGAAGGTTTAACCTTACATTTACCTTATATAGAATTAAAAAATTCTGCAGAAAGTTTGTTTCTGGAATCATATCTATCCGATAAAGATATAGAGGTAAATTGGGATCGACATAGATTTAAGATGGTAGGCCCTTATAGAAGCAACAGCGGATCTGTGACAGCAACAACAGCGTCAGATGAAGTTTTAAGTGTCTATGTTATTCCTCAATATGTTGAAAGAGATAATAATTATGAAAAAAATAATATGATATTTGATCATATAGATATGGCAGAATGCTGGTTGATGATTAATAATAAACAAGTTCCTCTTATGCGTTATAAAACAAATTTTGCCAATAAAGATTATGGTAGAGTGTATGAAGCTCTTTTACGTGAAGGACTTTACGATAATAATACAGAAACAGGACCTTTGATAAATAAGGAGAATTTTGGTAAACTGTATCCTATTTTTCCTTTTGACTCATCAAATCATGAAAACTATACCGATTTAAATAATTTAGATATTGAATTTAATTGGATAACGAATAGTCAAAAGGAATATAAGTTTTATTTTATTTTTAAAGAAAGAAAGAGATGTTTTATAAATTTAAAAAATAAAACTATAACAATGGTTAAGAGTTTAAAATCTTAAAATTAAATAAATGAGTGCTTATTATCCACCTTATGATGATCAAATGAAAGAAGGACCTATTGGACCTCCTGGTATAGGTTTTAAATTAATGAATGACGGAAATTATGATATGGAAAATAGAATTTTAAAAAATTGTGAAAATCCTATAGATGATTTAGATTTAACCACTAAAAGTTTTGTTTTGAATAAAATAGAGAATAATCATCATGAATTGAGAGATCATATAGAAACTAAATATAATGAGAGTTTTTTATCCTTTACTGTAAAAACAGGCAAGAGAATAAAAGAATTAGATGAAACAACTTTACATTCTTCAGAAGGAAAAGCTTTTGATGCAAAAGGAAAAAGAATAGGAAATGTTGCAGATCCTAAAGATGAAAAAAATGTTGTGAATAAAAGATATTTTGAAAAAAATTCGTTAATATTACAGAATGATAAATTTGATGCAAAAAATAAAATAATTACAAATGTTTCTGAACCTGAAAATGATAACGATGTTGTCAATAAAATATATTTAGATAATAGAGATATCTGGGTTACTATACTAAATGATTTTCATACAGATGGGGATTATAAAAAAGTAAATTTCAACATGATGAGCTCAAAATTACTAGATCAAGAGATGCGATTATCTACCGATATGTATATGAAAATTTCTATATATATAGATATATATGATACAGTAGAAAGTAAATATATATATGATAAAAATCCACTGATATCTCTGGAAATTAATGGTAAGGAAATTTTAAATGTTAATAGAGATGTAGTAACCTGTTTTGCTTATGGTAAACGTGATGATATCATCACATTAAAGATAAAATGTGATGGTAACGCTTTAAAACC
This sequence comes from Amaurobius ferox, assembly GCA_951213105.1. NCBI lineage: Eukaryota > Metazoa > Arthropoda > Arachnida > Araneae > Amaurobiidae > Amaurobius > Amaurobius ferox. The sequence goes on from OX578138.1 coordinate 84,755,103, forward strand.
TTATATGCATATTGAAAAAATTTCTTTCTAATAAATGGATATTGATTGGAATGAATTTTCCAGAAAAAATTTATCTGAAGATGTAATTAGAAATCTTATTAGTCATGTAAATTGGGATTTAGTTTTACAATATTCAACACTGTCTGAATCTTTTATTGAAGAATTTGCTCAACCTGATGATTGGCCTAAAATTTCTAGATATCAAAAATTATCAGAAGATTTTATTGAAAAATGTAAAGATAAAGTAGATTGGGTAAACATATCTCAATATCAAACTTTAAGTAACGAATTTATCATAAAATTTTCTGATAATTTAGATTTATATAAAGTATCAATATTTCAAAATCTTACAGAAGATACAATGAGAGAATTAAAAGATGATTTAAATTGGCTGTATATAACTAGATATCAAACATTTAGTGAAAATTTTATAGAAGAATTTATGCATAAATTAGATTTTTGTTATTTGATTAAATATAAATTTGAGCTATTACCTGATCACTTTTTTAATGTTTATTGGAAAAAAGTACAAGCAATACAGATGAGTGAATTAAATAAAAAGTTTGGTCATAATGAACCTTACCAAGAGAAAATTTTTGAAGAGATATATGAAGTTAAATCAGTCTTGAGAGAGAGTGTTTATCTTTTGAGACAATTAACTAACAAAGAGGATAAATAAATATTTAATAAAAATGTTTCTATATAAATGGATGTTGTATATAATAATGGTATGGAAAAAAAAACTATGTCTTTCTTAAATATAGAGAATCCTACTGAAGTGAAATCTATTTTTATATTATATTTTGATACATCTCTAGAAGGAATAGAAAATTTAACTAATTTAAAAGAATTATATTGTGAGGGATATAAATTAACATCTCTTGAAGGAATAAAAAATTTAATAAATTTAGAAACATTAGATTGTAAAAATAATAGATTAAAATCTCTTGATGGAATAGAAAATTTAACGAATTTAAAAGTATTAAAATGTAGAGGTAATAAATTAACATCTCTTGAAGGAATAAAAAATTTAACTAATTTAGAAACATTAAATTGTAATAAAAATAAATTAACTTCACTTAAAGGTATAGAAAACTTAACTAATTTAGAAATACTATCTTGTAGTAAAAACTATATTACATCTCTTGAAGGTATAGAAACAAATTTAAAAGAATTAAATTGTAATGATAATAGATTAACTTCACTTGAAGGAATAAAAAATTTAATAAATTTAGAAATACTATCTTGTAGTGAAAACGATATTACATCTCTTGAAGGAATAAAAAATTTAACTAATTTAAAAGAATTATATTGTACAGATAATAGATTAACTTCACTTGAAGGAATAGAAAATTTAACTAATTTAGAAATACTATCTTGTAGTGAAAACGATATTACATCTTTTAAAGGTATAAAAAATTTAACTAATTTAAAAAAAATATATTGTAGAGAAAACGATATTACATCTTTAAATGAATTAATATTTTTGCCTAAAATAAATGAAATACGGTATGATGAAGATAAAATACCCATGATGTTAAGAAGATTTATAAATAATGTAGGATTTCCAGTCTTAAAAAATCCATAAAATGCGTCCGTAATTTTCGGACGCGTTTCAATATATTTTGAGTCACTTTGTAATCTCTTTTATTTTAAAGCTTAGAGGACTTCCATTCATTTGGAAGTTCTCTTTTTTTCACGCATTTTTATTTAATTTCATCCTTTTATCTATGGGGGGACTAATGGTCCCCTCATAAATATCAAGGTAGCTCCAAAATAGGGCTCCCTTGATCATTTATCTAAAAAAAGTTAAAATTCAGTCTCAATAATATTCATATAATTCATTTTCTAAGTTAAAAAACATGAAATTTTAGAGTCTTAAAACTCTCTTGATTTTTTTAAAAAATACCTATTTTTTTAATGATTTTATACATGCTTGGTCTCAGAGGTTGTCTTAAATCTTTGAAATATGATAGGAATTTGTAGTATATGGCTGTCCCCTATTTATTTTAAAGTTTAGAGGACTTCCATACATTTTGGAAGTCCTCTTTTTTCACGCATTTATTTAACCTATATTAGCCCCAAAATAGGGTGGCCTATCTTTTGATCATTTATCTTTAAAAAAAAGTTAAAATTTGGTCTCTATAATATTCATATAATTCATTTTTTAAGTTAAAAAACATGAAATTTTAGAGTCTTAAAACTCTCTTGATTTTTGATTTTTAAAAAAATACCCATATTTTAATGATTTTATGCATGCTTGGTCTCAGAGGTTGTCCTAAATCTTTGAAATATGATAGGAATATGTAGTATATGGGGCTGACTCTGGGTGTCCCAGAGTCAGCCCCATATACTACTCACGCTTTCTGCATGAAAAGTGCAAACTCGTACAGAATTAAAAGCTTGGAATAAAAATGGCTTCCGAAAGAGGACGATTTCGGAAAGAAATGAAAAATGTCGTGTTTCACACTTAACACGTCATAAATCACTACGACAATACAGTATCTTTGAAGAATTCAGGATATGTCTTATGATGTTGAGACGACAATAATTAGCAGAATTAAAAATAGTAAATTTTTCGCTATTCAAGTTGATGAAAGCACAGATGTCGCTAATTTTGCTATTTTGCTTGTTATACATAGCAAGATATTTGATCTATAACGAAACTGAAGAGAGCCTATTACTTTGTCGCCCTTTGTCAGAACGCATAAGAGGTGAAGATATATTTAATGCTATTGTTGTTATTTCAGTGATAAGGACATTGATTGGTCTAACTGTTGTGGATTATGTACCAATGATGCCAAGTCTATGTCAGGTGTCCGCAGTCATATTATGAAGGTAATATATAAAGGAGCCAATGCTGCACCCATAGACAAAATTTAGCATCTAAGAACTTCCCTAATAAATTGAAACTTGTTCTTGATGAAGCTGTGAAAGTGGTTAATTTTATAAAATTGAGGTTCACAAACTCAAGAATTTTCAAGGCTTAGGCATGAGGTACAATTTTTTCATCCATAATTATCCAAAGGCCATCCTTTCCAGCTATCATCCAAATTACACGACTATAAACTGCTCCAGGCTCTTGTATATTTATCAGATATTTTCCTACATATAAAGAAGTTAAATGTAACACTTCAAAATAGCTCAATAACGATATTTAATGCGTCTGACACTATTGAATCTATGGTTAAAAAATTGATTTTTGGAAGTCTTGTATTGAAAATGGTCAACCTGAAGTATTCGAAACTTTGCACAATTTCTTATCTGAAAACAAACTATGACTCTCCCCAGAAATAAACCAACAAATAATTGAACAAGGATTAAAATCAGATTTCCAGAAGTATTTTCCGAAACCTGACAACATAAGCTATTGTATTCTAAATCCATTTGAAGAGGAATATTTTCAGGTAGCTAATTTGTCAATCAAGGAAAATGAGAAGTTAATTGAACTTTCAACTGATACCACTTTAAAATCCCAATTTAGAGCAAAATGCCTTAAGTTTTGTACAGACATTAGCAGATAATTTTGAATTTCAACTGCTTTCTGATAAAGTGCTTAAGTTTCTGTTGCCATTTACAAGTACGGAGCTTATGGAAATAGCATACAATTTCATCAAAATTAAGTATCGCAATAAGGTGAATGCAGTTCCAGATTTAAGATTATACCCCGCATCAGCCAAACCCGATATCAAAAAATCTGATGTGGGCAACACATGACTTTCCTTATATAATGTAATGAATTTACTACTTTTACAATAAAAAAATAGGTTTTCCTTATAGTAGATACTAATATTCTTTCCAAGACATTGAATTTTCTACCATTAGTCGTCATTTTCATTGATTTAGCTTCATTTTTATCCATTTGGCGAGATTTTCGTTAATTTTGCAACATTTCAAAAAGTCGCCAAGTTGGCGACATTCCGCCAAATTCGTCGCCAAAATCTCGCCAAGCGTTATGCACTAAGAAATAAGTTATTCTTACAGCAGATAAATGACTATTGGCGTTCAAATACAAAAGTATTACTCAGAGTATCTTTTTTCATGAATGGAACGAGCTAGATCCACGAGAATGATGTCACCCAATTTATCGCATGGTATTAGATATGAAAAGTGAACATGATTATCAATAGGAAATATTTTTTTTTATTTTATATGACTTATTGATATTTTTTTTAAATGTACAATATCTCGAGAACGGTTCGTGTTAGCGTTCTAAAAGTTATGTCAATCGTTTTCTAATGAAAAATTACATAAGAAATGTCTATTTGCGTAACTTTATAAGTGGTTTTGATTTTTTGACGATTTTTTCAAAATTTCATTCGAAAATTTAGGGGGGTTCTGAACATTCGATTGCGTATAAAAACAATAGGCTTCCAGTGTTTATGGATTGTGATTTTTGTACCAAATTTGGTTCAAATCGGTCCATTCGTTCGTCAGTTATCGTCTCCACAGACCCACTGACACACACACACACACACACAGACATCACTTCAAAAATGTTTGATTCGTGATCAGGGATGCTTGAAACGTGCTCTCCCGTCGAAAACTCGATTTCGAATTTTCGACCCCGTCACAATACTTTCCTTATACATTATGTATATAAGGAAAGTAAAAATTATATATCTATATTTTACGCTTTATAGTATGATTTTGGCTGTGTTTTTACGAAATGTATTTATGTCAGAAATAAGCAGAGGTTACATATATTGAAAGTACGTGAGACATATAATTATAAATATCCACAAAAATTTTGGAAAAAATATTGAAATTTCAGTTAGAATAAACAATATATCAATTAGAATGTGGAAGTTTTGTTTAAGATCAGTTTTTCCTTCTAGTTATACTGAATAAAATACATTTATTTACATGGCAAGATACTTCGGATCATTGCCTATCAAAAAATAATAGTTGGTATCGAAAAATATTATTTTCGGTTTTCGGGGTTTTTTCCGCCATTGCACCAGTGTGCGCCGTGTTCACGCGGAGTACGATCACGTTAAACATGTGGGTCCTTAAATCCTTCCGAGAGGTTGGTGCTAGGGGAAGGTGGGTTCGGTTTCTGTGGATGCATCCCCTACTGGGTTCTAGTCCAAATTGGGTGGCACTTCCCAGTCGTCCAAACAGACTTCTTATACATTTCTGGTAGGTCTGACGGTCAGGGTCGAAGAAGAATGAGTTATTTGTGCAGTTTCAAACGTTTATCTTTATTATAATTGTATTTATATTTTAAGATATGAACATAAATAAATGCTCTTTATCCATATTATAAATTAGATTGTTTTTTCTTGCTGATTTAAAGTTACAACACATGAAATTGACATCACGGTTACTTAAGGAATTTCTTATATGACGGGTACAATCTAGGGAAATGACTTGTAAAGGGGTACGCTAATCAAAATACAGTGACACAGTAACCGGGGCACTTGTTTTTGAATTTTTTGTTTCTAAAACTTGCTTACTTATTCCTTTTTTATATTATTATTTTCTTTTTTACTTATTGGAGGTTAAAATGAGTTGGTTTTCTAGTTCAAGGACTTCAGAATAAGAAACTGAATCGCGATTAAGTAGATTTTTTTTATTACATGTGTGTTTAGGAAGCATTTTGAAACTTTTCAGTTTCGGGGAGGGGGGTGGACCCCCTAACCTCCCTGAAATACACCCCTGAGTGCAAGTGATGCAAAAGGCGAATGGGAAAAATCTTTTACGTAGCATTGTGCGCACCGTATAATAAGATGCTTTTAACATCTAGTATTTTAACAAAACATTTCTTATTTTCCAGAAGTACTCAAATATATTCAAACTAGAACAAAATTGCTTTCCTTAACCCTGACTTTTAACTTAAAAGAAAAAAAAATGGATACATAATTTTTTTTCAAACGAATAATTTTATTTCAAAGATTTTATTGGGGAAGAAAAACTATTCAAATCTTCAGTTCGTGAAATTTTCCGACAAAAAATGTAATCATCTTACCCTTCGAACCAAATGTGTTCGCTAATAAAATAATAAAAAAATCTTAATTTCTAGCGATTTCGCACAAAAGACGTCGATTTTACTTACAGTTGGCAATAACTGTCAGATAAGAAGGAAATTGAAAATAAAAGTGGAAAAAGAAGTTCGAAATCGTAAAATGTTATGATATCAAGGCGTGACGAAAGAATACTTTGGAACAATCAACTGAGAGCTAGCTAGCTAGCTGTTTAACATCCGGAAAAGTGGGAAGGGTGTTTTTTCTTCTTCGACAATTTCAATGCTTCCTTAAAACAAGAGTTTCTAATCTTTAGGGAGATAGAGCCTTTTTTAAACCGGGAAATTTCTGCTCCGGGGGATATTTTCAACAAAAAAAAGAAGAAGAAAGTATTTCCGAAAGGTTAAAGACGATATTTATGCGCAGTGCGTTCATGAGATTAAGAGTGCTCTGTTTGAGATGAAATTTCGAGGAAAATAAGTTTCAGCTTTGAAAGAAAATTGAATTTATGTAAAGGCTATTTAACTTTCTTTAGAACACATGGGAATGTATAAGGAGAGAATTGAAAACCCTGTCGAAAAATGAAACTTGAGTTTTCGGCGTATTTATACGTTTTATTTGTGAAATTTTATAAATCTAAAGCAATTTTTTACTTTCCTCAAACAATATATGAAGAATTCATAGTATGAGATTTCCGTATCGAAAACACTTTTCATAAAAATTAAAAATCTAGATGCTTTATGGAGCGCGTATGGAATGCTTTACGGAATACTTTTTGTACGGAATACTGTTTTACTACTTTCCACTAATTTATTCTGTAATTCCTGTAATTGATTATTTTCAGAAAATATTCAACTAATAAAAAATAAATATGGTACAAATGTAGGTGGTCATATGAATGTGAACACCTTATATGTATAGGATCTGGATTTATGGTACTATTTAGCTATTTTGTCTCGCATAGCGCTGTTGGAATAGCTATGGTATAACACAACAATTTAATTTTATCAATTTAATATGACAGTTAAATTTAATATGATATTGATGCAGCATGCTCGAACTATATGTTGTATAAGACAGAATTGTAATCCTTATTGGCGTCAAAAAGTGAAGGGCATGATAATGTAAGTCCAATCATAATTTTTACTTTCATATATTTTCAATTCACTCGAGGGTTGGGTATATAACTTTATAGTTGTAACTAGTTACAGTTCCAGTTTCATAAATATAATTCACCAAACTATATTTAAAAAAGTCTGATGTGGGCAACACATGACTTTCTTTATATAATGTAATGAATTTACTACTTTTACAGTAAAAAAAAAAGTGTTTCTTCTAGTAGATACTTATATTCTTTCAAAGATATTGCATTTTCGTCAATCAGTTGTCATTTTCATTGATTAAGCGTCATTTTTAACCATTTGGCGAGATTTTCGTTAATTTGGCAACATTTTAAAAAGTCGCCAAGTTGGCGCCATTCCGCCAAATTCGTCGCCAAAATCTCGCCAAGCGTTATGGACGGAGAAATAAGTTATTCTTATAGTATATAAATGATTATTGGCGTTCAAATGCAAAAGTATTACTCAAAGAATCTTTTCTCATGAATGGAACGAGCTAGATCCACGAGAATGATGTCACCAAATTTATCGCAGGATATCACATATAAAAAGTGAACATTTTTCTCAACAGTTAATATATTTTTTTAATTTATAGGATTCTTTGATAAATTTTTTGGAAAATGTGAAATATCTCGATAACAGTTCATGCTAGCGATCTCAAGTTTAGGTCAATCGTTTTCTAAGGAAAAATTACATGAGAAATGTCTATTTGCGTAACTTTATTAAAAGTATTGATTTTTTGATGATTTTTTCAAAATTTCACTCAAAAATTTAGGGGGGTTCTGAACATTCGAGTGTATTTTAAAACAATAAGCTTCCAGTATTCACGGACTATGATTCTTGTACCAAATTTCATTCGAATCGCTCCATTCTTTCGTGAGATATCGTCTCCACAGACTCACTGACACACACTTTCACATACACACACACACACACAGACAGAGACATCACCTCAAAAAGTTTGATTCGTGATCAGGGGGGTTCTGAGCATTCGATTACGAATAAAAACAATAGACTTCCAGTGTTTATGGATTATGATTTTTGTACCAAATTTGGTTCGAATCTATCCATTCGTTCGTCAGTTATCGTCTCCACAGACTCACTGACACACACGCACACACACACACAGACAACACCTCAAAAATGTTTGATTCGTGATCAGGGATGCTTGAAACGTGCTCTCCCGTCGAAAACTCGAATTCGAATTTTCGACCCTGCCACAGTACTTTCCTTATACATTATGTATATAAGGAAAGTAATAAGTGTACAGAATTATTATAAGGAAGCAACTCTGAAATATTGCGCATAACGGAAGTTTTATAAACGTTTCAGAAAAGTGAGGTAAAAATAGAAGATGGCCAGCCAAATTATCAGTTGCATGCCAGTTGACATTAGATGTTGGAAAGTGCCGAGTCCATTTCGATGATGAGAGTTTGTAATTCCATCCCAGTGGTTCAGCGGTGGAGGATCGTCTGGCTTCTGCGAAGATCCGTAATTCAATTCCCGTTTAGAGCAGCAATGCTCTATAAAATGGCACCGAACGAATTAACTCTGCAGATTACTGCAGAGATTTCGGGGATCTAAATGTGACCTTTGTAAGGTTAGTATGTATTCAGTGGACTCTGGCATATTGAAAGCCGATTTCAGATCAAGAGACTAACGACTACGCAGATTACTAACTTGTTGAAGACCCAGGCCGCCCGACTCATCCGAGGATTCGAATAAATAACAGGTTAGGCGGCCGGAGGATGCTAACTTGTGTAAAAATAGTAGTATCAGATGCAACTATGAAGTAAAAAAATAGCAGGATATGGTCAATCGAATTGTCAAGTTGAGCGTCAATCGGCGGCAGAAGAATGCAGCAGACGCAGCAATTCATTTCGACGATGAGTTGGCAATTCCGTCCCAGTTGTCAAAAGCAGCATTATGATCGTCTGCTACGATTTTTCCTGATTGTTTTTTCTCCGACTTATAGTTTGAAAACAGAGTCCAAAATGTTTATATCTGTGACTGCATATTATCGTTTGTATATATTTTTATTATTCTGTAATGAAGCGAGTGGAAACAGTGGATTTGTTGTTATAGAACTAAAAACTTGTAAAATGATGGAAGCTTGTAAAAATGCTGTAATTTAGTGAATTCTAAATAAAAAGCTGTTTCCTTTAGCAAATGATGTCAAGTATTTATATATATGGAGTCAGAATAAAATAAAGGAGAACAACAGAATAGTTTTCTGAGAGATTCTCACAACATCAGTGGCTCTACGTTAGAACGTTGGCTGGCCAGTATGAAGATCCGTAGTTTGATTCCCGGTTAGGGCAGCAAGGTTCTTTACAATAGCTTAAGATGGAAGTGAAATTATGAAATACGCTATGGATGTTAATGGTATTGAAATAGTTTATATTAACACAGATAAGTCAAATTTTATGCGCCACTAAGCTATTACTATATATTATAAAATTAAGATTATATATTATATACTAAGTTTAGTAGCTCCTCGTACTTTATTTAGAAAACTACATAAGGTATGGAGAACTACTTTTCTGAATTGAGGTTAGTAAACCTCAATTCAGAAAACCAAAATCACCCTTTTTAATTTAGTGAGGAGCGTTTTGTTGTATGAAGCCGAAACATGGATATTAACAAAAGACCAATGCAACAAGGTGAATACCTGACAGACTAAATGCCTGTGGAAAATTTTGGAAGTATTTTGGATTTATATTATTACTAATACTGAACTTTACAAGAGTACTGGACAGAAAACCGAATATGGAGATGGACTGGACATGTCTTAAGAATGCCACAGCATAACATCCCTGCTATTTCACTTACTTGAGCAACCGAAGGGAAAATATTTCGAGGTCAACCCAAACTAACTTAGAGGAGACTAATGGAACAAGAAAGAAATCAGCTGGTATGGGAGAGCTGGTCAAAGGCAAGAGATGCGGCACATGATCGACCAGGGTGGCGACGCAAGCTGAGGGCCTCATATACCCCTAGGCACGATTAGTGATGATGATAAAGCTGTTACTAACTTAGAAACTGTCAAAGGATTTTTTACGAAATAGTTTAATAGAATAACTCGAGTACCAAATCTGAAATAAAAATTTCTTTTCTATTCATTTTGATAATGATTGGGATGCGACTATGCCTAAGAAGTGTTGTAATATGAATGTGTGAGAAAGTCGATTGGTGACCGACAACATACGTATATTTGATTGTGCAATAATATCTAAGGCAAAAACTTTGACGGTGAAGAATATAAATTTCGTTTTTTTCACGATTGGGCGCAAATGACGGTTATTTTATTTAGAGTTGGCTATAACTGTCAAACAAGAAGTAAATTGAAATAAAAGTTGCCAACCATATGGGATCATAAAGTCTTATGAGAGCAAGGCGTGAGGGAAAAAAAACCCGAACAATCAGGAAAAAGCCATTAAGTATCTGGAAAGTGGGGGAATATATTTTCCTTCTTCGGCAAATTCAATGTTTACTGAAAACGAAAGTTTTTGATGTCTAGAGAATTTATAGATTCTGATCAAAGAGAAAAAAATTATGTTTCACGAGTTACGTCTTAAAAAAATATTTTTAAGAGGTTTGTGAAAGCTTTATAGGATATATATAAACTAGATGTTATGTTCATCTTACGATGAATGTATGAAATTGTAGCTCATAGTATGCTTTCTTTATGCCAATGCAGGTATCGTTTATTTAAAGTGTATGAAAAGAGTGTATGAAAAGCGTGTATAAAAAGCACGAAACTGTTATGAAAGTATGAGGTGCGTAAAGCTATTTGAAAGATTTCGCCTCACTATTTGACTACCTGCAGCAACTGCTGCTTTAGAAATATATTAAAAGTCTTTTTAATAATCTATCTATACATATATCGCTTAAGCACATTGCGCAAAAAAATAAATGAGTTCACATTTGTCGAATGGTAACGAGTTTATCCTTAATTAAATTATTTAAAAACAAGAATAAACATCTATTGCAACATCTATTTCACAGAATCGACTGTGGCTAGATCTGAGAGGATTGCTGATATGGATTCATTATCGAATTTCGAAGAGGGTCGAAAGGTTTACTAAGAAGCTTTCACTTTCGGTTATAGCTGCGCTTCTGTTGGTTTTCTCCAAATTTGCATGACTGTACGCCATGAGTGGACAAAAGAGTATAAAAATGAAGTGTACAAACAACTTGTCACTATATGATGGCTCTTTCATAAATTTCTTGTTATGTATATTTGATTTATTCCATAATGAAAGATAGTGCGTTGTTGCTTTATGAGGGTATGGGGAAATTTAAAAAAAAAAGTCATGTACATCAGATTTTTTAATTTTTTAACCATATATATATATATATGTATATATATATATATATATATATATATATATATATATATATATATATATATATATATATATATATATATATATATATATATATATTTATATATATATATATATATATATATATATATATATATATATTTATATATATATATATATATATATATATATATATATATATATTTATATATATATATATATTGATTTATGTATACTAATATACCCCTCATCCCCATACCATTAAAGTGATAAGTTACCTATTATTTTTATCTTTAGTCCTGGTTTATAGTTACTTATTTGTAACAGATATGCTAGAGATGATTTTCTTGTACTTCCCGTAGTTTATGCATAGTTTTCAATTAAAAAATTTCAATTTACATATATATATATATATATATATATATATATATATATATATATATATATATATATATATATATATATGTTTTACATGGACTTAGTTGTTTATACTTATATATAAGCAATTATTTTATTATTATTATTATATTCACTCTATGTTATATTGTCATACTTATAAATTTACTTATACTATTAAACTATTATGAATTGCACAACTTATATGATTTAGTGACTGTCAAACATATTTATACTTATTATTATATATAATTTATAGATATTGCTCGGTATTTTCAATTTATGTTGGGAATTGTTTAGACCGATATCTAATTACCAACATTATGCCATGGATAGTTTTGAATATAATAATTACCCCACTAAAAATTATAATTTCAATAAATACAAGAATAAAAATTGCAAAACCTGCCCATCTGTTTCTAAAACTCAAATTACGAACCACGATGGCCATCTGCCTTTCTGTAAAATTTTTAATTGCATCTACCGTTTATCTTGTAACATTTGCAATCTATAATATATAGGGCAAACAAGTTATCCCATTCATCTACGTATGAATGTACACAGAGATCATGTTAAAAAATATATTTTCAATGATAATTTTCTTCCTACTTCCAATAAAATAGAATATAAACACTTTGCTAAACACTGTTTTGAAAGTATCACTATACATATTTTGGATATAAAAAAAAATACAGCAGATAGCATTTATTTTGGAAACTACTATATCAAATTAAATTGTACTCTTTTTTCATATAGATTAAATCAACTATATCTAAATGGCAATACGGAAAAAAATAATTGTGTAGATAACAAATATTTTATTTTTAATCACCTTTTTTTTAAACGTCATTTAAATAATAGTAAATCAGTCAAATTCAAAAATTTACACGTAGTAAAGGACACAGCATACAACATGATTTTAAAACTGAAATAATTTGTTTACATAATCAATGTAATAACACCTTTCAATGGAAATTAATAAAATCTTGGGTTTTTGCGGTAAAGAAAAAACATTTAAATAAAGTTTATGCAATTTTCTTAAAATTAAATCTTACTAATGAACATTTTAATCATATTTTCTGTGATTTGCTTATTACAAGATTAATGTATTTAAATTTAAAACTTAATCAATTTCATCATAATAATATGTCTACTAATTCTTATTATGTAATCTCTTTCAAGCATCCCATTTATAATTCTATAAATTTTGGTTATCTATTTAACAAGTTCAAACATTTAATGCCTATTGGATATTTGAGTGTATCAAAGACTTTTAAATACAACAAGACAATTGGTAGATTTATATTTAATTATAATAAAATTTCCCATTCTCTCTCTATAGATCATGATTCTAAGTCAATTGTAGATAATGAATGTATTTGTAAAGTAAACGATTATGCTAAATTTTTAGATGTCTTAACTTGGGGCATATAGTTACAGTAGACTTAGGTATAGTTAAATACAATTCGTTAAGAACCGTTATGTCATTTGGCACTAAATTCAGGTTACCAATAATTCTTTAAAGTTTTAAGACCAATTAATCATGATCTTGATAAATATATATATAAATTAGCTGTGCTATTCTAAATATGCTTTGCTTTTAGAGGCATTTAATATGTGGAAATTTACTTTATTAGAATCTATTAAAAATGTTATTAGTAGTATTAAATTGTCTAGATCTATATATAATATTGATATTTTTAAGCATTCCATTAATTATTTACAAAGATCTTTTGTTATCACCTATGTTGATAAAGCGTCTAATAATTATGCTATTATTTGTAAAGAAAATTTTTTACAATTTCCGTTAGATTATTTAAAAAATAATAGTCTTTTTGAACTAGATTTACATTCCATTAATAGTATCGACTTGAAAATTATCAATATGTATAGTGATTTAAATATTAAATCTAAATTCCTTAAATTTCCTTATATAGTGCTTATCCCTAAATTTCATAAAAATCTTATTAAATTCAGAACTGTGTAACTAGTGGTCATAATACTTACTCTACTACTGCGAGTAAATTACTGCTAAATTCTTTAAATCTAATAAATGATAGTTTACGTCAGTCCAGCAATAATTACCTTATTCTAAATAATAGTAAAGAATTAAAGAATAAATTAACATCAATTAAAAAAATAATAGCATTTCAAACTTTTGATTTTAAAGATCTTTTTAACAATATTAAAATCTCTGATCTGTATGATGTAATTTTAGCTCTATATAATGCTTATATTACTACTCTTTCAACTCAAACCAAATTTATCAATTTTCCTAAACTTCTTCACTTTGTTATTTTCTATAATTATATTTTTCAAGGAAATAAATTATACTTAGAAGTCTCAGGAGTTCCACAGGGTGGCTGCAGTAGCAGTATGTTAGCTAATTTATACCTTTATCATTATGAACAGTTTTTTACTTCAATAGATATGTTGATGATCTGATTTGCTTAACATATACTGAAAATTATGTCATAGATATAGATTTCTATCCAGACAATTTGGAATTAATTCCTAATGAAGCTACTGTTAGTAATAATAATAATTTTTTGGATTTAAATATTTTTATTGAACCTTCAAATAGAATTGTTACTAATTTATATGATAAAAAAGACTATTTGAATTTAACATTAATAAAATCTTACCATTTAATTTCTCTGCAACTCGATCCCATTGTTTAGAAATATTATACATAATCAGCTTTTTAGAATTTATAGATTATCTAATAAAAAATCTGATGTGGCCAACATATGACTTTCCTTATATAATACAATGAATTTACTACTTTTACAGTAAAAAAATAAGTTTTTCTTTTAGTAGATACATATATGCTTTCCAGGATATTGAATTTTCGCTAATTTAGCAACATTAAAAAAGTCGCCAAATTAGCAACATTCCGCCAAATTAGCAACATTCCGCCAAAATCTCGCCAAGCGTTATGGATGGAGAAATAAGTTATTCTTATAGCAGATAAATGACTATTGGCGTTCAAATACAAAAGTATAACTCAAACTATCTTTTCTCATGAATGCAACAAGCTAGATCCACTAGAATGATGTCACCCAGTTTATCGCATGATATTACACATGAAAAGTGAACATGTTTCTCAACAGTTAATATTTTTTTTAATTTATGGGATGTTTTTGATAAATTTGTTTGAAAAATGTACAATATCTCGAGAATGGCTCATGCTAGCGTTCTAAAGTTTATGTCAATCGTTTTCTAAGGAAAAATTACTTAAGAAATGTCTATTTCCGTAACTTTATTAAAGGTTTTGATTTTTTGATGACTTTTTCAAAATTTCACTCGAAAATTTAGGTGGATTCTGAACATTCGATTACGTTAAAAAACAATGGACTTCCAGTATTTATGGATTGTGATTTTTGTACCAAATTTCATTTGAATCGCTCCATTCGTTCGTGAGATATCGTCTCCACAGACTCACTGACACACACACACACACACACACAGACAGACAGATATCACTTCAAAAATGTTTGATTCGTGATCAGGGATGCTTGAAACGTGCTCTACCGTCGAAAACTCGAATTCGAATTTTCGACCCTGTCTCAATACTGTCCTTATACATTACGTATATAAGGAAAGTAAAAATAGACTGTTCGTAGCTGTCAGAGAAAAGTAAATTGAAATAACAGTAGCACAACGAAACGGAATCATGAAATCTTATAATACCCAAAATGTGATAAAAAATAGATTCTCCAGGAAAATCAAATAAGAACCGCTAAATATCTGGAGAAACTTGGGGAAAATATTTTTATTTTTCCAATGGTTTCCGTACTTCCGGAAAACAAAAAGTTTCACACATCTGAAAAAACAAAGTCCAAACAAAAGAAGCACAATATTTCTGTTGAAGCATATTGTCGGAATAAGTATTACGAGACGGGACAAATAGAAAACTAAAGAGAAATTATTTTGAAGAAACATCCCATTAAGAACATTCAATTAAACTGGAACAAATACCAGAATTCGTATGACCAATTTATACTAATATATTGTAATCCTCATAAACCGGTATTATCTCGATGGGATTGTTTATGTCTTTTTAGCATAACTTTGAGTTGATGTCTGTGTGTGTGTGAAAGTACGTGTGTGTGTGTGTGTGTGTGTGTGAGTGAGACTGTGGAGACGATATCTCACGAACAAATGGAACGATTCGAATGCAATTTGGCACAAAAATCACAATATGTGAATACTGGAAGCCTGTTGTTTTTAAACACAATCGAATGTTCAGAACCCCCCTAAATTTTCGAGTGAAATTTTGAAAAAAATTATCAAAAAATCAAAATCTTTAAGAAAGTTACGCAAATATACATATCTTAAGAAAATTTTCTTTAGAAAACGATTGACATAAACTGTAGGAAGCTAGTATTAACCGTTCTCGAGATATTGCACATTTTTCAAATAAATTTATCAAAAAATCAAGTAAAATAAAAAATATATTAACTCTTAGGAAACATGTTCACTTTTCATATGTAATATCATGCGATAAATTTGGTGATATCATTGTCGTGGATCTAGCTCGTTCCATTCATGAGAAAAGATACTTTGAGTAATACTTTTGCATTTGAACGCCAATAGTCATTTATCTGATGTAAGAATAACTTATTTCTCCGTCCATAACGCTTGGCGAGATTTTGGTGACGAATTTGGCGGAATGTCGCCAGCTTGGCGAATGAAAATGACGACTAATTGAAGAAAATTCAATATCTTGGAAAGAATATAAGTATCTACTATAAGGATAACATTTTTACTTTCCTTATATACATAATGTATAAGGAAAGTGTTGTGACGGGGTCAAAAATTCGAATTCGAGTTTTCGACTGGAGAGCACGTTTCAAGCATCCTTGATCACGAATCAAATACTTTTTAAGTGATGTCTGTGTGTATGTGTGAAAGTATGTGTGAGTGTGTGAAAGTATGTGTGAGTATGTGAAAGTATGTGTGAGTGTGTGAAAGTATGTGTGTGTGTCAGTGAATCTGTGGAGAGGATAACTGACGAACGAATGGACCGATTCGAACGAAATTTAGTAGAAAAATCACAATTCGTAAACACTGGAATCCTATTGTTTTTATACGCAATTGAATGTTCAAAACTCCCCTAAATTTTCGAGTGATATTTTGAAAAAATCGTCAAAAAATCAAAACCGCTAATAAAGTTACGCAAATAGACATTTCTTATGTCATTTTTCATTAGAAAACGATTGACATAAATTTTAGAACGTTAACATGAATCGTTTTCGAGATATTGCACATTTTTCAAAAAAATTATCAAAAAATCATGTAAAATAAAAAAATATATATTTCCTATTGAGAAACATGTTCAATTTTCATATATAATACTATGCGATAAATTGGGTGACATCATTCTCTTGGATCTAGCTCGTTCCATTTATGAGAAAAGATACTTTGAGTAATACTTTTGTATTTGAACTCCAATAGTCATTTATCTGCTATAAGAATAACTTATTTCTTCGTCGATAACGCTTGGCGAGATTTTGGCGGCATGTCGCCAACTTGGCGATTGTTTTTTAAATGTTGGCAAATTAACGAAATCTCGCCAAATGGTTAAAAATGGCTCTAAATCAATGAAAATGACGACTAATCGTTGACAATTTAATGTCTTTTAAAGTATATAAGTATCTACTATTAAAAAAAACCTATGTTTTTATTGTAAAAGTAGTAAATTCATTGCATTATATAAGGAAAGTCATGTGTTGCCCCCATCAGATTTTTTTAACTGTAAAAGTAGTAAATTCATTGCATTATATAAGGAAAGTCATGTACTGGCCACATCAGATGTTTTTGAAACATGTCGCTATAACTATTAGACTCGCGCTAATGTAATATCGAATACATTCTGGATCATGGAGTTAGGGGTCATAATGTTTCATCTATAGGAGCTAAAACTCCTATAGATGAAACACTTGAAGATGACATTACGCTTTGGGAATTATATCTAGGTGTCGATTCGCTATTGTTAGTAAAGCGCCCTTTTTATGCCGTTTGACACAATAGAGAGGCATAGTATTGAGTATATGTATTTTTGACTATTTTTAAATTAATATTTCTTAATTATCAGTATAATCAATCAGTACCTTTTCACAGTTGTAGAAAAGAATAACAATATGGAGATAAAAATGAATTGAAAGGTAAAATAATTTTGAATACTCCTTATTGCTTCAGTTCTATTTTGCATTGCGCTATTAATTTGTTTCTACAAAATTGACTGTTTAAATAAATAATTTTAGTCTTTTTCCATAGAAATGCATAGGTGCTTATCTCATCGCAGTGCCATCTGAATTATCGTCTCAAATGAGATTGGCATTTTCTCAGTAAACTCCTTTACCTCCATTTTCTGGATGCTATGACTAGCTAATTATCCATATCGTTTTCACATATCTATTATATACACATTGATAATTTGGTTACCATAGCAACAGAATTTTTTTAATATCTATTTAGAATGTTTTATATTGAAATATAGAAAAAAAAAAAGCTAGAATTGTTTTAGAATTATTTTATTTTAGAAATCGATTGATTTGAACTGAAACCACAGGATGTAGAAAATAATTTTTGTTTTCAATTGTAAATATAATTTTTAATGTGATAACTTAGAAGAGGTTTTTAATTTTTCTATACCTCTAAAGTGTCGAGTTAGGTTTGCCGCTAGTATAGACTACTCCTACTCACAGAGAATAACCTTA
Source organism: Amaurobius ferox (assembly GCA_951213105.1). NCBI lineage: Eukaryota > Metazoa > Arthropoda > Arachnida > Araneae > Amaurobiidae > Amaurobius > Amaurobius ferox. The sequence continues at coordinate 84,773,636 of OX578138.1, forward strand.
TAATTTAGCCCTTTTATATAACCTTATAATCTTATATAACCTTATAATAAGAGCATTCTGTGAGTTCGAACTTTGTCATTGCAGCTTTGTACAATCTGAGTTCAATCTTTAAGAAATTTTGGGTTGCATGCTAGGACTACTATTTACGTCCTCATAGAAGTTCATAAAATTGTAGAACATAACTTTCCTTCCTGATGTTGCAGGTATCTACTATTTTAGCTGACGAGCCAATACAAAGCTCGAAACGAGTCTATGCATACTGTTATCTGCAATGGAAATGCAATATTAACTACTTGCCGTTTCACACTAGCAAAAATGAGAATCTAAGACTTACGCAACTGTGAACACACGTTACATGGCATCAACCACCTGATTTAAAATTCGGAATGGTGAAAACCGTCACATCTTACCAAGAAAAATCGATTGCAATTCAACTTATTCTCAGATACTATCATTCTGTTTGTCGATTAATAATTCATTGCGTTCCAACTACAGGGTGATTCAAAAGTCAGAAAAAACTTTAAAAATTAATAATTCATGAACTAATAAAGATAAATAGATGCACAGAAAGAATGGAAATGAAGCCGGAATTTTTGTCAAGAAAAAAAAAATATTGTTAGTATAATTTACATATCTACCAACAGATGGCGATGTATTAGGCACAGATATCAGATTATGCAAATTATCAGACGGTATAAAAGAGCAGCTGTAGATGATAACTCCATTCTTGAAGCAGATAGTAGTGGTAGTGGATCTGTCTTATGTAATGTATCTTATCCTATGCAATGTAAACGAGGTACCTAATACAGCGCCATCTGTTGGTAGAAATGTAAATTATAATAACATTTTTTTTCTTGACAAAATATCCGGCTTCATTTCCAATTTTTTTTGTGCAAACGGCATTTATTTATCTTTATTAGTTCATGAATTATTAATTTTGAAAATTTTTCCTGACTTATGGATAACACTGTATATTTGGATTAACTATTCATTACATTCCTACACAATATATATCGCTCACGCTGCCACAACTGCCGCCGCGTTCATGCGGAGTACGATCACGTTAAACATGTGGGTCCGTAAGTCCTTCCGTGAGGTTCGTGGTAGGGGAAAGAGGGTACGGTCCCTGTGGATGCCTCCCTCACTGGGTTCCGGTCTAAATTGGGTGGCACTTCCCGCCCGGCCAAACGGTTACCTTACACCTTTCTGGTAGGTTGGACGGTCTGGGCCTCAACAACAACAATATATATCGCTGACTATATTTCCTGGGACGGATGCGGTGTAATTTCTAGTAGTGTAATCTCATATTAAAACTTTGGGACTGGAGGTAGCTTTTGGCCTGACGTTGTAAACCTACTCTTCTGCGACCATCATACCTCGACATCTATGTCTTGCTAAATTAGTTAATATTTCTATATATTAAATAGAAATAACTCACAAGTGTGATATTGTTCTTTAAATCATTGAGATTGCATTAAAAATACATGGTGTTCCTAATCGAAAGGCATAGAATTTTAGAATATATTTATACGATTAGCTGCATTCAGTTTAAGTTGAAATTTTGTTTAATACAAGTTTTAAGATCAAAATTTGAATTTACGCAAATCCAATATTTGTTTTTCCCGTGCGGAAACCTTTATAAGACACATAAACAAAAAAATCTGATGTGGACAGCACATGACTTTTTTTATATAATGCAATGAATTTACTACTTTTACAGTTAAAAAAAATAATATTCTTATAGTAGATACGTATATTCTTTCCAAGATATTGCATTTTGTTCAATTAGTTGTCATTTTGATTGATATAGCGTCATTTTTATCCATTTAACGAGAATTTCGTTCATTTGGCAACATTTAAAAAAGTCGCCAAGTTGGCGACATTCCGCCAAATGCGTCGCCAAAATCTCGTCAAGCGTTATGGACGAAGAAATAAGTTATTCTTACAGCAGATAAATGACTATTGGCGTTCAAATACAAAAGTATTACTCAAAGTATCTTTCTCGTGAATGGAACTAGTTAGATCCACGAGAATTATGTCAGCAAATTTACCGTATGATATTACATATGAAAAGTGAACATGTTTCTTAACAGTTAACATATTTTTTTTTATTTATGGGATTTTTTGTTAAATTTATTTCAAAAAATGTGCAATCTCTCGAGAACGCTTCATGCTAGCATTCTAAAGTTTATATCAATCATTTTCTAATGAAAAATTACATAAGAAATGCCTATTTGCGTAACTTTATTAAAGGTTTTGATTTTTTGATAATTCTTTCAAAATTTCACTCGAAAATTTACGAAGTTCTGAACATTCGATTGTGTTTTAAAACAATAGGCTTCCAGTATTCACGGACTATGATTTTTGTATCAAATTTCATTCGAATCGCTCCATTCGTTCGTGAGATATCATCTCCACAGACTCACTGACACACCCTCACACATACTTTCACACACACAGACATCACCTCAAAAATGTTCGATTCGTGATCAGGGATGCTTGAAACGTGCTCTCCCGTCGAAAACTTGAATTCGAATTTTCGACCCCGTCACAATACTTTCCTTATACATTATGTATATAAGGAAAGTAAAAAATAACTGGTTAAAATTTTAAACATTAATTTATATCAATGGTTTACCCTTCATATTTATACCTAATCGTGCACTCTAACCCAATTGTCACATCAACTGACGTGCCAGAAAAAGGCAATCCCTGTTTACCACCTTTCTTACTTTGAACCCTTCTCGTCAAGAAGTGAATGAACCTCACACTCCGCTTAATTGCTGATGCGACACTTATTAATTTCCCACTTTCAGGATGATTTATCACTTTGGCTGTGACACAATCAAATAGCTCATCAACCCTTCCTGATATCACTGGACAGTCTGGTTTGATACTGCGACCTTAGGCGTGAGTATTTTCAGTCCAGGTGGTTGCTGGAGTTGCCTCCAGGATGGTCATGTGACTGATCTTGATTTTGATTAGTATGGAAGATGGCTTTGACCACACCGCATATTTGGTTGTAAAATTCTAACTAAAAAAAAATAGTTTAATCACGTAGAAGTTTGGGAAATGTGGTGTGGTTTTCCCACTCTGGCAGTGATGTTTTGACAGTTAGAATGAATGGTAAAATGATTAGTTAAGCTAGAATAGCACATTAGAGTTTTTTTCTTTCAAAACAAATAGGCTTCTCGGAAGGAGATACTGAAGGTCATAGATTGGCAACAAATTCCTTTTACAGACTGCCTATTGATTTTTTTAAGACACAATGTTTTTACTTGATTAAATTGATTTAAACGTCATGACGAATATTTTGTTTAGTGTGTGTTTGGAAGGAATGGTTTTAAAATGTTTATCCGTCTGAGTCGGTCGTTTACATACTTTTTAAATCCACGTCGCCCTTGACTAAAACGCCCTTACTACTATAAATAATCCTCTGGAATATAGTGAAAATTCACAAAGATATCGACGATATAGTGATCAGTTTTTCTCTGACTCTCAGAAAGTACCTGGATGATAAAGGGGTTTCCACAAATTGACATTTTACAAATTCATCGGACACCCCTGTTTTGAAAATGAACTAGTCCAATTTTATATAAATAATGATCAGCACGTACAGTGCTATCCGGAGACTTTTGATTATTATTTGCATAGAATTGGACTAGTTCATTTTCAGAACAGTGGTGTCCGATGAATTTGTAAAATGTCAATTTGTGAAACATCCCTTATCATCGAGGTACTTTCAGATTATTTATTTAATAATGCCTTAAATTTCAGCCTGACATCTCCCTTCTCTTGTTTTAATTATATTTTATTTATTCATACCCTTAGACATCAGCCTTTCTATTATTGCCCCTCTTAATGGTATATTATCTCTTGTACATGTCTTTTCGTATTACTGTCATTTATTTCTTACGAATGGCAACAGTATATCTTATTCCTTTATGAATGGCAACACTTGTCACTTCTTTCTGTGTTCCCGTGCTTACTAGGTTAGTGTGTTTTTTCAGTCAGTTTTTTGGTATCCATTTTTCTTATTTATGTATGTTATTTTTCTTATTTATGTATGTCGTCCAAGTAGAAATAGTTTATAGATATAATCTATCTATTTCTTCAGAAACATACATTTTTATGTTTGCTTCTACAAAACACTTGAACATGATTACGATTTTTGTAGAAGTAAACAGTTCATGATTTAGGCTTAGAGCCTTGTCCACGTGTATAGCGTTTATGCTTGATTTCGTTTGTTATTCTTTTTTCGATTCCATACCTTTGTATTTAGATACTTTTCATTGACTTGTTGATTCGATATTTATTTTATTTATTTGTTTTTTTATTTTTTTCCATTTGCTTGAAGATTCGTTGATTTATACTTTTATTTCGTAAGCCTGTTAGATAGTTGAATTTTCGTGTTACAGTTTCTCACTTTTCTTTCATTGGATCTTCAAACCTTTTTTCTTATATATATATATATATATATACAGGGTGTCCCAAAGAGATTGAAACGCGCTATAATTCTTTAAATGTTGGAGATAAGTGGGCAATGTAAATTGCAAAAATATTGAAAGTAAGGTTGGAAATAAGACTACGTTAATGAAATGCTCTCCCATTAATTTTCAAAAAGTTACGCTTTTTAAATTTTCATACGATTCCTTCACAAATTTGGTCAATCATTAATTTTTATTTTTAATGCAACAAGATCATTAGAAAAATTGCATATCTGTATCTTTAAAATCAACTAAATTATGATAAAGGAAAAAAATCTGGCCTATGTCACTTTTCCTTACCATGTGAAAGGCTGTTTCATCAGTGAAAATAAGGATCATAGACAAATTGACGATATAAACTGTTTAGATCAAAAATACGTTAATATGTGTCAAAGTTTTTTTATCACAAATTCATCTAAATAAAGCATTACACAGACAGAGATCTTATAAAGCAGTGGTACTCACTGCGCGGTTGGGTATCCTATGTATTGTCATCCAGTTTTATCTTTTTCGTGATATGTCACAAATTTACATTTCTAACTTGATATAGGGTTCCCATTCACAATGTTCAATTAAATATATTTTGCTCAATTTTAAAGATACAGATATGCTGGTTTTTTTAATGATCTTGTTGCATTAAAAATAAAAATTTTTTGTTTGACCAAATTTGTTTAAAGGGGTCGTATAAAAATTTAAAAAGCGTAACTTTTGAAAATTAATGGGAGGACTATTTCATTAACGTAGTCTTATTTCTTACCTTACTTTCAACATTTTTGCAATTTACATTGTCCACTTATCTCCAGCAGGTAAAGAATTAAAGCGCGTTTCAATCTTTTTGGGTCACCCTGTATGAAGCATAATATATTACATGCACATATGTACATTACATGCATATACATACATACATTACATGCATATATATACATACATTATATGCATATACATACATACATTACATGCATATATATACATACATTGCATGCATATATATACATACATTACATGCATATACATACATACATTACATGCATATATATACATACATTACATGCATATACATACATACATTACATGCATATACATACATACATTACATGCTTATATATACATATATTACATGCATATACATACATACATTACATGCATATACATACATACATTACATGCATATACATACATACATTACATGCATATATATACATACATTACATGCATATATAAACATACATTACATGCATATACATACATACATTACATGCATATATATACATACATTACATGCATATATATACATACATTACATGCATATACATACATGCATTACACGCATATATATATACATACATTACATGCATATACATTACAAAAATTCAACGATTTTGACGAGACTCCATTTTATAGCTATACACTTTTAGGATTTTTTTTTTTGCTTTCACATCTACATAATATATGACACTTGCAATCGAAAATTGGTATAAATTGCTCCAGTAGTTTTTGAGACTACAAAAAGCCAACAATTTGACACACAGACACATCTCATCCAACCACACATACCACAGACCGACAAAAGTCATTTCTGGTACATACAAACCCCATTGATGCATTTACGGTGAAAACTCGATTTTTGATTAAATCACGATCACCATACTTTTCTACACTGGTTAAAGTAGTACACGTCACAATCACCATACTTTTCTAGACTGGTTAAAGTGGTACACGTTACAATCACCATAATTTATTCTGTAGTTAAGCGCATGGGAAATTAAAACATTCAAGATTGTCTTATTACTTTATCTAAATTTCAGGGAAACTAACATCCATCATAACTTTACATTTTTAAAAAAATGTTACCTGCTTGATTAAGAAGTGAATGGACACAATTGATGATGTGACATATATAATTGTCACTTCTTGTATGATTTATCACATTGGTTATGACACAATCAAAATGATTGTCCGCCCTAACTACTACATCAGTGGACAAACTGGTTTGATCCTAGAACCACAGGTGTGAGTATCGATTGCTCAGATGGTTGCTCATGATGGATAACAAAAAGATTGGCTTTTAGAAGTTCCTGCAACGAAGTAAAAATGTCCCAATGGAGCAAACTATTTGACAATAAAAAGCAATGTTAATAAGTAAAGGAAGAATTGTACCGTAAAGAAAAGTTATCTTACACTGTAAAACATTCTGAAACATTTACTCATTTTTTTCAGCTACTTTGTTGAAAATTTTGGCAAACTATCAGAAAAGCCGCAATTTCAGGCGTTTATGAAAATTCTAGCTTCATTTCTAAAATATTCAGCCTGCCTGAAATATTTAGCCAATTTACTGTCGAAGCGTTACTTTGTATTTATAATATATATATAATATATGTATGTGTTATCGTAACTATCAGGAACCTTACTCTTCATTACGAATATTACGGTCAACTGATCCCCATGAAATTTGCAACTAACATGCTTGCAAATGTTTTACAGTGATATATAGCTTCTTAGAATTCCAGTGAAGACCTATCTTATTTCTCTCATTTGCATTAAGTATGAATTTTGTGTTAAATAGCAGCCTATTATAACTTTGGGTTTGACAGTCCAATCAAGAGGTTGGTCAGGCAAGTCGTTGATTGTATATTGGGATATAATCAAAGTTTAGATCAGATCATTTCTCATTGTGGTTTCCAAGAGGTTGTGTGCGGTGTAAAGTTTTTGGCAAGTACTGGAAGTAATTATTCAGATCTGTGCACTAAAGGACGTAGTTCTAGGAGCTGTAAAGGGTCCATTAGCGTCGATGTCCATTACATTCAGTTTGGAGGTAATATTCGGTGTTTCTTGTGGGTTTCTCGGGTTATTGCAACTTAAGTGTAGAGTGCAATGTATGTGTATTTTAAGTGAGTGTCCTATGGTATAAGGTATACTGTTTTCAGTTGGTTATGTCAAGAGAGAAATCTGTAAATTTTAGTAAACTTTTTTTTGTCTCTAAAACTGACTGTAAGTGCATCCTTGATCGCCTGGAGTTTCGGTATTTGTATTCCAGGATCGATTTTTGAGTTAGGTCATTTTAGGTGAAGATTCAATATCCTGGATGTAGAAACATTACAAGATATAATAGAATATGATAGGATGTTATCTTTACCATACACATTGACTGCTGTCATTCTAATGGTCATTGAAGAGCGAAATCTCTTCGAGGTGTAAACAATTACTGTATCCTTTTTTAACTGAACTTTTACACTGTTTCATTTGTGATGATTCATTTGTGACTTTCACCTTCTCCTAAATACGTGCCTTCTTCTTTTAGATTGATGCTTTCATCTTCATCTGATCCTGCAACTTGATCTCGAAAGGCACCGAAGTCCTCTATAATCTTGATCTAACTTTTCAAATCTCCCTAATAAATACTGCTTCCTGGGCTTTTAAAATCCCAACTTCTTCGACTAAGTCCGCGTTGGAGTTTTGCAAAACAGTAATTGTTGTATTAAATTTCTCAACTGTGATGTAAATATTCTTAAGTACCGACGTTTTCCTGTTATATCCATTGAGATTTTATCTGGATTTTGCAGCCTTTTTACACACTGATGCATACTCTAGTTTTTATTCGACTTTCTTTTAACTTCGCAGTAAGTAATACCGGAGTTCAAAAATAACTTCCTTCTGCTGTTTGAGACAGAGCAGTAAATTCAGATGAAGTAGAAAAATGCAGGTCCACATAGCGACAAATGCTTGACATTTGTCAAACATTTTTGTTTCTCGACTGTACGTTACTGTTTAATATTTTTTTAGATTTTGAAGTATATTTAACATCCATTAAATCAAATTATCTTTAACATTTCCCCCCTTTCTGATAATAAATTTTTCATCAGATAAGTAATATACCTATTTTATGTAAATGAAATGGTGGAATGGTACACCACTTGATGATTACAGTTTAAAACGCAAAACGCAAACTTGAACTGTCGATACCCCCCCCCCCCCTTTAAGAAAAATATTAGAAATTGTCAACACATTATCCAAAGTTTAAGAAAATTCTTAAAATTGTCAACATATACTATCTAAAGTTTAAGAAAATTATTCTTAATTGTAAACATCTACTATCCAAAGTTCGGGATATTTATTTGAAATTGTCAACATCCACTGTCCAAAGTTTAGGAAATTATAGCAAATACTTTAGTTATACCGATCACATAGTTCATATTTAATAAAAAATCGCACTCTCATACCATGGAGCGTTTTCGAGCTTTTTATACATTCTTCAGCAATGAATACCTGATATCAGGAATGGCGGCAGGAAAATTTGACATGTGCCACAATTCTGCGAATCTCCATGAAGACTGACAAATTCAGTCTTTCAATTCAGCCGGCATCAAATTTCATAAAGATTTTGCTTATGCTGTCTGCATAGGCCAACTCATATTTAAATTGCCTAAAGTAATTCTGCACATATGTGTAGTGGTATTATCCAATAAAAGACTGCTGGTCACAAACCCATTGAATTGACAATATTATTGGTTGAGGAACGTCTGAAATCGTCGACCTTTACTTTCTGAGATTATCTTTGGGTCCTATCGCTTTTCAAGGGAAGATACCAGATTGAAGAGATATTGGAGAATGATTGAACCCTTACTATGTAAGATCATTTCTTAAGATCCGTATGTGTGATGTATGTGTGATGATCGTATGTGTGATCCGGATTGTAATATGGTCTTCAAAATGTTCCATTTTTATTAAGCAGTAAAAACGCCCAACCCCGCCTCAAATGAAAAAAATATATTATATAAATTATATACAAGAAAAATATATATAATTATATATAATTAAATAATATATATAATTATAAATTATATACAAGAAATTTAGAACTTAAACCCATTTCTGCATCTTGAATCTATACTCATCAATCCAAAGGATACTACAACAAAATTTAACCAAAAATTTATGAAGTAGTATATGGTGACAAATATTGAGTAAATTTCACTTTTAATGGAAATATTAAGTGCTTGTATTTTCAATTGCATACTTATTTCTTACAGTCAAACGATTTTTTGGAAAAATTGAAAGTAACATATCCAGAACCGGATATGGAAATCCTTAGTGAACCTCCTACTTTCTCTGAATGCACTGCTGAATCCATATTAGTCATCATTTAAGCTCTATTTATAGCTAATCCTCAAAAAATAAATGTTGCAGGGAAATTTTTTTGACAAGAAATGAAAAAAAAAAAAAATGAAGTGAAAATTTGTAGTGAATCCCTACATTTTGCGGAATTTAATGCTTTAATGCTGAATTCATATCAGTCATCTATAAGCTGTATCTATATTCAATCTTGAGAAATATATGTTTCAAGTAAAACGAAAAATTTTAAACCGTTAATGGAAAAATAATCAGACGAGGAAATCCCTAGTGACACATTTTTTTTAACCATAACTGAAATAAACGGAGATGGAAATCTGTAGTGAACCCCTGCCTTCTGCGGAATTTAATGCTGAATTCATATCAGTCATCTAAGCTCTATCTATAGTCAATCTTGAGAAATAGATGTTTAACGTAAAATGAAAAATGATGAACCAGTAATGTAAAATGAATCGGACGGGAAAATCCCTAGCGTCCTCACTTACCAGCTCTGTGGGACATTTTTTAATCATAAGTGAAAAAAACGGAAGTGGAAGATTGTAGTGAACCCCTATCGTCATCGGACTTTAATGTTGAGTTTATATCAGTCATCTATAAGCTCTCCATATTCAATCTTAAAAAATTGATGTTTCAAGAAAAACGAGAAATTTTGAACCGGTTATGGTAAAAGAACAGGACGTGGAAAACCTTAGTGACTCTCCCTCCTCCTTACCAGTTCTCCTCCGGATTCTGATCAGGTATCATCTGATCTGAATTAGTAATCATTTGATCTCTATCTTTAGCAGGTACAGAGGATCCTTAGAAATTGATGCTTCTAGGAACATTTCTTATTAAATCAACAGTAACTTAAAATTATTGCCCAATGACTAATTTCCGGTTGTAATAATTTCAATTTCGTTTTAAATACGCAATAACACTTCTTGGGCAAAAAAATTGCATTAATAGTGAATAATAAAATCTCTAGAAAACAAACAGATATGCGTTACGTCGTAATGGGATCCTTTGTTGATTTTCAACTTCTGCAAATACAATAAAGATAACATTATCTTACCAAAGTTAATTAAAATAATTATCAATTCCATGCAAATTAATTTTCATTAAGTAAATACATCATGTACAGGAAATTAATGATGCATGGTAAATTATCTACAAAGTGGATGTTTAACTTCTGTTGGAAGAGATTATTTTTAAAATGTTATTGCTATCGGATGCTTGAATGCTTTTTATTGTTAAAGGTAGTTATTCAATTATTTGCTTGAGTGAGACTGGATTCCCATAAAGATATGCTTAAAATTGCTTTGAAGTTTTAATTTTATTCGTATTTTATGCATCAGAAATGAAAACAGTGGCTTTCATAAGCATCATTTATTTTTTAAAAAATGGTTTTATGAAACACTGTGGAATATAAGCTAACATTTTAGCTAAGTTTTGAATAAAAATGAAATTAAATTGTATCTCAAAGAAATGCATCTATTAGATCTTGGATACTTCAGTTGGTATTGAGTACTTGATATCAGATCAAATTCACAAGAGTGTGGTGTCACTCGACAATTTCGTATTATTTTAACACTTTCCAACATAGTTGAAAATTGTTTATGACTTTGTTCATTCTGTTTGTCTGTCCTTTCGAGGAATAACTGTCGTAAAATGATTTTATCAAAATGAACTTTTAGTATGTTTTTGAGACGGTCTATGGGACATATGGGAATGTAAATGAATAATAACACCCAATTAGTTTTGGATTGAATCCTGGCTGAAAAAGCGAAATATATTGAACCCTGCGGGGCCTAATTTTTCAAACATTTCTTACGCAGAGTTAAAATTCACAAATTGCTTCGAAAATTTTTGGAAATATTCAAATTGTCCCATAAAATATATAAAAAAATGCTCACTAAAATATGTTCGGTTAATTTTTAAATAAAATTAAAAATATTAATTGCACCCATATTATATGAAGAGATCACTTAATCCACTTCAAAATAAAATATGGCGTCTATCTTTTTCTCCCAGTGTCATAATCATGATTTTTAAACGTCTTTTATATTTATATTTAGTGTTGTATTCGTCCTAAAACAGCTTCAGTTTTGAGTTTTTTCTGTGCATCTATTTTCTGAGCCAACGCAATTACAATATTTTTGAGCTCAAATGATCATCAAACTTTGATTATTTCTACAACTAAGCCTATTTTTAACATATGCAGAATGTAAACAAATCAAGTTGTAAAATGAGTTGTATAAGAATTCCTGAATTTTTATAAAGAAAAATTATTTGGCTCTGGAGTCTGGAATATAGATGATATGAATGAAATATTTATTGATTTTTCATAGAGAAGCAGACGATTTTATAGCATTGCCTTTTTCGATGAAGTGTTAAGCATGGAGTTAGAAAGTACTTTTACATGCTTGGCTTTAACTTTTTAAGTAAAATAAATTATTGTAGTACTGCGATAATTTTAAAAATATCACCGCTGAATATATCGCATTTTAGACATGTTTAAATAAAATTGCATTGCAGTTGGAAAATGTTTCATAATCAATGATTTATACATGATTGATCTTTCTTGTTATATAATTCTTAATTTTCTTTTCGTGTGTGTTGTTTTTGTTGAGACCCAGACCGTCCGACCTACCGGAAAGGTGTAAGGTAACCGTTTGGACGGCCGGGAAGTGCCACCCAATTTAGACCGGAACCCAGTGGGGGAGGCACCCACAGGGACCGTACCCTCCTTCCCCTACCACCAACCTCTCGGAAGGACTTACGGACCCACATGTTTAACGTGATCGTACTCCGCATGAACACGGCGGCAGTTGTGGCAGTGTGCAAATCTAGCGCTCAAACCACCGGACTACCGTGCCCGAAATGTGCCCACAGCACGCGGTGTTCCCAGGTGGTCACCCACTCAAGTACTTACCGCGCCCGATGCTGCTTGACTTCGGTGATCTAGCGAGAACCGGTGTTTTCAGCACGATAGGGTAGTTGGCTCCGGGACTTTTCGTGTGTGTGAATTTTTCAAAAAAGAACGTGAAAAATATGTATCGTGATCACAATTATAGTATGTTATCCTTCATTTTAAAAGGTTTCAAAATTCTTTCGATTGATACAGTCAATCCTCCTATAGCGCGATTAATTCGTACCGCGTTATATGGAGACCGCGTTATAAGAAACTCAGATTAGTGCAAATCATATTAATTCGTACTGTGTTATATGGAAACCACTTTAAGTAAAACTTAGAACATATAAATCAGATTGATTCGTTCTACATTATATAAAACTTCATTTTTAGAGTACCATGAAATTGTGAATATGGTTGTGAATTATAAGTTTATAAATACAGCAATGAATAGGCAATGAATATATGATTAAATATTTCGAATTATTTTTATTGAGTTTAAAACTTCATATAAGAAAATTAAAAAAACAGAGTGAAATATGAACTTAATAACTTTTTTCCAACAAAAATTCTATTAACATTCATCATCGCTGTCAAATATTAGTGACTTAATTCTTTTTCTTTTAATGTCCTCTTCACTTTGTATATCTTCATTTTCTTTTTCAAATGTAGTTTTATTTTGCAACTCTGCCAAATCTCTGTGCAAAGAAATTTTGTAATTATCTTTTCAACTTTGCACTTCGCACTGTTTAAGGATCATTTTCAATAAAGTAATTTTCTAATTGTTTATCCAAATCCAGTCCCCTTTTCACGTCATTTAAGTTGAAATTTGCAACCCATTCTTCACCTATATTTTCGCCTACCAATGCATTTGGGGCGAATGTATTAATTTTTTTTTACAGGGGATTTCTCTAATAACTGAAATTAAAAAATGCTGATGTACGTGAATGAAAAAACAAGGGAATTTCCCCTTAATTTCAACCGTAAAAGTGTAATAGAAAAACTCATGCTATAGGGAGACTGCTTAAGCAAATTGGTTGTATTATAGAGAAACCCGCGTTATAAGACTACCGCGTTCTATGGAAACCACGTTTTATGAGTAACGCGTTATGAGTGGGCAGTCGCAATTTTTGCTCCGCGTTATATGGAAACCGCATGATGAGAGTACCGCGTTACAGGAGGGTTGACTGTACCAGGTTTGACAAAGTATCCCCTTGGAGGTAACAGACCAAAGATCTTGATTGCTTTTCGAAGTAACAAACTCTCCCCCCCCCCCCATTCGAAAGGGCTAATGATGTTACGAACACACAAATTGTATCGCTGCTATTTTTCATTACAAGGACTAAAACTATTGGATATGGTATCCAATACAGCTTTAGTTGATCAATGAGTCATAAATAACCTCTTTTACTCATAATTATGCCAGTCCTCTGCTTCCATGGTAAGGAAATATCAAATTTCGAATAACTTTCATGCTTTTGCTCGAATTTCAAAAATACTTTATCTAGTTTCGGATTTTTCGTTAATAAAAGCCGGGCGAAAAGCTTTCTGAAAATCCGTTAATGTTCGTAGCAGCTTTCGTATATTCAATAAATCGACCACAGACAGCCATACATCGCTCTTAAATGAGTCAAAACGTGTTCACGAGGTCCTAAAATATGTATTGACATCAAAATCTCGAAATCGAAATTTTCGGGAAGATAATACTTTCTCTGTACTAGATTCTATAGTATGAGAAATTAAACAAGAAAGATCAATCAGGCATGTATCATTGATTATGAAACACTTTCCAACTGAAATACAATTTTATTTAAGCATCTCTAAAATGTGATGCATGCAGCGGGGATATTTTTTTTTAATTATCAGAGAACTACAATAATTTATTTTACTTGAAAACTTAAAACTTCATCGAAAAAAATGAACTTTATTCAAATGACGTCATCGAAATATAAAGCGTCCGGCTCTCTATGGAAAAGCAGTGAATATTTCATTTATACAGTTTTATTCCAGACTCCAGAGTTAAATAATTTTGCGTGATAAAAATTCAGCAATTTTTATACAACTCATCTTACAATCACTTGTTTACATTCTGCATCCATTAAAATTAAGCTTAGTTGTAGAAATAATCAAAGTTTGATGATCATTTAAATTTTAAAATATTATAATTAAGTTGGCGCAGAATATAGATGCCCAGAAAAAACACACAAAAAAAGTGGCTTTAAAGCGGATGCAGCACTAAATATAAATGTAAAAGAAATTTTTAAAATCCGATTTTTACACTAGGAAAAAAAGATGAATGCCATGTTTCATTTTGAAGTGAGTCAAGTGATCATCTCTTTATATAATATGGGTGTAATTATTATTTCAATTTTTATTTAAATAACTACTGTTCGAGCATATTTTGTTGAATTTTTTTATATATACTTTATGCGATAATTTGAACATTTCTTAAAATTTTCGAAGCAATTTGTGATTTTAATTTCGCTGAAAATTTTTTTGAAAAAGTAGGTCCCATAGGGTTTAATGTATTTCATTTTTTCAACTCAGGTTCAATCCAAAACTAAGTGGGTGATATTATTAATTTACATTCCCATATGTCCCACACGCTGTCTCAACAACTTACTAAAATTTCAGTTCATTTCAAGTCATGTTTACGGCAGTTATCGTGCGAACGGACAGACAAACAGACAGGCAAAATGGACAGTCATAAACACTTTTCAAATATGTTATAAAGTGTTAAAAATTGCATGCTCAATTCCTGTTCCTTTATAGTTTTAAGCTAGGATAATTATACATGTGATCGAAAAAATAATATGATGTGGGCAGCACATTATTTTCTCTATATAATGATTTCACTCCTTTCATAATGACTAATGGTGTGCAAGATAAAGGTTTTTGGTTTGAATTAACGTATCGTAAATAGAAACTGAGCGCTTTGGGCAACTTATTAAGACATATAAAATTTTTTAGTCATACTCATCAAAATGCCATTGACATTTCATTAATAATCTGTGAAATAATTGACTATGGGCAAATTCTTGGTCGTCAAAGGCAAAACTATTACAAAAAGTATTTTACCTCATGAGTGGGATGAAATAGATCTACGAGAATGATGATAACAAATTTGTTGTTAATATTACTTTCCTTATACACGGTGTCCCAAAAAGATTGAAACGCGCTTTAATCCTTTACCTGTTGGAGATAAGTGGGCAATGTAAATTGCAAAAATGTTGAAAGTAAGGTAGGAAATAAGAATACGTAAACAAATTAGTTCTCCTATTAATTTTCAAAAAGTTACACTTTTTAAATTTTTATACGACCCCCTTAGATAAATTTGGTCAATCAGATTTTTTTTAATGCAACAAGATCATTAAAAAACCTCATATCTGTATCTTTAAAATCAACTGAATTATGATAAAGGAAAAAATCTGATGTGGGAAGCACATGACTTTCCCAGCAGACTTATATACACGTTCTATTTATTTTAATTAAATTTAATTCATTTTTAATTCAATTTTTGTTCTCATTTGGTAACTGTACTTATTTTCAAAGGTGGCGTAGAGAACATACGAAAAATCTAAAATATCTCGAGAACGGCTAGATCTAGTGTAATGGGGTTGGTCTTATTCCTTTCTTCATTAAAAATTACGTATAAAACAAGCATTTAATGGATATATTTGGCATACGTAGTTTGTATTTTAGATTTTGACGACTGTTGCGGGCCATTTTGCAAAAAAAGGCAGGTTATTTTTTTCCGAATCATACCAGAATCTAATCAGCACCAGGGTGACCCACAAGCGACTTATCTACCGAATTTGTGAAATTCGGTCCATTTGTTTTTTAGCTAGAGTGGATAAAAGCTTTTGCGGGCCATTTCGCAAAAAAAGGCGGGTTCTTTTATCCTGAATCGTATCCAAAACTAATCAGCACCAGATTCGCCCACAAGTGACTTACCTACCAAATTTTATGAAATTCGGTCCATTAGATTTTAGTTAGAGTGGATATAAAATTTTTACAGATAGATAGACAGACACACAGACAGACAGACACACAGACACACATACAGACGTTACGCGTCACGCTAAAAATAGTTTTTTCGTATTCTAGAGGTCTCGAAACGTGTAGACACGTCGAAAACTCGAGTTGCGATTTTCGGCATGATTCCAATACCTTCCTCATACATTACCATGTAAGGAAAAGTAAAAATCTGACTTATGCTACTTTTCCGTACCATGTGAAAGGCTGTTTCATCAGTGAAAATAGGGATCATAAACAAATTTACAATGGAAATTATTTAGATAAAAATACCTTAATATGTGTCAACATTTTTATTGGTATGACTCAATGTGACAAGTACTTACGAATCCGTGATTGCATCGTGAGCCTACGCGGAATTCGCAAAAATGTCTCCTATGCATTATCATCCGGTTTTGTCTGTTTTGTGATATGCCACAAATTTACATTTCTAATCTAGGGTTCCCATTTATAATGTTCAATTTTCAATGAAATATAACTCGTTCAATCTTGATCAATGATTTTGTTGCATTAAAAATAAAAATTTTCTTGATTGAACAAATTTGTCTAAAGGGGTCGTATAAAAATTTTAAAACTGTAACTTTTTGAAAATGAATGGGAGGATTATTTCATTAACGTAGTCTTATTTCCTACCTTACTTTCAACATTTTTAACACTTTACAACAAAGTTGAAAAGTGTTTATGACTTTGTTCATTCTGTCTGTCTGTCTGTCTGTCCGTTAGCACGATAACTGCCGTAAAAATGACTTTATCAAAATGAAATTTTAGTATGTTGTTCAGACGGTCTGTGGGACCTATGGGAATATAAATAAATAATATCACCCAGTTAGTTTTTTATTGAACCCGGGTTGAAAAAATGAAATACATTGAACCCTATGGGACCTAATTTTTCAAACATTTTTTAAGCAAATTTAAAATTTGCAAATTGCTTCGAAATTTTTAGAAAATATTCATATTATCCCATAAAATATATAAAAAAAATTTCAGTAAAATATATGAAGTAGTTTTTTAATTAAAAATTATTTAATATAGGGAAAAAAACAAATTCAATTAAATTCTTACTTTTGGAATATTCTCCAGAGAGAAAAAAGAGATATATTATATAATAAATATCCTTCCAAGAGATTAATCATTTTGTATATGAGAGAGGCTACACATTTTAAAATAAATTTGGTGGATAACAAATTTCCAATTTTTTTTTAATTTTATATAACTCTTCATGATATACTTATTTGATGGCATTTTTAATGCAATTTCCTACGTCCTAGAGAGTTAAAATTTGGTACACAGCTTAAATTTGTTGAACATTTTATTCGACAAAAATTTGGTGGATCTTTAAATATAGATCATACATTTTTTTCGAAATGGCCTGCAAATGATCCCCGTTCACTTCTATAAATCATTTTTGTAATATTGTTAAAAATTCTGATGTGAGCAGCACATGTCTTTCCCTGCAGACTCATATTCACGTTCTCTTTATTTCTTCAATAATAATTTGAGTTTATCTGCACAAAATCACAGCTTTAAGTATTTTAAATGACATTGAATTTGCACGTTAAACTTAAATTTGGTTTTCATTTGATAGCTGGACTTATTGTCAAAGGTGGCGTAGCAAAAACGCGAAAAAAATTGAATATCTCAAGAACGGCTAGTCCTAGAGTAATGGGGTTAGTCTTATTCTTTTTGTTGTTAAAAATCACGTATAAAATAGGAATTTAATTGATATAATTGAGCACACGTAGTCTTTTATTTTTATATTTAACGATTTTTGCGGGCCATTTCGCAAAAATAGCCCGTTCCTTTTTCCCGAATCATACTAGAATAACCTACAAATGATTTATATACCAAATTCTGTTAAATTTGGTACATAAATCACTTATAGGTTATTGAAATATTATACACCAAATTTTGTTAAATTTGTTCCATTAGTTTTTAGCTAGAGTGGATAAAGGCAATTTCTGCCGGCCATTTCGCAAAGAAGGCCGATTCTTTTATTACGAATCGTACTATAATCTAATGAACATCAGGACTTCCCACAAAAAACATACCTACCAAATTTTATGAAATTCGGTCTATTCGTTTTTCAATAGAGTGGATGTAATATCCTCACAGACACACAGATACACCCTTACACACACAGACGTCTTCCTAAAAATAGTTTTTTCATGTTCTAGAAGTCCCAAAACGTGTAGATCCTTTGAAAATTCGAGTTCCGATCTTCGGCACGATTCCAATACTTTGAATACATACACACACACACACATATATATATTTTCTGTGTATCTGTGTATTATCTGTGTATCTAAATTCCGTGCCTATGCAATTACAATAATTGTGATTTTAAATGATCCCTAAACTTTTATTATTTCTTCAACGAAGTCTAATTTTGACTTATGCAGAATGCAAATATCTCAAGCGATTGCAAGGTGAGTTACATAGGAATTGCTGAATTTTTTTCACACAAAATTATTTAGCTCTGGAGTCTGGAATAAAATTTATATGAATGAAATATTCATTGATTTTGCATAGAGAATCAGATGATTTATATTTCGATGCAGTTTTAAATATTTACGTATAATAAATTACTGTAGCACTGTGATAATATAAAAGATATCACCACTGTATGTATCACATTTTAGAAATTTTTAAATGGAATTGCATTTCAGTTGGAAAGTGTTTCATAATCAATGCTTATGCATGATTGATCTTTCTTGTTGCAATTTACATTGTCTACTTATCTCCAACAGGTAAAGAATTAAAGCGCATTTCAATCTTTTGGGACACCCTAAAATAAATCTGGCAGGAAAAGTGTATAAAATTTAAATTTTAGATCTGCGGCACGTGTGCATGGATAACTGTTGTATACGCCAGTATGCAATTACCGTCACTGCCGACCGCACTCTCATGAGGGAGTCACTGCAAACGTTTCAGGTCTTATTCGGACTAAACATACTGCAATCCATCTATCTAAACTGTGTAATTTCAGAAAAATTAACAAATTTCAAAAAATCAAAATGCATCGAAACCTTTTCCTAGGCAACTTGGGCCATCGCTATGTTATGCCTTGCACACCCTTCAACTTCTTTCCGCTCGAAATATGTGAAAGTAGCGATGCTCCTCATCGGTCTATGAAAAATAAGAGTTACTCATTAATTATTATAATGCTCATAAGTATAAAAATTAAATGATATGATGTGTTCATTATAGATTAGGACTTTCCTTTACTGGGCATTTCTAAAAATCACGTGATCTCTTCATATTATGTGGGTGTAGAGTGGGTCAAGCGATCTCTTCATATTGTATGGGTGTAATAAAAATTTTAATTTTTATTTAAAAAGACTACCGAACATATTTAGCTGAAATTTATTTTATATATTTTGTGTGATAATTTGAATATTTTCTAACATTTTCGAAGCAATATGTGAATTTTAACTTCTCTTAAAAAATGTTTAAAAATTAGGTCCTAAAGGGTTCACTGTGTTTCATATTTTCAACCCAGGTTCAATCAAAAACTAATTGGGTGATATTATTCATCTACATTTCCATATATCCCATGGACTGTTTGAACAACATACTAAAATTTCAATTTGATAAAGTCATTTTTACGTCAGGTATCGTGCGAACGGACGGACAGACAGACAGAGAAACAGACAGGATGAACAAAGTCATTAACACTTTTGAACTATGTTGTAAAGTGTTAATCAACAACATACTAAAATTTAATTTTGATAAAGTCACTTTTACGGCAGTTATCGCGCGAACGGACAGACAGACAAACATCATAAACAAAGTCATAAATACTTTTCAACTATGTTGGAAAGTGTTAATCAACAACATATTAAAATTTCAATTTGTCAAAGTCACTTTTACGACAGGTATCGTGCGAACGGACAGACCGACAGACAGACAGACAGACAGACCAAGAGACAAACAAAATGAACAAAGTCATAAACACTTTTCAACTATGTTGTAAAATGTTAATCAACAACATACTAACATTTCATTTTGATAAAGTCATTTTTACGGCAGTTATCATGCGAACGGAGAGACAGAATGAACGAAGGCATAAACACTTTGCAATTATGCTGAAAAGTGTTAATACAAATAAAATAGAAGCAAAATTCTTCCACAGAAAAGGAAATTTAATATTTTCTTGAAATCAACTCGCCCAAACTCTTCCTAAATAATTGTATCCATACAGTTCTGGATAAATGTACTACGAGGCGTTTTCTCTTTGACACGATGTTACATGCCTTAATCTTTTTACGATGTTATTTCCAATTTAAATTAATAATGTACAGGGTTCCTTATAAGCTCTTATATCCCTTATGCACCCCTTAAACCTCAATTGAAATGTTCTAGAGCTGAAAAAGAAGGGCCCATTCGTAGGAAAGCGACCATGCTATATCGTTTCAGAAAGTTTGCAATGCCTCTAGCTGCGGATTGAAGAAGTTGAATTTCCTATCTCGGAAACGAAGCAAGATAAGCAAAAAATTCCAATTGCAAAGTTTTAGAACTTTCTATCTAGAGTAAATGTGCAGTTTGCACATACCATGCATGCAGACGATAAAATGCGATGTCAACGAAAAGAGATAATTACAGTTCTGCATTATATATTTACTCTTTTATACAATATTTAATTTTCATTGCAAAGAGGATAAATCTAATAAATTAAATAAGCTTATTACAAGGATTATTATTTATCCATGCTTATGTCTCTAGATTTCCTTCAGAAGTACTTTAGTACAACGAGACATTTGCATAATTATCGCTTTTCTTTGACCACATTCTTGATAGTGAGTGTACATATTATGTGCAAACCCCACGCCATTCTATACTAAATATAAAAAACTACATATTTAATTTTGCCTATCTTGTATCGTTTTCAAGATAATAATTCTAAATTCTTCAATTCATCGCTAGAGGTACTGTAAACCTTTTCAGTTAACAGCTCATCGTCGTTTTCCTATTAGTGGAAATCTGCTTCTGCTGGTCTAGAACATTTCAATCGAAATAAAAGGGATACATGAAGACTTATATCTAAAAACAGCACAAGAACAAAAATGAATGTAAATTATCTAACATGGAAATTAAAATTCACAAAAATTTAACTGCTGATTGCTCTTAAAAATGAACTCCAGAGCGTAATAATCTATGCAGAAGTTGAACAGTTTAAATAAAAGTATTTGAAGCAACCAAAATTTCTTCTTGTCCTTGGTCTTCATTTACTGCATACGGGAAAGTAAGTGATAAATATTTTAATATAGACTATGATGTCGGAGTTTGCGCTATCTTCTGCTACCTGTCAATAACATCTCAGCCTTTACACATATTATTTCCCTGGTGGTAAATTTTGATGGATAATCTCTTTCCCTATCACAGAATTTCATTCACAGAAGCCTCCATAAAATCTTTCCGATAGTATAAGCAAGCGAATAGTGTACATTTTGAGGTTTTAATGGTTATAAATAAGCTATTGCGGGCGGCAAATGACCTTCGCTACGCGCTGAGACGAATTTGTTCCTGATAAATGTAGAAAGTATCATTTTTACTTTCCCTACATACATATTTAAGGAAAGCATTATGAAGGGGTTAGAGATTAGAATTTAAATTTTCGACGGAAAAGCACTTTTAAACATCCGCGAACTCGAATAAAACGTATCTCAGGCGGTTTGTGTATGTGTGTGTGTGTGTGTGTGTGTGTGTGTGTGTGTGTGTGTGTGTGTGTGTGTGTGTGTGCGCGTGTGTGTGTATGTGTGTGTGTGTGTGTGTGTGTGTGTGCGCGTGTGTGTATGTGTGTGTGTGTGTGTGTGTGTGTGTGTGTGCGCGCGTGTGTGTATGTGTGTGTGTGTGTGTGTGTGTGTGTGTGTGTGTGTGTGTGTGTGTGTGTGTGTGTGTGTGTGTGTGTGTGTGTGTTTGCGCGCCCCCGTCCATGAGAATGTGGATGTAATATCTAACGACGGAATGGAGAAATTTGATACAAATCGCAAAATAAGGTATACTGGAACTTATTAAATTTAAACGTAGTCGAATGCTCGGGTCTCCTCCCCCACCTACAATTTTTGAATGAAATTTTGAAAAATTCATTAATAAATCAAATTTTTCAATAGTGTTTCATATATGTTCATGATTTATGTAACTTTTTATTAGAAAACGTATGACGTAAACTTCAGACTGCTAGCATTAACCGTCCTTATGGTATTGTACGTTTAAAAAAAAATATCAAAATTATCACATAAAATTAAAGAAGCATAATTATCGTGAAATATGATCACTTTTTATATGCAATATTATGCCATAAATTTATTAACATCATTCTCGTGGATCTAGTTTGTTCTATTCGCAAGAGAGATACTTTGTGTTACAGTTTTGTATTTTTACGCCCAAAAATTTGCATTAGTCATTTATTTATATACAAGAAAAGCCCTTCTCTTTATCTGTCTGTAACGTTTGTCTATAAATTTAACAAGTTTGGCTACTAATTTTCCCAAGTATCGCCAACTTGGCGACTCATTTTATACTGAGGCAATATCGATGAAAATATTGTCAAAATTACAAAAATCTCATTAAATTAACGAAAATGATGCCAAATTAATGAATTAATGATTAAAATATTTTAATATATGGATTGTGCTGCTTACTACGAATGCTATTTATATTGAGAATTTTTAATTTAGAGTTGCGTGAGATTTAAGTTAACTGGGTACTTTTTAAGTTAACTGGTAACTTTACGTGTTATCATTCGAATTAACGCCCGATGTACGATTCAACGCGAAAACCTTTGTGGATCTTATACACTATTATTTCACTATAAAAGAAAGAAGTAAATTCATTGCATTATACAGAGTGGTCCAAAAATATTAACCTCGGCTTTTATTCCTCAAATATTGATCTTAGATATTTATAATTAATTACAAAGTTGCGTAAAAAAAGTACATAATTTTAAGAAATCCATAAAATTTTTCAGATGATTAAATTTGAAGAAATACAAAATTTAAATTTTTATACGGTCCCCGTATAAAAACATTTCCAATGAGTAAAATGTGCCCTATACACTAATAAGGTGATATGCAAAATTTCAGCATTTTATCATGAACAGTCCCAGAAATATGTTTAAACAAAGTTGGTGAGGGATTTATCACAAATTAAAATGTAAATATTTACAGCAAGAGTGCAAATGACGCAACGCAGAAATGCATCATAGGCAAATAATATCTTCCTCTTATATTCAATGGATATTTGGCATGGATGGAAAACATTTTGAACAAGCTTTGCAATCTTTGCGTAAAGTTATTTTTCTACATAGTGCAGATACTTTTGTACCAATAAATAGCAAAATTATTATTTATTTATGTAACCATTGTTTCCTTTTGTAATTTGTGTATGACCTCTGAAACGCGATCTGCCGACATGATTTTTCCCCTCTGAGAACCTATGTCCTTGCATCGAAAAGTGGTTTAAGTCAGTATTTTTATCTTTTGATATCTCTGGGATTTTTAAAGATAAAATGCTGAAATGTTGTACATAAAGATATAAAAATTTTGTACATAAAAGTATATAAAAATTTAAATTTTGTATTTCTTAAAGTTTAATTTCCTTGAAAATTTTAGTCGATTTCGTAAAATTCTGTATCTTTTTTTACGTAAATTTGTAATTTATTATATATGTCAAAGATCAATATTTAAGCAATAAAAGCCGAGGTCAATGTTTTTGGGACATCCTGTATAGTGAAAAACATATGTTGCTTGCTCACATCAGATTTTTTTCACATCAATTGGTATATAACTACATTTAAACCTATAATGCATACATTTGAGAACAGCACAGAACAAATGAACGCAAATTATCTAATATGAAAATAGTTAATTACCTAATGATATTGTGTTAATTAATATCCCTTTAAATTTATATTTACGCTTGTGGTGAGTTTTTGGTCTAAATTTATCAAATCCTGCAATTGTGGATAATATTCTTTTAAACGTAAGTCTTTCTTGATGGAATAAAAGATAAATAAAAGTCAACGAAGTTTGTATTAGATGATTTGTTTCTTTAGTTTACGTCCTCTTGAACCACGCATAACGTTTCTCTTACCAACAGAGCAATCTAGATTGCAAGAGAGATTCGCAAATTTTTTTCTTTCTCATACTACGTAATATAGTACAGAGAAAGTATTGTTGAGAAGTATTGATAGAAAAAATATTGTTCGAATGCTGGGTGTTGATGCCAATATATGTTTTAAGACCTCCTGAACACGTTTTGACTGTATTTGCAGGGATGTCAATCTGTCTGTCTGTATGTCTGTGGTCATTGTTTTGTGTGCACGATAGCGGCCACACATATGAATGGATTTTCACGAAACTTTATATTCGCATTTGTTATCAAAAAATCCAGAACTAGATAGGATGTTTTTAAATTCGATCGAAAACTTCGAAATGAAAGAATTTTTTTTTTTTTAACGCATCAGTATAGGACAAAATTTGATATAATCATGCATAAAAGGGTTTATTTATGGCTCAATGATCACGACACTAAATAGTTTCAATCATTGTTGTGAAAAATAGCTGTGATACAATTTTTCGTTCGTCACGTCATTAGCTCCCTCAAGGGGAAAGTTACCCCACGGGTGTACATTTCCAAGCATGATATCAATCGAGAGATTCTTTTTCCAAGCCCTTTGAAGTGAAAGGTAACACGATAATCTCTTGGACTCATGAGACCGATTTTTCAACAATTTTCTTGTAAAATCAAAATAATAAATAAAATATCTGATGTGGGCCACACGTGACTTTCCTTATATAATGCAATGAATTTACTACTTTTATAGTAAATAAAATAGATAACTTTTATAGTAG
The DNA here is from genome assembly GCA_951213105.1 of Amaurobius ferox. Lineage (NCBI taxonomy): Eukaryota > Metazoa > Arthropoda > Arachnida > Araneae > Amaurobiidae > Amaurobius > Amaurobius ferox. The sequence goes on from OX578138.1 coordinate 84,799,027, forward strand.
ATATTTATATTCTTTCCAAGATATTAAATTTTCGTCAATGAGTCGTCATTTTCATTGATTTAGCGTCATTTCTATCCAATTGGCGAGTTTTTCGTTAATTTAGCAAAGTTTCAAAAGTCGCCAAGTTGGCGACATTCTACCAAATTCGTTGCCAAAATCTCGCCAAGCGGTATGAACGGAGAAATAAGTTATTCTTACAGCAGATAAATGACTATTGGCGTTCAAATACAGAAATATTACTCAATGTATCTTTTTTCATGAATGCAACTAGCTAGATCCACGAGAATGGTGTCACCAAATTCATCGCATGATATTACATATGAAAACTGAACATTTTTCTCAATAGGAAACATTTTGTTTTATTTTATATGAATTTTTGATGAATGTTTTGAAAAATGTGCAATATCTCGAGAACGGTTCATGTTGGCGTTCTAAAATTTATGTCAATCGTTTTCTAATGAAAAATCACATAAGAAATGTCTATTTGCGTAACTTTATTAGAGGTTTTGATTTTTTGACGATTTTTTTTTAATTTCACTCGAAAATTTAGGGGAGTTCTGAACATTCGATTGCGTATAAAAACAATAGGCCTCCAGTGTTTACGGATTGTAATTTTTATACCAAATTTCATTCGAATCGGTCCATTCGTTCGTTAGTTATCGTCTCCACAGACTCACTGACACACACACACACACACACATACTTTCACACACACACAGACATCACTTCAAAAATGTTCGATTCGTGATCAGGGATGCTTGAAACGTGCTCTCCCGTCGAAAACTCGAATTCGAATTGTCGACCCCGTCACAATACTTTCCTTATACATTATTGTATATAAGGAAAGTAATAAAAAATAAATAAAATGGATTCTGGATATGAGAAAGTTGAGTTGAGATACACTTCAGTTAATTTTATAAGTCGAGTATGGCTCAACTCAACTTTCTCATACCAAAATCTATTTTTAAATAGCTTTGTTTTCTCCAATTTTTTTGCAAGAAAATATAAATTTAAATGTCTGTATCCGTGATCTAAGTGATCACTATTATCCTTCAGTTTAAAGGGTTTGAAGAAATACTTCGATTGATACCAAACTTGTCAGTGTACCCCCAGGGGTGGGAGAGAGATGCCCTCTTCCGAGAAGAGATAATGACGTCAGGAACACAAAAATTGTTTCGCCGTTATTTTCACCTCAATAATTGTAACTATCAAGTTTCAGCATCTTCGAAACCATACATTACACATTTTATGCATGTCAAATTTTATTATATGCTGCCATGTTAAGGAAATATAAAATTCCAAATAAATGTCGAAATATTAGCTCGAATTTTAAAACATTCCATTTGGTTATAGATTCTTTTTTTTGTAATAAATCCGGATATAAAGTTCGTTGAAAATCCATTATTATTTGTGGCAACTATGGTGTACATAAGAAATCGACCACAGATAGACAGACGTGTGGACATCACACCAAAAATACTCAAAACGTGTTCAAGAGGTCACAAAATATTTATTGTCATCAAAATTTCGAAAGTGAAAATTTTCGTGAAAACATTACTTTTTGTTTACTTAGTATGAGAAAGTAAATATGGTTATCAACGTCTTTAATTAAGTATGTAGGTGTCGCATTTAATGAAAACTTGCCACTGAAAAGACGCGGAGCGCATGTGAATGGGCTAGTTTAGCATAAAACGTCTTTTGACTAAAATATTAATAGAATAAACAAATTCTGGTTTCTTTTAGCAACAAATTCAAGATATTTACAGTATCTTTTGATAAAGTATATGATTGATTCTTTTACAATCCGGATAGCTCTATTGGTGGGCAACTAATCTTTATTTCTAAAGAACGTAAAGTAAAAGATAAAGCAACTAATATAGACTTTGATGTCGAGTTTTACTTATCTTCCTTTACCTGTCAAGAATGACTCAGTCGAAGAACGAATCGTTCCCCTGATAGTAGATTTTGATGGATGATCTCCGTTCCTACCCCATTGCTTCATTATTAAAAGCCACAGTGTAATCTTTCTGACATTATAAACAACTGGATAGTGTACGCCTTGAGTTTTTAAACGTGACTTATAAAAATATATGGAGAAAAGGTTCCATTTAACTTCCTAATACGTTATTACGTATTGTTTGGGGGTTCACTTAACTGCCTTCCTTCCGTATATGTTATTAAGTATTGTTCGGTGGTCCACTTCATTCCCTCACTTCTTCATATGTTATTATGTATTATTCGGTGATCGACTTAACTTCTTCAGTTTATCATATGTTATTCCGTAATGTTCAGTAATCGATTTAACTTCCTCATTTTATCATATGTTATTACGTAATGTTGGTTGATTCACTCAACTTCCTCATGTGTTATTTGTATTGTTCGGTGATCCACTTAACTTTCTCATATGTTATTACGCATTGTTCAGTGATTCACTTAACTTCTTCATATGTTATTACGTATTGTTCAGTGATCCACTTAATTTCCTCATATGTTACTATGTATTGTTCGGTGATCCAATTAACTTCCTCATATGTTATTACATATTGTTCGGCGATCCACTTAACTTCCTCAGTTTCTCATATATTATTACGTAATGTTCGGTGATCCACTCAACTGCCTCATATGCCATTTCGTATTGTTCGGTGATCCACTTAACTTCCTCATATGTCATCACGTATTGTTCGGTGATCCACTTAACTTTCTCATATGATATTACGTATTGTTCGGCGATCCACTTAACTTCCTCATATGTCATTACGTATTGTTCGGTGATCCACTTAACTTCCTCATATGTTATTACGTATTGTTCGGCGATCCACTTAATTTTCTCATATGATATTACGTATTGTTTGGCGATCCACTTAACTTCCTCATATGTCATTACGTAGTGTTCGGTGATCCACTTAACTTCCTCGCTTTCTCATTATTACGTAATGTTCGATGATCCACTCAAATGCTTCATATACCATTATGAATTTTTCTGTGATCCACTTAACTTCCTCATATGCCATTACGTATTGTTCGGTGACCCACTTAACTTTCTCATATGATATTACGTATTGTTCGGCGATCTACTTAACTTCCTTATGTGTCATTACGTATTGTTCGGTGATCCACTTAACTTCCTCATATGTCATCACGTATTGTTCGGTGATCCACTTAACTTTCTCATATGATATTACGTATTGTTCGGCGATCCACTTAACTTCCTCATATGTCATTACGTATTGTTCGGCGATCCACTTAACTTCCTCGCTTTCTCATTCTTACGTAATGTTCGATGATCCACTCAAATGCTTCATATACCATTATGAATTTTTCTGCGATCCACTTAACTTCCTCATATGTCATTACGTATTGTTCGGTGATCCACTTAACTTTCTCATATATTATTACGTAATGCTCGGTGATCCACTTAACTTCCTCATATATCATTACGTATTGTTCGGTGAACCACTTAACTTTCACGCTTTCTCATATATTATTACGTAATGTTCGGTGATCCACTCAACTGCCTCATATGCCATTACGTATTGTTCTGTGATCCGCTTAACTTCCTCATATGCCATTACGTATTGTTTGGTGATCCACTTAACTTCCTCTTATTACGTATTGTTCGGTGATATACAGGATGAATTATAGGGTGCACATTAAAGTTGTAAAAAGACCATTAAAGTTTTGAACAATATAAAGCTATGAAAGTGGTGTACCGGTATAGAAAAGCGAGTATATGCTACCAGTAGAGACTGAAAGGCAGCGCCCCTAGTGGCAGAATTTGGAAGTTAGCACTCATATCTCCGAAACTATGAGAGATGCAAAATAAATGCCCATTATAATAATGTTGTAAATCAGCATCAAGTAACAAAAAATTGCATTTTGAATAAATAATTGGTGCAGATAGATATCTCTAAACATTGCTGTGGGTATCGTATGCAAATGATGGCGGCGCTGAGCAAAATTGCTCTTGTAGATAAAATATGTGAGACATTATTTTTAACGATCGTCTGTCATCAGATCATGACAGATCATGTCAATAAAAGATCATGACAGAATATTCGAATGAAGATTATTGCGAGATGGTGTTGCTATACGGCGAATTGAGATGAAATGCCGTAGAAGCTGCACTGCAGTATACAATTTCCTAGTGCTCTGCATTTGCCAGGAATGCTGGTAAACGTGCAACATAAACTTATTTCCTGCATAAATTATTTCCACGAACATGTATTGTGCAGGATGGTGGGCATATTGAACATCCTTTAAGACTGCGTGTTCTGTGAATAGAGCTTCTGTATTAAATGAAATAACGTTCCTTATTAATTTGTTGATGCTCTATAACTTTCTCATTGACTTTTTCCTGTATCTACTATAGTTTTCGAGATTAAAGTACTAACTTCCAAATTTTGTCGCTAGGGGCGTTGTCGTCAATATGATGGCTCATGATCACTTTACTATACCACTACATCACTCCCATAACTCTAGATCCCATAAATTAAAACTTATTTCGCCTACTTATAACTTTACCGGGCAATCTGTATGATTGTGTCAAACTCAATGATTTCAAAATTAATGAATATCAGTGGTTGCAAAATTCACATGCAGCTTTGTTGAAATCTTGACATGCTAGAAATATTTATTTTTCTAAAACGTTGTATATTATATTTAAATACTTGCAGGAGTATACGTGGTTGTATAAAATGTGAAATATTTTAACTGTAAACCTACTCTTAATAATCTGAACGAGCAGTTACAAAATATATAAGTCCGTTAAGCTGCTTTCGAGTTATAAGCGATAATTATAATTAAGAGGAAAAAAAAATATTTTAATTCTCTATTTTCAGCGAGCGGGTGCATGACATTAAAAAAATCTGATATGGACAGCACATGACTTTCGCTACAGACATAAATTAATGTTATCTTTCTTTCTTTCACAATTCATTAAATGTTGTTTAATTGCAAAATAAATAAATAAATAAATAAAATAGATAACCATTTAAAATTACATTCAATTTGAAATTTGACTTCGATTTTTGGTTTAAATTTGAGTCTGAACGTATTTTCAAAAGCGACTTTGCACAAATGCGAAAAACTGAAATATCTCGAGAATGGACATTCCTAGAGCTATGGGGTTGGTCTTATTCCTTCCGTTTTCAATAATTACGTATAAAACAAGCATTTAATTAGTACATTTGAGTATGTGTACTCTTTTATTTTAAATTTTGACGATTTGGAGCCATTTTGCAAAAAAAGGCAGGTTATTTTTTTTATCTGAATCATACCCAAATCTAATCAGCACCAAGATAACCCACAGGTGACTTATATACCAAATTTTACGAAATTCGATGGTTTTCGGTTGAATTATTTTTTCAGCTAGGTGGATGCTACGATTTTTGCGGACGATTTTGGGGCTACGATTTTGCGGACCAAAACATGTATTACTTTTATCGAATTTTACCAAAATTTAATCAGCCCCAGGGTTCCCCACAAGCGATATACAGGTATATACTAGTATCTTGATAAATCTTAAGTTTTGTGAAATTTGGTCAATTAGTTTTTCAGCTAGAGTGGATACCTGCATTGCGCAAAAAGACAGACAGACACATAGCTTAAAAATTTTCCTTTCAGGTTCTAGAGTGAGTTCGTGAGTCCGTCGAAAACTTGAGTTGCGATTTTCGACACGATTCCAATACTTTTTCTATACATTACCATGCATTGTAGGGAAAATGGGAAAAAGGGGAAATATAAAAATTTTATAGAACTGCTATCTGTAAATCTATAAAAAACTACTTTAGACATGGCATACAAGGTTGAATAACGGCATCAACTGGTTTTAAAGGCAAATAAACTATGAGAAAAAACGAGTTTTTCAGTATTCTCCCCCACACAACAGGGGCGTACAGTAAAGTTGGAGTTAAATGTGATTCACACACGAAGTTGAATCGAATTGAGGATGTAGACGTATTCAATTCAAAAAAAATCTGATGAGGGCAGCACATAACTTTCCTTATATAATGCAATGAATTTACTGCTTTTACAGTTAAAAAATATTATTCTTAGAGTAGATACTTATATCCTTTCCAAGATATTAATTTTTCGTCAATGAGTCGTCATTTTTATCCATTTGGCGAGTTTTTCGTCAATTTAGCAATATTTAAAAAAGTGGCCAAGTTGGCGACATTCCACTAAATTCGTCGCCAAAATCTCGCCACGCGTTATGGACGAAAAATAAGTTATTTTTACAGCAGATGACTATTTGCGTTCAAATACAAAAGTAATACTCAAAGTATCTATTTTCATGAATGGAACGAGCTAGATCCTCGAGAATGATGTCACCAAATTTATCGTATGGTATTACAAATGAAAAGTGAACATGTTTCGCAATAGGAAATATTTTTTTTTATTTTATATGCTTTTTTATAATGTTTTTGAAAAATGTGCAATATCTCGAGAACTGTTGATGTTAGCGTTCTAAAATTTATGCCAATCGTTTTCTAATGAAAATTTACATAAGAAATGTCTATTTGCTTAACTTTATTAGAGGTTTTGATTTTTTGACGATTTTTTTAAAATTTCAGTCGAAAATTAAGGGAGGTTCTGAGCATTCGATTGCTTATAAAAACAGTAGGCTTCCAGTGTTTACAGATTGTAATTCTTGTACCAAATTTCGTTCGAATCGGTCCATTCGTTCGTCAGTTATCGTCTCTACAGGCTCTCACTGACACGCACACACACATACTTTCACACACGCACACACACATACATACACAGACATTATTTCAAAAATATTCGATTCGTGATCAGGGATGCTTGAAACGTGCTCTCCCGTCAAAAACTCCAATTCGAATTTTCGACTCCGTCTCAATACTTTCCTTACACATTATTGTATATAAGGAAAGTAAAAACGAGTTTTTCAATGTTTTCCCCCACACAACAGTGGCGTACAGTAAAGTTGGAGATAAATTTGATTCACACACGAAATTGAACCGAATTGAGGATTCAGACGTATTCAATTCAAAATTATGCTATAGAAATCTCATCATTATCCAAAATTGATATTATGCTAATTTCTAGAAGGGAGAGATGAAGATGTAGGCAGATGAAATAGTTTGGCTAATTTTGCATTATATCAATTTTAGGTACCGATACGATTTGTATAGTATTGATTTGAATTTAATCTGTTTACAGCCTCTTCTCCTTTTAACACTTTTGTAAAATATCAATTTTGGAAAAATTCATTCTAGTATAAAACGAATTTATCTCATTTAAATGAGCATCAATATAATGAAAGAAAGAAAAATATTTAGAATATTTATTTTGCGTCCGTGAAATTTTTTCTTAGTATAACTTTCCACTTACGACTTGTATAGACTTTGTTAAAGAAGACATAAACATTCGAAAAGAAATACGTACAAAACTATACATCAAAACAGTTTTGTATGCTGTAAGGATACCTCACGTTTCATCATCATAATCCTCCGTTCAAATATTTCTGAAAGCAATTTCTCCACATAAGAAATATTTCGTATAAGAAAGCAAAAAATAAATATTTTAAATCACCGAACAAATATCATAAAAAGAATTCGTATTCTTTTAGAGCCCATACAATATAATCAGTTAAGTTTCGAAACTGTTAAAGATAGGTTAAAAGGATATTTGCTGTGCTGTGTTTAAGACTTTATGTCATTGTCAGTAAACTTTCATTATACGTGGATATCTTTATGACACATCGAGTTTTTTGTAATTGGCAATGAATAAACTCGCTTTTTTTTTTTAAACTTTTACTTTTTACAAGATTATTTGGTCATAACCTGAGATGAAATGTTGTAACGCAAAACGAAGAACCTTAAAAATTGCTTGTAAAATATTAAGAATGTTACTTTTGAATAGTTATTCAATACAATAAAAAATATATATTTACTATTAAATTCCTGACTTAAAGTTCCAGACTTAACCGCCTTCGGTAATCAGCTGCCCATAACACGTGCATAATATATTCCAAAATAAATGCATGAACATCGCTTATTGTTCCGTATTTAAAGCAATTTAAAAAAATCTGATGTGGGCGACACATGACTTTCCTTATATAATGCAATGAATTTACTGCTTTTACAGAAAAAAAAATAGGTTTTTCTTATAGTAGATACTTATATTCCTTCCAAGATTTTGCATTTTCGACAATTAGTCGTCGTTTTTATTGATTTAGCGTCATGTTTATCCATTTGACGAGATTTTCGTTAATTCGGCACCATTTTAAAAAGTCGCCAAGTTGGCGACATTCCGCCAAATTCGTCACCAAAATCTCACCAAAGGTTATGGACGGAGAAATAAGTTATTCTTATAGAAGATAAATGACTATTGGCGTTCAAATACAAAAGTATTACTCAAAGTTTCTATTCTCATGAATGGAACGAGCTATAGATCCACGATAATGATGTCACCAAATTTAAAATTTTACTCGAAAATTTAGGGGGTTCTGAACATTCTATTACGTTTAAAAACAATAGTCTTCCAGTATTCACGGATTGTAAATTCTGTACCAAATTTCATTCGAATCGCTCCATTTGTTCATGAGATATCGTCTCCAGACTCACTGACACACACAAACATTGGAATTGGATGGAAAACATATGGAACAAGCTGTGTAATCTTTGTGTAAAGTTTTTATTTCTACACAGTGTAGATGTTTTATACCAATAAATAGCAAAATTATTATTTATTTATGTAATCCTTGTTTTCTTTCGTAATTTGTGTATGATCACTGAAACGCGATATGCCGACATGATTTTTCCCTTCTGAGAACCCATGTCGATGCATCAAAACGTGGTTTAAGTCAGCATTTTTGTCTTTTCATATCTCTGGAACGTTTTATGATGAAATGCTGCAATTTTGTACATCACCTTATTAGTGTGTGGGGAACATTTTACTCATAGGAAATGTTTTTGTACGGGGGCCGTATAAAAATTTAAATTTTGTATTTCTTAAAATTTAATACCCTTGGAAATTTTATAGTCGAGTTCCTAAAATTTTGTACCATTTTTTACGCAACTTTGTAATTTATTATATATGTCTAAGATCAATATTTAAGGAATAAAAGTCGAGGTCAATGTTTTTGGGACACCCTGTTTAGCCTAATGTGTGTAATCATGGGTCTTACTTTAAAGTTATTGAAGTGCTAAAAGACTTTTCTGAGAACCTGTATATGCGTAGTGTAGGGAAAGAAAAAATCTGATGTGGGCAGTACATGGCTTTCCGGACGGACTCGAATTCATTTTCTTTTTATTTCTTTCACGATTTATTAAATTGAGTTTTACACTAGAACGACGGAAACGGTCATTTTGACCGCGTAACTATTTTGAGAAACAATTCTTCCAAAACAGCTAATCCCAGCCCATTGAAATTTTATGACTTTTCTTATTTTAATTATCACTTTAAGAAAAAAAATCTGATGAAGAGAAAACACATTACTTTTCTTATATAATGCAATGAATTTACTACTTTTACAGTAAAAAAATAGGTTTTTCTTCTAGTAGATACTTATATTCCTTCCAAGATATTGAATTTTCATCAATCAGTTGTCATTTTCATTGATTTAGCGTCATTTTATACATTTGGCGAGATTTTCGTTAATTTGGCAATATTTTTAAAAGTCGCCAAGTTGGCGACATTCAGCCAATTTCGTCGCCAAAATCTCGCCAAGCGTTATGGACGGAGAAATAAGTTATTCTTATAGCATATAAATGCTTATTGGCGTTAAAAATCCAAAAGTATTACTAAAAGTACTTTTTCTCATGAATGGAACGAGCTAGATCCACGAGAATGATGACACCCAATATATCGCATGATATTACATATGAAAAGTGAACATGTTTCTCAACAGTTAATGGATTTTATTTAATTTATGGGATTTTTTGAAAAATTTATTTTTAAAATGAGCAATATCTCGAGAACGGTTCATGCTAGCGATCTGAAGTTTATGTCAATCGTTTTCTAAGGTAAAATTACATAAGAAATGCCTATTTGCGTAACTTTATTAAAAGTATTGATTTTTTGACGATTTTTTCAAAATTTCACTCGAAAATTTAAGCGATTCTGAACATTCGATTACGTATAATAACAATAAGCTTTCAGTATTTATAGATTGTGATTTTTGTACCAAATTTCATTTGAATCGCTCCATTCGTTCGTGAGATAGCGTCTCCAAAGACTCACTGACACACACACACACACAGACATCACCTCAAAAATGTTTGATTCGGGATCAGCGATGCTTGAAACGTGCACTCCCATCGAAAACTCGAATGCGAATTTTCGACCCCTTCAAAATACTTTTCTTATACAATATGTATATAAGGAATAAGAAAAGTCATAAAATTTCAATGGGCTGGGATTAGCAGTTTTGAAGGAATCGTTTCCTAAAGTAGTTATGCGGTCAAAATGACCGCTTCGGTCGTTCTAGTGTTAACCGCACACAGTAACATGAATAATTGTCCGGAATTACAATTAATTTGCAGCTTTTATTCAATTTTCGTTTCCAATTGGCGACTGGACCTATTTCCAAAGGCGGCGTTGCATGAAAAGCAAAACAATCTTTAATATCTCGAGAATGGTTCATCTTCGAGAAATAAGGTTGATCTTATTATTTTTATTGTCAAAAATTGTGCATAAAATATGCATGTAACTGATACATTTGAGCACAAATAGTCTTTTATTTTATATTTTGCCAATTTTTTGCGGACTATTTTGCTATAAAAGGCAGGTTCTTTTTCTTCCGAATCGTACCAAAATTTATGCAGCACCACGGCGATCTACAAGTGATGTACCTGCAAAATTTACGAAATTTGGTCAATTAGTCCTTGAGTTAGACTGGATAAAGACATTCCTCACACATGCACAGACGTCACATTGAAAGTAGATTTTTCGGGTTCTAAAGCATAAGCGGCGCTACAGGGGAGGGGGGGGGGTGCTGGAGGTGCTTTGGCACCCCCATTACAAATTGCGCAAACACTCCTTTTTACTTAACAACTGTCTCTTATTTCAAAAATTTTCAGTTTCTCTCTCTCTTTGTAAGGTTGCTATTTTATTTATTTTTTTTTACGGATTTATAAATTTGAGATCAGACATGTTTAGGGTTTCTGGCTAGACCCAGTTCGAAATGACTGCGCATGCGCAAAGCTTCAATAAAGAAATCTGACTGTCATGAACTCGTGCCCATCGCGGATGGATACAGAAACGGTTAGTTTCGTATCGAGTTTTGCAGAACATTGTCTATATTCCATTGGCGTCTGTGCTAGCGTGTTCATAATTTTCAAATTTCGTTTTATGTAGTATACTCTATAACAAGAAAATCGACCCACCAAGAAGGCGTTGTCTCATTTGAATGAAATTTCGTGTGCAAAGACATTTTGAGTGAACATGCAAATGAATAAAATTTGGTGCCCAATGAATAAATAGTGGGAGCTCCAGCGCATCGGAACTGTGCAATCAGCAGGTGTATATCTGGGCAGGTGTATATCTGCAGGTGTATATCTGCAGGTGGGTATGGTCTGGGGGCGCCATCTCCTTTGATAGCCGGACCCTTTTGGTAGTCATTTCTGGCACACTGACAGTACAGAGGTACGTAGACAATATTCTACGACCGGTTGTGTTACCGTTCCTTTTGCGACACCCCGGACTTACTTTTCAACAAGATAATCCCCGTCTGCACACGGCACGTGTTGCTATGAATGATCTTCAAGCTTGCCCAACACTTCCTTGGCCAGCTCATTCTCCTGATCTCTCTCCCATAGGGCACATTTGGGACGTTATGGGAAGGCGATTGCAACCGTCCCAGAATATTAACGATTCAGCCCGACAGTTGGAGACAATTTGACAAGACCTTCCGCAGGACACCATCCGTGAACTTTATGAGTCTATACCACGCCGGGTGACATCTTGCATCCAGACCAGAGGTGGTTCAACGCCTTATTGACTTCTTCCCTTTGTATACTGTCAAACTCTAAATTATTAAATTGTTTTGAAATTTTAATCGTTTCTTTTTCTATGTATGTTCTTTACATCCCCCAATTTTTATCACAATCGGGCAACTCCTTCTTGGTGCGTCGATTTTTTTGTAATAGAGTGTATTTTTTAACAATTCACACCATGGCTATATCATGTAGAAAATGGTGGTCAAAATATTATGAATTAAGGTTCCACAAGTGAACTATTTGCTATTTTTAATCTATATATGCTTCATTTGAGCACCCCCAATTGTGAGACCCCAATGCATAGCACCCTCCAATAGTGAAAGTCTGCCGCCCCCTATGTTCTAAAGTGCTCAAAACGTGCAGATCCATTTCCTATACATTACCATGTATGGGAAATTGTGGTGTGTATAGGTATTGTGGGGAAAGTAAAGATAGTTTTAAAGTTATTTCGATGCTATTATAGAAAAAGCGTCTTATACTGTTTCAGAGATGATGCAACATTATCATTTGTATTTGGTTACTGCTGAACGCAAGCTCAAATAAACACAAAATTCGCTGCTGTGGAATTCTGTCACAGTCAGCTTCTGTTACTGGAAGATATCTTTACGGCAAACAAAATGTTTTTAAATTGGTAATCTGCAAACTCCATTTTATGAAAACGTGTCCTCGTTTATCGAGATTGCCTGTTCGTAACGCAAGGTAGTAGTTATATACTAAAAGAGAATGAAATCATAAAAACTCGTGTTAAATTTTAAGATGGAGGACATTTTCTTATATAAGCTTTTCAATTTGATATAAAAATATTTACTATCGAAGATTGGTATGAAATGTATATTGCTCTTGTCATTTAAAACTGCTGCTGGTAGTACATGAGTTTTTTGCTGACTTAAATTTGATCCATTTATTTTGCTATTAATATATCTGTTATTTAGGTATTTGTTTTACTATATATAAAATATGAAAACAATTCTTTTAAATTATATAGACTTTCATCTTTGCATATTAATGTTATTATTCATCGGGTAATTTTTTTAGGGCTGTCAATTTGGCAAAATTCCCAAAACTCAATATCTTAAGATTGATATTTTATGGCATACAATGGGGTGGTTGCATCCATTTTGTTATAAAAATTAGTTACAAAAGAAGCGTTTTATTTATATATATCATTTTTGCTTTCTTACAATACATCGTAATGTATAGGGAAAGTATTTGAATCGTGTCGAAAATCGGAATTCGAGTTTTCGACGGATCTACACGTTTCGAGCACTCTAGAACCCGAGAAAGCTAGTTTTAGCATGACTCCTCTCTCTCTTTCTCTCTGTGTGTGTATCAATCTGTCTCTCTTTTGTGTGTGTGTATGTGTATCAATCTTTCTAACTTGTGTGTGTGTGACAACCTGTCTGTCTTTTCTGTGTGTGTGTGTGTCAGCCTGCCTGTCTTCTGTGTGTGTGTGTGTGTCAACCTGTCTGTCTTCTGTGTGTGTGTCTATCTGTCTGTCTTCTGTTGTTGTTGTTGAGACCCAGACCGTCCGACCTACCAGAAAGGTGTAAGGTAACTGTATGGACGGCCGGGAAGTGCCACCCAATTTAGACCGGAACCCAGTGGGGGAGGCATCCACAGGGACCGTACCCTCCTTCCCCTACCACCAACCTCTCGGAAGGACTTACGGACCCACATGTTTAACGTGATCGTACTCCGCATGAACACGGCGGCATTTTTGTGGTAGCGTGCAAATCTAGCGCGCAAACCACTGGGATACCGCACCCGAGATGGCCAACAGCACGCGGTGTTCCGAGGTGGTCACCCACCAAGTACTAACCGCGCCCGATGCTGCTTGACTTCGGTGATCTAACGAGAACCGGTGTTTTCAGCACTGTACGGCCGTTGGCCCCTGTCTGTCTTCTGTATGTGTGTGTGTGTTAATCTGTCTATCTTCTGTGTGTGTGTGTGTGTCTATCTGCCTGTCTTCTGTGTGTCTAAATGTCAGTCTGTGCAATGTATGTATCTACTTTAGCTGAAAAACTAATCAACCAAATTTCACAAAATTTGGTAGATAAATCACTTGTGGGACACTTTTTTTCTGTAAATTTTGGTATGATTCAAAAAGCATAATATGCCTTTTTCTGCCAAATGGTCCGCCAAAATTGACAAAATCTAAAATAAAAAACTATGTGTACTCAAATGTATCACTTAAATGCTTTTTTATGCGTAAATTTTGACGACGAAAATAATAAGACTAGCCCTGTAACTGTAGACCTAACAGTTGTCGAGATATGGCTGTTTTCGTATTCTTTCGGATTTTGCCTCTGAAAATACGTTCAGTCACCAAATTAAAATGAAAATTGAAATAAAACTGAAAACTCCGTGTGATTTCCATAATTATTTGTGTCATTTTGTACTATTAAACACCATTTAATGAATTATAAATGAAAGAAAAAGAAAATGTATTTGAGTCTGTAGGGAAAGTCATTTGGGGCCCAGATGAGACATTTCTATATGGCAAAGCCGAAAGACTGTTAACTTTACCAAACAGTTAACTACACCGAAGGACTGTTAACTTCACCAAACTATTAACTACACCGAAAGACTGTTAACTTCAACAGCAGCACAAAAACATCTTACAAGCAGCGGTTTTACTATTTTGCTTCAAACATCGTAGTGGCTACAGTACTGGTAGCACAATTACAAGATTTAGAACGCTTTTTATCAGAGAGATTGATTATTAACACTTTACAAATGACTTTGGTCATTCTGTCTGTCTATCTGTCTGTTCGCAGGATAACTGCCGTAAGCATGACTTTATCAAAATGAAATTCTGGTATGCTGTTGATATGGTCTGTGGAATATGTGGGAATTTAAAAGAATAATATCATCCAATTAGATTCGGATTGAACTCAGTTTGAAACAATGCAATACATTGAATCCTATGGGATTTAATTTTTCAAACATATTTTAAGCGAAGTTAAAATTCGCAAACTGATTTGAAAATTTTAAAAAATATTCAAATTATCACACAAAATATATATAAAAAATTTCAGCAAAATATATTTAGTAGTTCTTCAAATAAATTTTAAAATAATAATAACACCCTTTTATATGAAGATATTACATGACCATTATATGAAGAGATCACGTGACCCACTTCAAAATAAAATATGGCATCCATTTTGTGTCAAAATCGTGATTTTTAAAGTTCTTTTTAATTCATATTTTGTGTTGTATTCGTCCTAAAACCGCTATATTTTTGCTTAAATTCTGTGCATCAACATACTGAAACAACGTAATTACAATATTTTTGAGTTTAAATGATCATCAAACTTTGATTATTTCTACAACGAAGCCTAATTTTCACTTATGGATAATGTATACACCAAAAGATGTAGAATTAGTTGTATAAGAATTGCTGCATTTCTTTAACGCAAAATTATTTAGCTCATGGAGTCTGCAATATAGCTGATATGAATGAAACATTCATTGATTTTACACATAGAAGACCCGGCCGCCCATTTTTGCTGCTCTATATCTTCGGATGAGTGGGACGGCCTGGGTTTTCGACATAGAAGAAGACGATTTATTCGATGAAGTCTTAAGCATGGAGTTAAATTACTTGTACCTCCATAGTTTTAAGTTTTTAAATAAAATAAATTATTATAGTACTTTGATTAATGAAAGGAATGAAAAAAGTATATGAGTGAAATGCTGCTTTTAGAGAGAGAAACAGGCGATTTATATTTTGATGACGTCATTTGAATAAAGTTTTGAATAAAGTTCATTTGTTGTCGATGAAGTTTTCAAATATAACAAATTATTGTAGTATTATGATAATTTTAGAAATATTACTGAGGAATGTATCGCATTTTAGAGATGTTGAAATCAGGCAAATTATATTTCAATGCCGTCATTTGAATGAAGTTCAATTTTTTTCAATGAAGTTTTAAGTTTTCAAATATAATAAATTAATGTAGTATTGTGATAATTTTAAAAATATTAACAAGGAATGCATCGCATTTTAGAGATGTTTAAATAATATTTCATTGAAGTTGGAAAGTATTTCATAATCAATGCTTTATGCATGGTTAATCTTTCTTGTTTTTCCAGCTATAATGTTTAAAGATCTTTTAAATTTATGTTTAGTGTTGCATCCGTCACAAAACCGTTTTAATTTTGCGAATTATCTGTGTATCTAAATTATACCGACACAATTACAATATTTTTTATTTTAAATTATTACTAAACTTTGATTATTTCTATAAAGAAGCCTAGTTTTAACCCATGCAAAATGTAAACAAATCAAGCGATTGTAAAGTGAGTTGTATAAGAATTGCGGATTTTTTTTTTACGCAAAATTATTTAGCTCTAGAGGCTGGAATATAAGTGATAGAAATGAAGTAATCTTTGAGTTTACATAGAGAGGCAGGCGATTTATGTTTCGATGACGTCATTTGAATAAAGTTCATTTTGTCATTGTATTTTTTGATCAAGTTTTAAGTTTTCAAATATTGTAAATAACTGTAATACTGTGATAATTTAAGAAATATCAGTGCTGAATATATCATATTTTAGAGATGTTTAAATAAAATTGCATTTCAGTTGAAAAGTTTATCAATGCTTTATGCATGATTGATCTTTCTTGTTTTTTGTTTCTTTATAATGAAAGTGACTATTCAGTATAATGTAGTTTTGAGTTGAATCTTCTATAAATTGTATTCCATCTGATTGGAACGTTGTCGGTCATCACAGCAATTCACACAATTGCTGGGATATAAGTGATGAGAGGATATAAGTGATGATAAGAGGCTGGAATATAAGTGATAGAAATGAAGTAAACATTGAGTTTACATAGAGAGGCAGGCGATTAATGTTTCGATGACGTCATTTGAATAAAGTTCATTTTGTCATTGCATTTTTTGATGATGTTTTAAGTTTTCAAATATTGTAAATAACTGCAGTACTGTGATAATTTAAGAAATATCAGTGCTGAATATATCATATTTTAGGGATGTTTAAATAAAATTGCATTTCAGTTGAAAAGTTTATCAATGCTTTGTGCATGATGAATCTTTCTCGTTTTTTGTTTCTTTATAATGAACGTGACCATTCAGTGTAATGTAGTTTTGAGTTGAATCTTCTATAAATTGTATTCCATCTGATTGGTACGTTGTCGGTTATCACAGCAATTCACACAATTTAGGCACAACAAGATGCAATGCTACTAATGTAGTTAACGGCTAACGGCTATTATGTGCTGATTATTTTCAACAACAGAAAAATGGATTCCAGCGATGTTATTTCCTATACTGTGAGAATGATGCCTCCCCTGAGCAAAAAAAAAAAATCCAATGAAAAATTTTAGCATTTTTGTTTGTCTTCCTCTCTATCCAAGAATTAGTTATCAAATTACAAGAATTTTCAGTAAGTTTGACTTTGAAGTGATATTCTCCCCTATCAATAAAATAAATGTTTCCTCTCCTGAGGATCTTATATAAAAGTTCAGTAATTGGGGTATTGATCACATTTTTTGTTAATGCCGACTATTGTATATTAGTCGAACTAAACATGTTTTAAATTACCGTTTGACAGCATATCAAAATGAGTCAAAAACAAGAAATTCAATAAAACTTTAATAGCTAATCATTGTTGAATGACTTGTCACCGGTTTGATTTTTATTCTGCCTCCAGTATTCAAAAGTGTTCTTCAGTTATCGATTTGGATTCTTTTGAATCTTTTCATACCAATAAAAATTTTAGTAATCTGGTTAATGATTTGTAAATTATATTCTATTTCTCCGAGGTATAGCATGACCACATCAAATTTTTGTTTCTACCTTTCACTCTCGTTTTTGCGAGTTAAGTTTAATACTCAGGATTTTATTTATCTTTTCATATTTCCTTCTCAAATTCATATTTACTTGATCTTCTATTATATCTAGTTTAACTTTCCTGTCGTCATACTTGGTGGCGCTGCTATGTCGGATTTTGCCATTTAGACATTTTCTGTTTGACTGTCTAATCGGTGCTCATTTGGACGTTCTGACCAGGCTTGTTGCATTAAAGAACGAAATTAATGATTTCCGAAACATACGTACGATTACTTATATTTATTTGCGTTGTATTTTACGTTGTGCTCCAATTTATTATTGAATGTCCATAAAGTCATGTTCCATATTTTTGACAACCTTCGTTAGATTGTACGTCTAACGTTTAGTTTCTCATGATCGTTGCAAATATAACTGGATTTACGATGATTTTTTTTTGTGTACAGGGAAGAATTAATTGGTAGTAATTTCAGCAACCATACACATACATAGCGTATATATGAATGTGCCAAAAATAATTCGATAAAATAGGCAAATATTTTTTTTAAGGGCTTTACTTTACTAATGCTTTTTTAATACGATTTTAATAACACTTGACATATATTAAGCTCACATCTTTGGTCTGATGACAAAATTTTACAGTTAAAAAGAGATAAAAAGCCCTTGCGGACGGTTATATTCAAAATATTTAAAAGGTTATCTAGACCGAGGCCATAAGAATTGGTCGTATCTAAAAGATGGCATCACACATAATTTCGAGAAGAATATTCACCACGTTTTCTTTGAAAAAAAATTTACATCATTTTTACATCTGTTTTTTACATCTTAGCAGTTCAGGAAGACTCTCAAGCGACTTAATTGCAGCATTTCATTTGGGAATTTTCACCTTCCTTAAAATACATTGTGATGTATAGGGAAAAAAATTAGAATGGGGTCGATAATTGGGATTTGAATTCCTGACACATGCACACATTTCGGCTACTTTATAATGCTAATCTACTATTTCTTAACGTGACGTCGGTATGTGTGTGCGTTTTATGTATCTGTGCAATCAATGTATCCACTCTAACTCATCTATTCTACGAAATTTTACAACATTTGGTAAATACACCACTTGTGGACTATCCTGGTGAAGATTATATTTTAGTACGATTTGAACAAACAGAATCTGCCATTTTTAACACTTTACAACAAAGTTGAAAAGTGTTTATGACTTTGTTCATACTGTCTGTCTGTCTGTCTGTCCGTTAGCACGATAACTGCCGTAAAAATGACTTAATCAAAATGAAATTTTAGTATGTTGTTCAGGCGGTCTATAGGACCTATAGAAATATAAATGAATAATATCACCCAATTAGTTTTGGATTGAACCCGGGTTGAAAAAATGGAATACATTGAGCCCTATGGGACCTAATTTTTCAAGCATTTTTTAAGCGGATTTAAAATTCACAAATTGCTTCGAAAATTTCAGGCAATATTCAAATTGTTCCATAAAATATATAAAAAAAATCAGCGAAATATATTCAGTTGTTTTTTAAATAAAAATTAAAATAATAATAACACCTCTTATATGAAGCGATCACGTGTCCATGATATGAAACGATCACATGACCCACTTCAAAATGATATATGGCATCCATCTTGTGTCAAAATCGTGATTTTTAAAGTTCTTTTTAATTCATATTGAGTGTTGTATCCGTCCTAAAAGTACTTTATTTTTGCCTAAATTCTGTGCATCTACATACTGAAACAACGCAATGACAATATATTTCAGTTTAAATGCTCTTCCAAATTTGATTATTTCTACTATTAAGCCTATTTTTCACCTATGTAAAATGTAAACAGCAAAATATGTAGAATGAGTTGTATTAGAATCGCTGTAATTCTTTAACACAAAATCATTTAGTCCATGGAGTCTGCTTAGCTGATGTGAATGAAATATTCATTGATTTTAGAAAGAGACGGACGATATTTTTCGATGAAGTTTTACGCAGAGTTTACTTACTTGTAACTCAATGGTCTTAATTTTTAAATAAAATAAATTATTATAGTATTGTGATGAATGACATGAATGGGGGAATTATTTATGAATGAAATGTTGCTTTTATAGAGAGAGCCAGGCGTGTTATTTTTTTATGACGTCATTTGAATGAATTTCAGATGTTTTCGATGAAGTTTTCAAATATAATAAATTATCGTAGTATTATGATAATTCTAAAATTATTACCGAGGAATGTATCACATTTTAGAGATGTTTAAACCAGGCAATTTTTACTTTAATGCCGTCATTTGAATGAAGTTAATTTTTTTCGATGAAGGTTTAAGGTTTCAAATATAATAAATTAATGTAGTATTGTGATAAGTTTTAAAATATTACCGAGGAATGTATTGCATTTTAGACATGTTTAAATAAAATTGCATTGAAGTTGGAAAGTGTTTCATAATCAATGCTTTAAGCATGATTGATCTTTCTTGTTAATTAACACTTTACAACAAGGTTGAAAAGTGTTTATGACTTTGTTCATTCTGTCTGTCTGTCTGCCCGTTAGCTCGATAACTGCCGTAAAAATAACTTTATCAAAATGAAATTTTAGTATGTTATTCAAACGATCTGTGGGACCTATGGGAATATAAATGAATAATATCACCCAATTAGTTTTGGATTGAACCCGGGTTGAAAAACTGAAATACATTGAACCCTATAGGACCTAATTTTTCAAACATTTTTAAGCGGATTTAAAATTCACAAATTGCTTCTAAAGTTTTAGAAAATATTCAAATTATCCCATAAAATATATAAAAAAATTTCAGCAAAATATATTCAGTAGTTTTTTAATAAAAAATTAAAATAATAATTACACCTTTTATATGAAGCGATCGTGTGACCATTATATGAAGAGATCACGTGACCCACTTCAAAATAAAATATGGCATCCATCTTGTATCAAAATCGTGATTTTTTTAAGTTCTTTTTAATTCATATTTAATGTTGTATCCGTCCTAAAACCGTTTTATTTTTGCTTAAATTCTGTGCATTTACATCCTGAAACAACGCAATTACAATATATTTGAGTTTAAATGATCATCCAAATTTGATTATTTATACACCGAAGTCTACTTTTCACTTATGGAAAATGTAAAATATATAGAATGAGTTGTATAAGAATTGCTGCATTTCTTTAACGCAAAATTATTTAGCTCATGGAGCCTGCAATATAGCTGATATGAATAAAATATTCATTGATTTTACAGAGAGAAGGATGATTTTTTTCGATGAAGTTTTAAGCATAGAATTTAATTACTTGTTCCTCCATGGTCTTAAGTTTTTAAATAAATTAAATTATTATAGAGTATTGTGATGAATGAAATGAAGGGAAAATTTTTTATGAAAGAAATGCTGCTTTTATAGAGAGAGCCAGGCGTGTTATATTTCGATGACGTCATTTGAATAAATTTCAGTTATTTTCGATGAAGTTTTCAAATATAATAAATTATTGTATTATGATAATGTTAAAAATATTACCGAGGAATGTATTGCATTTTAGAAATGTTTATGCCAAACAGTTTATATTTCAATGCCGTCATTTGAATGAAGTTCATTTTTTTCGATGAAGTTTTAAGTTCTCAAATATAATAAATTAATGTAGTATTGTGATAATTTTAAAAATATTACCGAGGAATGTATCGCATTTTAGAGATGTTTAAATGAAATTGCATTGAAGTTGAAAAGTGTTTCATAATCAATGCTGTATGCATGATTGATCTTCCCTGTTATTTAAATTATTTAAGCTTGTTTTACATGCAATGTCTGGCCACAAAACGGATAGGACCAGCCCCATTGTTCTAGAGTCTAGGATGAAGCGTTTCAGAAATATTGCAGCCTTTTGGAGTTTTGAGGTGGTTTGTATCAAGTGTATGTCCATATAAATAAATAAATAGTTTGAGTTGATAGCTACGTTGTATTATGCTTCTTTATCCTAAATTTAAAAATTCAATACCTCTAACAGATGACTTTTTCAACAAAAGAAAAGTCATTGTGTACAAAAAAGTAATGAAAGAAATTTGCTTTGGACACTACAAGACTATTTCTACAGATTCAAATTCCTTAATTTACTTTCTTCATTTCTTCCATATTACATATATTTTGGTCTAAATCCACATAAAAAGGATACTTTTAAAAATTACATCAAAAAGACAGCTATAAATATTTTCGTTACGAGCATTTTTAAATTATGTTCATGCCTACTTTACAAGTTAAACAAAATAAGATTCTTTGTTAAATGTCAAGAAGTTTTACTTTGAAATAACTAGATCACAGCGTAAAACGGTGCTCAAATATTGCATATTCAGCACACGTACGTTTAAAACATTTTCAAAATTTCGAAGCGCACTTCCTATTTACGTAAACCTTATAGGAGTCTGCCGTTTAGGAGGCATTCTGCTGCTCATGCTGAAGTTCTCATTTGGTGTTCAGCTCCAAACTTGTTAGCAGTAAAATAGGAAATCCAAAGATTTCAGTACGTCTGCTATAATGCAATATTGGCGCAGCATTTTCCTTTTTAATCTAGTTGGTTTATTTTTTTGTGCAGAGTCACGATCCATAAAAGTTTTATTTCGATAATGCTTACTTTTATACTTTGAAACTTGCTTTCGATTGAAATAGATACACTGTAAAACATTTGCAAGCATGTTACTGAAAGTTTCATGGAAATCAGATGTCATTGGATTTTCAAACTACTATTATTATATATATATACATATATATATATATATATATATATATATATATATATATATATATATATATATATATATATATATATATATATATATATATATATATATATATAATATATATATATATATATATATTTATTATATATATACAGGGTTGTTATAATTAAAGTTCGCCTATTCAGAAGGCTCTAGAACCGGTTCTATGGCTCCAAACGAAACAACATTTAACTAGTATGTAGTACAAGTGATGCGCTCTGCGAAAATTGAAAAAAAAAAATTAGTTACAATTGTCGTCAGTAGGTGGCGCTGTGCCAATAGCTAAGACGATTGTTGCAATTTGTTTGTAAAATAAATAAAGGAAAATGTATTGCATAGTTGGTACAATGACAATTCGCTGATGCAGAAAGCTCTATGGCTCCAAACAATACAGAAAAAAGGAGATAATTTCATGCGATGCAATTTGCGTCCAGAAAAATAAAACATGTCGCTCGCCAGCTACGAATAACAGCATTACGCATGCTCAATGAACCCTCCATTATTTGCAATCACGCATTCCATTCTCAGAACCGTGTTTTCTACTGCAGAGCGTAAAGTGTCCTGTGGAATTGACCCGATGTGACGCCTAATACTGTTCTTCAGATCAGAGATAGTCCGACATCTGTCTTTAGACACAGAGTCTTTCAAGCATCCCCAAAATCGCATGGTGTGAGATCAGGCGATCGTGGTGGCCAGATTGTTGTAAAATAACCACTTATAACATGGTCTTGTGTGAAATGGCGTTGTAAGAAAGTCCGAACTGTTCGAGTAATGTGATGTAGTGTACCGTCTTCCATAAAAACGGTATTTTGAAGGCAGCCTCGCTGTTGCAACTCGGGAATCACGAAACGTAACAACATATTGAGATATCTTGTCCCATTTACGGAACATGTAATGGGTCCTGTGGGTGTTGATTCCTCATAAAAATATGGCCCTATCATAAACGCAGATGTAAAACCGCACCACACTCTCACTTTAGGTGCATGCAATGGAACTTCTTGAACAACGTTAGGATTCTCTATCGCCCAAATCCGACATGTGTGTGTGTGTGTTCACTTGTCCGTTTACATAAAAATCGCCCCACAGAATATTCCAGGGCCAAGAGTCATCCACATTTATTCATGCAAGAAATTGTAGTGCAAATGTTAGCCTAGTTCCTGTATCACCCTCTAATAGCTAGCTGTTGCTCCCTCTCAATCTTGTATGGATAGTAGCGCAAAATTTTACGCATCACTTTTCTCACCGTGGAAATCGACATGTCGACTTCATTTGCAATAGCTGGCAAACTTGCATTACCATATGGTGAATGGTTTCATAAATCCAAGGCTGCATTAGCAATATCTTCAACGCTAGAACTGTCCACTTGTTTTCGTCCTCTGCCAGGAAGAATGTCGAGTCTTCCTGTTGCCACAAATTTGTGAATCATTTTGTGGTCAGATCCACGATCAGACACTGGTCCACGTCTAACATGTTTCTGTTTCCGGAATTCTCGAAGAGCTGCAGTTGCGTTGCTTTTCCGTTGATAAAATAACGAGTAGAGCCTTTTCATTCAACGCAACCATTTTCCACAAAGCGTCAGATTCTAACACTTTTCAGAAACAATAAACTCGTCCAGTATCAAAGGAATTACAGACACACTTTGTTAGCTTGCTTTAAATCGTAAGTTGATTTGAATCGTATTTCAGTGTTTCGAAGTTGTGACATCACTACCGTACCGTCGAAGATTTGAATAAACAAGTGATCTTCTTCAAGCGTTTGTTGAAATTCTGTACACTTTTGTGTGTTTCGTCTGGATTGACCGAAATTGATGGAATGAATCTGCACAATTTTACTTTTACCAACTGTGACATAAATTTTCCATTTTTTTTACAACGAAGCTTGCGAAAATCACCTAGATATTACAGCAGCGCCACCTACTGACGACAATTGTAACTAATTTTTTTTTTCAATTTTCGCAGAGCGCATCACTTGTACTACATACTAGTTAAATGTTGTTTCGTTTGGAGCCATAGAACCTAGAGAGATTACACAAGAGAAGAGATTACACAATAAGAATTAGTAGTTATATTATTATAATGAAATTGATTTAGTTTTAAATTTAAATACTGTGATCTTGTAATAAGCAAATCAAAGAAAATATGATTAAAATGTTCATTAGCAAGATTTAATTTTAAAAAAATGGATCCTATCTGATGCTTTTGTTTTTATATCTATAATATGTATAGTAATATTTTCAAAACCGTGTTTAGCAAAGTGTTTATATTCAATTTTATTGGAAGTAGGAAGAAAATTATTATTGAGAATAAATTTTTTGAAGTGATCTCTGTGCACATTCATACGTAGATAAATGGGATTACTTGTTTGTCCTATATATGATAGATTGCATATGTTGCAAAATAAACGGTAGATGCAATTGAAAATTTTGCAGAAAGGCAGAAGACTATCATGGTTCGTAATTTGAGTATTAGAAGAAAATGGGCAGGTTTTGCAATTTTTATTCTTACATTTATTGAAATAATAATTTTTAGTAGGGTAATCACTATATTCAAAATTATCCATGGCACAAAGTTGGTAATGGGATATCGGTCTAAACAATTCCCAACATAAATTGAAAATACTGGGCAATATCTATCAAATTATATAATAATAATAAGTAAAAATATATTTGCCAGTCACTAAATCATATAAGATGTGTAATTCATAATAGTATAAGTAATTTTATGAGTATGACAATATAACATAGATATAATAATAAAAGTTATAAAATGATTGCTTGTATTTAGGTATAAACAACTAAGTCCATGTAAAACCTGATCCTAATGAAAATCAGGAGGAAATTACAAGATATGCGAAAACATAATGCTATAGTTACATTAGTTCTAAACTAGATTAAATATAGATAAAGTAAAAAAAACACTAAGTATTAAATAATACTAAAAGTGTAAAAAGTGGATTCACTTAAAATCCTGTCCGAATACATATTATGAAAATAATTGAAGATTTACACTAAAAAGTACAGTTGAATGAGCTTCAATACTACATCAAAATTAAGTAATAAATGCAAATACATGATAACCAATCCTCCAAAAAACCATAACAATATCAAAAGTAAGAATAATAAACAATGGATGGCAGTACTAGATTAGAACCAAAAGAAGTTGCAAATAAGATAATATAAAAATATATAATAAGAATAAAAGCATAATGCTAATGATATAAAATAAATTAACTAAAATATAAGCAGTATGGAATTGGACAAATTACAATACAAATAATATAATAAATGCAATAACATAGGCAGTAAATAACCGATAAAAAATTAGGAGAATACGTGCAACAAGATTCCTCTAATAACATTGGACGAAAGTAAAATCAAAAATAGAAAATTCAGATATAGAAATAAATAATTCTATTACTAATAATTACTTTTAATTACTTTTTTATATAATATATATATATATATATATATATATATATATATATATATATATATTATATATATGTATATATATATATATATATATATATATATTTATATATATATATATATGAATATATATATATATATATAGATATATATATATATATATATATATATATATATATTTATATATATATATATATATATATATATATATATATATATATATATATATTTATATATATATATATATATATGAATATATATATATATATATATTATATATATATATATATATTCATATATATATATATATGAATATATATATATATATATATATATATATATATATATATATATATATATATATATATATACTTACACGAGGTATATATACACGAAGTCTGATGTGGGCAGCATATAACTTTCCTTCTATAATGCAATGAATTTACTATTTTTACAATCAAAAATTAATGTATAAGATACACTGTACTGTGTTTTTATCGTTGAATTGTACATTTGGCGATTTTCCGGACTTATATTTCGCGCAGCTCTACTTGAACAATTATCAATATTGATATCATCCTCGATAAGCGATATAGTCCACATATTAAAATATTTTAATAATTTATTCATTAATTAGGAGTCATTTTCATTAATTTAGCGACATTTTTGCAATTTTGACGATATTATTGTCAATCTGGGGCGAACTATCTTCAAGTTGGCACATACTTTACTAAATTATTCACCAAGTTCGCCAAATGCATCACGAAGTTTTACAGACAAACGGGGAAAACAGCGTTTTTCATACACTAGAAGTTATGCTCGCCATATGACGGAAATCAGAATTTGCGAATCATTACTTTCCATTTGGCTTCATTTTTACCAATTGAAGATATTTTCATTAATTTGATAACATTTTAAAAGTCGGCAAGTTAGGAGCATTCCGCCAAATTCGTCGCCAAGCGTTATGGACGGAGTAATAAGTTTTTCTTATAGCAGATAAATGACTATTTACAAAAATAGTCATCATGCCAAATACAAAATTATTAGCCAAAGTATCTTTTCTTATGAATAGAATGACCTAGATCTACGAGAATGATGTTTTAAAATGCATCGCAAGATATTAGATATGAAAGAGGAACATATTTTGAAATAAGTAATATATTTTAATTTTATGTGATTTTTTGATAAATTTATTTGAAAAATGCGCAATATCTCGTGAACGGTTCATGCTAGCGTTCTAAAGTTTGTGTCAATCGTTTTCTAACAAAAAATTACATACCAAATGACTATTTATGTAAGTTTGTTGAAGGGTTTGATTGTTTGATGATTTTCTCAAAATTTTATTCGAAAATTTAGAAAGTTTTTGAACATTCAGTTGCGTTTAAAAACAATAGATTTCCAGTATTCATGGGATGTAAGTTTTGTACCAAATTTCGTTCGAATCATTCCATTCGTTCGTGAAATATCGTCTCCATAGCCTCAGTGACACACTCACACACACAGACACAGACACACATCATTTCAAAAACATTTGATTCGTATTCAGGGATGCTTAAAACGTGCTCTTTCGTCGAAAACTCGAATTCGAATTTTTGACCCCGTCACAATACTTTCTTATACATTATACTATGTATATAAGAAAATTAATAACGCTTCAGACGATAATTAGCCGAATATTTCAGAAATGTAGTTGGGATTTTCATGAACGTCTGTAATTATGACTTTTATGATAGTTTACCAAAATTATTAACAAAGTAGCTGAAAAAAATGAGCAAATTGCAAAATGTTTTATAGCGTAGTTAGGTTGAACTGGGTACTTGGCACTTTTGGAATGATTTGACACTGGTGAAAAACAGTTGTTACATTTTTAGCATATTTTGGATAACTTAAATATTATAAAATAATTGAACTTCATAGTGAATAAAACTAGCTATGTTCTCAAATCTATTTTAAAGCAGGAGGGGGAAATAATCATTATCAGCTCAAGTCTGTCCCACTCTTTCCTATATCCGTAACATGATATTAGAAGAATAATCCATATTTTGCGGGAAAATTTTAGCCTACAAAAATGTTTTACAGCAATCTAATTTGATAAAATGGTTGATTAGTAAAATATATTAATGACTTATTAGTGAATAATGTATCACATCGATTTATAATAAAATACATGATGATATAAAATAAATTTTTACTTTCCCTGCAATACATGATAATGTATAGGGAAGTATTGGAATCATACCGAAAATCGCAACTCGAGTTTTCGACGGATCTACACGTTTCGTGACCTCTAGAATACGAAAAAACTATTTTTTGCGTGACGTCTGTGTGTGTGTCTATGTGTCTGTCTGTGCGGATTTTGTATCCACTCTAACTAAAAAACTAATGGACCGCATTTCATAAAATTTGGCAGGTAAGTCACTTGTGGACGAATCTAATGCTAATTAGTTTTGGGTATGATTCGGGATAAAAGAACCCGCCTTTTTTTTCTAAATGGCCCGCAAAATCTTGTATCCACTCTATCTGTAAAACCGATGGACCGAATTTTACAAAATCCGGTAGATAAGTCACTTGTGGAACACCCTGGTGCTGTTTAGATTTTGGTACGATTCGGGAAAAATAGCATGCCTTTTTTTGCAAAATAGCCTCCAAAAATCGCATAATCTAAAATAAAAAAATACGCATGCTCAAATATATCCATTAAATGCTTGTTTTATACGTAATTTTTAACGAAGAAAATAATAAGACTAACCCCATTACACTAGTACTAGCTGTTCTCGAGATATTTATGTTTTTAATATTTTCTCTACGCCACCTTTGAAAATAACTCCAGTTACCAAATGAGAGCGAAAATTGAATTAAAAGTGAAAAAAATTTAATTAAAATAAAGAGAACGTGGATATAAATAAGTCTGCAGGGAAAGTCATGTGCTGTCCACATCAGATTTTGATTATTTGGTTTCACAAAAATACATAATCCTTCATAATATATCACCACTAATCAAAAAAATTCATGTGACCAGCATATGACTTCTTTCCCTGCAGATTCATATTCACGTTCTATTTATTTCTTCAAAAATTCATTAAATTGTGTTTAATTGCACAAAAAACACCCATAATTATTTTAAATTACACTGAATTTGCACTTTTAATTCCATTTTCGCTTTCATTTGGTAACCGGACTTAATTTCATAGGAGGCGTAGCGAAAATGCCAAAAAACTAAAATATCTTGAGAACATCTAGAGTAATGGGGTTGGTCTTATTATTGTTGGGGTTGGGTGGTTATTGGGGTTGGTCTGATTTTTGTTGGTCACAGACGTTATGTTTAAAGTACATTTTTCGTGTTCTAAGGGTCCCAACCGTCTAAAATTACGTATAAAAAAACAAATCCATTTAATTGATGTATTTGAGCATACGTAGTCTTTCATTTTAGATTTTGACGATTTTTGCCATTTTGAAATAAAAGACAGGTTTTGTTATCTGAGTCGGACTAAAATCGAATCAGCACCGAGGTAACCCATAAGTTACTTATTTTCCAAATTTTGTGAAATTTGGTCAATTAGATTTTTAGCTACAGTGGATACAGGAAATTTTTATGGGCTGTTTTGCAAAAAAGAAGGCAGGTTCTTTCATCCCGAATCATGCCAAACTCTAATCAGCACCACAGTGTCCCCCAAGGGAACAAAATTTTATGAAATTCGGTCAATTAGAATTTCAGTTAGAGTGCATACATACATTGTACAGACAGACACACACACAGACGTTATGTTTAAAGTACATTTTTCGTGTTCTAAGGGTCCCAAAACGTGTAGATCCGTTGTAAAGTCAAGTTGTGATTTTTCGCATGAAGCCAATACTCTCTCAATACATTACCATGTATTGCAGGGAAGTAAAATGCAGATAGAATGTAAAAATCATGCCTATCACAAACAATGTTATCAATATTATAATAAAACCTATAAAATGAGAAACCAAATTTTAATCAGACAGTTTCAATTCTCATAAATTTGGTTAAAAGCAACAACAACCACAAACGTTAGATTATTACTATAAAAAAGGTTTATAAAACAAAATTTTCAGTCTTATTTATTTATTTGGAATATACTTCTCTATATATATGTATATATAGTATATATATATATATATATATAGTATATATATATATATATATATATATAAATATATATATATATATATAAATATATATATATGTATATATATATATATATATATATATATATATATATATATATATATATATATATATATATATATATATATATATATATATATATATATATATATATATATATATATATATATATATATATATATATATATATATATATATATATATATATACAGTATATATAATATATATATATATATTATAATATATATGTATATTTGTATATATATTTATATGTATATATAAAAGCACGAGTAACATGTAAATTCAAACTTAGAAACGTTTTAATATGAAAGGTTTCAATATGTACAAGACTATTTCTAATATTGTTAAAAGTTACACGGATATTAATTTCACTTTGTAATCCACATTATTATGCAGTAAATTGAAAAAAAATATGAAAAGAAAAAAAATATCGTCTACATTCCAAAGAAGTAATACTATATTTTGACCAGAGAAAAGTACAAGCTTTAAGACTGTTACAGAAACCACAAAATACATAAGAAATGTACCTCAGATCAACATTTTTAAAATTGTCCCTTTATAATAAGGAACAGCATGCCATTTCTTGGTAGATATGCATAAAGCATAACACTTAAATTTCATACAAACTGTAAAAAAATAATTAATTACAGAATTATTCTTCGTTATTAAAATTATTTAAATTTTAGAAATAAATTAAACGCAGCAGAGATGGTGACAGTATTTAAATAACAAAAATTAATCATTTATAAAGTATTGAAAATGAAACAGTTTCCAACTGAAATGCAATGTTATTTAAACATCTCTAAAATACTATACATTCAGAGGTGATATTTTTAACACTTCCAACATAGTTGAAAAATGGTCATGATTTTGTTCATTCTGCTTGTCTGTCTCTCTGTCCGTTCGCAGGATATATGCCATAAAAATGACTTTATCAAAATGAAATTTTAGTGTGTTGTTGAGATGGTCTGTGGGATATATGGGAATGTAAATGACTAATATCAGCCAATTAGATTTGAATTGAACCCGCGTTGAAAAAGTGAAGTACATTAAACTTTATGGAACCTAACTTTTCAAACATTTTTAAAACGAAGTTAAAATTAATAAATTGCTTCGGAAATTTTAGTAAATATTCAAATTATCCCACAAAACATATAAAAAAATCCAGCAAAATATGTTCGGTAGTTTTTTAAATAGAAATTAAAATAATAATTACACCCATATTATATGAAGATATCATGTGACCCACTTCAGGATGAAATATGGTAGCCATCTTTTTTTTTCCAGTGTAAAAATTGTGATTTTTATTCTTTTACATTTATATTTAGTGTTGCATCTGTCCTAAAACCGCTTAATTTTTGTGCATTTTCTGCGCATTTATATTCTGTGCTAACACAATTTCATTATTTTTTAGTTTAAATGATCATCAAACTTTGATTATTTCCTCAACGAAGCCTAATTTTGATGGATGCAGAATGTAAACAAATAACTTTAAGATGAGTTGTATAAGAATTGCTGATTTTTTTTCACGCAAAATTATTTAGCTCTGAAATCTGGAATAAATGTGATATGAGTGAAATATTCATTGCTCTTACATAGAGAGCTAGACGATTTATATTTTGATAGTCATTTGAGTAAAGTTCATTTTTTCGATGAAGTTTTCAAATATAATAAATTATTGTAGTACCGTGATCTTTTAAAACATTTCAATGCTGAATGTATCGTATTTTAGAGATGTTTAAATAAAATTACATTTCGGTTGGAAAGTGTTTCATAATCAATGCTTTATACATGACTGATATTTCTTGTTTAAATTATCACAGTTACACAATTCATTTTAATTGGAAACTTTATCAAAAACGGCAATGCCATAAAATCGTCTGCTTCTCTATGTAAAAGCAATGAATATTTCATGCATATCATTTATATTCCTAAATCCAGAGTTAAATAATTCTGCGTTAAATAATTCAGCAATTTTAATACAACTCATCTTATAATCGCTTGATTTGTTTACATTCTGCAGCCATTAAAATTAGGCTTGCTTCATTGTGGAAATAATCAAACTTTAGTGATCATTTAAAATAAAAAAATATTGTAATTGCGTAGGCACATAATTTAGATAACAGATAATATGCAAAAATAAAGCTGGATGGATGCAACACTAACTATAAATGTAGGCGTTCCTTAAAAATCATGTTTTTCACTAAGCGAAAAATAAAATGAATGACATATTTTATTTTGCAGTGAGTCACGTGATATCTTCATATGTTATGGACGTAATTATTATCTCAATTTTTATTTAAAAAAACTATTTAACATACTTTGAAGACATTTTTTGCACATTTTATGTGAAAATTTGAATATTTTCTAAAATTTTCAAAGAAATTTATGAATTTTAATTCTGCTTCAAAAATGTTTGAACAATTAGGTCCCATAGGGTTCAACGTATTTCAAGATTTTAACCCGGATTAAATGCAAAACTAATTGGGTAATATAATTCCTTTACATTCCCATATGTCCCACAGACCGTCTCAACAACATACTAAAATTTCATTTTGATAAAATCATTTTTACGGCTGTTATCGTGCAAATGGACAGACAAACATAACGGACAAAGTCATAAATATTTTACAACTTTGTTGGAACGTGTTAAAAACGTCTAAACTCAATATAAACATAATTATTACAGCAATATAAAAACGATTAATACACAGATAATTACTTTCAAAGAAAAGCAATAATACTACAAGTAATACATTTACAGAGATTTAATCCATGTAATATTTATAGTCAAGGAATAAATTATTTAATCTTATTAAGC
>OX578138.1:84836997-84884497 GCA_951213105.1 Amaurobius ferox
TTTTTTGCATTCTGAGCATTTTGAGTATTAATGTGCGCAAGGTATCTTTTCGTACTAAATCGAGAGTGCTCTACAACTTTCTAATTGACTTTCTTCACGTATCTTTCACCGCTTATGAAATAGGAGAGCTAATTCCAAAATTTGCCGATAGATGGCTTTGTAAGTTGTCTCATCGAGTAGCGCATAGCCTTTTTACTATACCTAGACACCAACTTTATGGTCTAAGCTGTCACCGTTTAGAAGTTAAGGGGGGTGTAACGGATATAAGTAGGCCCCCTGTGTGTGTATATATATATATATATATATACATATATATATATATATATATATATATATATATATATATATATATATATATATATATATATATATATATATATAAATATATGTGTGTGTGCGTGTATAAAATAGCATAAACTGAATACAGAGGACATGAAGTTTTGAAAATGGCCATCAGGAAATACATAAAAGAACTCGGGGGATATATATATATATATATATAGGGTGATTATAATTAAAGTTGCGATTTTAAAACGCTGTAAAGTAAGAACTACTGGTCAGAATGACCTTAAATTTGACATGAGTATACGTGCAGCAATGGAATTTTGTTTGGTGAAAGACAAAATTACTTCAATAATGTACCGATAGACGGCGCTGCATTTACCAAATACGGAGTGTTGTTAGCCGAAAGAAACCAATAGTCAATTAAAGAAAAAGACAATTTAAGCAACATCACTTAATTTAATAATTGATCGAAACATTACGAAAATATGAAACAAATACCTACGATATACGCAAGAAATGTTCAATATGCTGTCCACCGTGCTCGGCTATGAGTTGGAAGCGCAAAACAGCATGTTCCACAACAGATCGGAGTGAATCAGAGGTGATGCTGTGGATGTGGTTAGTAATGCGTGCGTCAGCTAAGTTCGAAATCCGACCACTGTACACCACATTCTTAAGGATCCCCAAAGCCAGAAGTCGCAAGGATTAAGATCAGGTGAGCGTGGCGGCTAGACTGTTGGAAAATGAGGTTGATATTCCCGTCATGTCCGAAATGGATATTCAGCAACTGCTTCACTGGTGTTGCAATGTGCGGAGGAGCGCCATCTTGCATAAAAGTTGTGATATCCAGATAACTGCATGTGCTCCTTGTTTTTATCACATCTGTAATGTGCGGTGCGCATGCCCAGTCTTAATAAGCATAACTCCAGATTAGAGGTGTGCTTCCGTAGCGCCAGCGGCTAATTTTTTCGTTTTTCTTTAAGCAAACTCCATGTTGGATTCGTACATTGCCATCTATCGGTACATTTTTGAAGTAATTTTTCTTTTCGCCAAACAAAATTCCATTGCTTCACGTATACTCAGGTCAAATATCAGGCCATTCTGACCAGTAGTTCTTACTTTACAGCGTTTTAAAATCGCAACTTTAATTATAATTACTCTGTATATATATATATATATATATATATATATATATATATATATATATATATATATATATATATATATATATATATATATATATATATATATATATATATATATATATATATATATATATATTCTATATAGATATGTATATATATCATATGTGTGTGTATATGTATATCTACACAAATATATACAAGCACACACATGCACACATATACAAACAAACCACAAAACAAATCTAGAAAACGTCAAGTGTATGCTTAAAACATTCTCCTCCCGTCGAAAATTTGATTTCGAATTTTCGAGCTCGTCACAATACTTTCCCGATGCATTATACTACGTACGCAGTAATATGTTTCATGAAATAGAGTATTTCTGCATTGTCAGTAGTCATATTTTCAATGACCTTAAAATGATGTAACGTAATCTGGTACTTTATCATCCATTCTTCTGGTTGGCGTAAAGCTGAACGATATTTTTTAGAAGATAATGAGACGCATTGAAAGAGAAACGATGATTCCTTTCTTAAATCCTTCAAAAAACACCCCAGCCGTGAAGTTAATTAATGTTATGCTATATTGTCATTGTTCTTTTATTAAACATTATTTTTCATAGCAAGAATTTATTTTTTATGTCTCTGTATTTGGTGTGACATGAAAAAGGTTAAAATAATCAGGGTTACATTGTAAAAAATCTGATGTGGGCAGCACATGACTTTCCTTATATAATGCAATGGATTTACCACTTTTACAGTTAAAAAAATGTTATTCTTATAGTAGATAATTATATTCCTTCCAAGATATTGATTTTCTTCAATTAGTCGTCATTTTCATTGATTTAGGGTTATTTTTACACATTTGGTGAGATTTTCGTTAATTGGGCAACATTTAAAAATGTCGCCAAGTTGACGGCATTCCGCTATATTCGTCGACAAAATCTCGCCAAGCGTTATGGATGGAGAAATAAATTATTCTTACAGCGAATAAATGACAATTGGCGTTCAAATAGAAAAGTATTACTCAAGGTATATTTTCTCGTGAATGGAACGGGTTAGATCCACGAGAATGATGTCACCAAATTTATCGCATGATATTACATATGAAAAGTGAACATATTTCTTAACAGTTAACATTTTTTTTTAATTTATGGGATTATTTGATAAATTTATTTGAAAAATGTTCAATATCTCGATAACGGTTCGTGCTAGAGTTCTAAAATATATGTCAATCGTTTTCTAAGGAAAAATTACATGAGAAATGTCTATTTGCGTAACTTTATTAAAGGTTTTGATTTTTTGATGATTTTTCCAAAATTTCATTCGAAAATTTAGGGGATATTCTGAACATTCGATTGTGTTTTAAAACAATAGACTTCCAGTATTCACGAATTGTGATTTTTGTACTAAATTTCATTCGAATCGCTTCATTCGTTCGTGAGATATCGTCTCCATAGACTCGTTGACACACACACACACACATGCACACATACTTTCACACACACAGACATCACTTCAAAAATGTTCGATTCGTGATCATGGATGCTTGAAACGTGCTCTCCCGTCGAAAACTCGAATTCGAATTTTTGACCCCGTCACAATACTTTCCTTGTACATTTTGTATATAAGGAAAGTAAAAAGATTGGTGATACATAATTTCCAAATAAATTGCATACTTAAAGATGAATAACCTTACTGTCACTACAATGCACAGTATATTTTAAGAAAATGATTGGGTTAAATATTTGACTTTTGGAGTTGAACAGATATGGAGATATTGAACGCCCTTGAATATGAATCAACCATATTTTCAATTATGTCTGTCTGAGTTTATGGGCACGACTGTAGTGTCTAGGGCGCTCATCGTAATATAGTGTAATATATGATGGAGGTTAAAAGGTCGCCAATACCTACCAAACTTTTTAAGAACAGATGAGAGAAAGTGCAAAAATGAGTATGTCTTCCCTAAACCGACAGAAGCAATGTTGCTGAGGAGATAAGCCTGTGGTGCCAACGGAAAAATAGTCCAGCCTCTGAGTTTAAACAACTGCACCCATTGGTAATACAAATGAATGAGAAACCCGATGTGGAGCTGGTCTTAGACTTCAGCACAGGGACTTACTATCAGGTAATACATACTATAAGAATGAAAACAGCGAATATATAAGCAGGTGATTCCGATGAAAACAAAAGTAATTTTGCAAAGGGAAAAATTTAGAATGTAGAGGTATCTCAAAAATGATAGCCTGTGGCAATTCCAGGGAAACGGTCGTCCATCCCATATGAACTCTACTTTGAGAAAATTATATGATGGCATGCAGTAACCAAACCCAGATCAGCAACCACGGCTTGCAGTTGAGGTGAAATTCCGACTCGCTAATTATGTTCTTCTCAATTAATAACTCCAATTATTTTCCTAAATATCCTCATGGACAGCAATTCTCAAAATGATGTGCGCAATCCTTAACGAAATCTAAATTTGTATAGGATTGGACTGACCATTTGAATTACTTGGGTGTATCAATATGTTGAATAACGTTGAATGTTTTATTCCAGAAAAAAAAAAACTAATTATTAAATAATGAATAATTTTATCAGTAGTCTTAATATCTTCAATGCCTCGCTAGTAGTTGTCCTTGTATGTCTTGGCAGATAATTCAAAAGCGGGCGAAAAGATGGTATGTGCTTAGCTGAGGGGGATACTACTATAAAAACCAACCACAACTCACACCACAGATATTTCTTGAATATCCATATTTTGTGTTGTCCATAAAATGAGTATATTTGTTTCTTTTCAAATTGACGAAACGCATAACATTTTTATTTTATAAAATATTCCTTGACTGCTGTTTAAAACTTATCGGTTCCCATTGCAACACATATGACTTGAAATGCCAAATTAAAACATTAGTAGCTGGATACCAAATTAATTAAATACTAGAAGTCCTACTATGTTTTGCTGCCACATACAAACTCCTTCTCATAGTCATAGACAGAATTTCAGAGATGGAGGGGGAGCGACGATCGAATGGGCTTTGCAGTTTACAAATTCGTTTTACCAATATGGATCCTATGGAGAATCATAATTGATTAGTCGAAATGCAATTGATTAGTTGATCATGTAATTGAATAGTTGATGGGTGTATGCCGCTCCCCCTCTTTTTAAGGAGATTTCTGTACATCGAATTTAAGAATGATGTGAATATAGTTCGCTAAATTTATCGCCAAACTTTACAGACAAACGGAGAGCAGAGATTTTCTTATTTATAAATGTTATGCGTCAAGATATAAAACTTTTACCTAAAGTATCTTTTCCCGTGAATGGGACGAGCTAGATCCACGAGAATGAAGTTAACAAATGTATTGCACAATATTACTTATGTAAAGTTAACATATTTAACGTTAGTTAATACCTTTTTTAATTTTGTGTGATTTTTTTTAAATGTATTTGAAAAATGTTCAGTATCTCGAGAACGGTTTCTGCTAGTAATCTAAAATATCACTTTCGTTTTCTGATAGGAAATCGCATTAGAAAAGATCATTTAAGTAACATTATGGAAGGATTAATGATTTTTTTTCAAATTTCATTCTAAAATTTGGAGGTCTTCCAGACATTTGATTGTGTTTTAAATCAATCCCGTCCGGATTGATTTAAAATACAATCAAATGTCCAGTATTTATTAATTGTAATATTTGTATTAAAATACATCCGAAGCGCTCTATTCGTTCATGAGATATCGCCCTCTCGCACACACATAGAGTATGCCCACCCCCTCTTTTCAAGAGATTTCTGTACAATAAATTTAAGAATGAAGTGAAGAACGGGGAACCTTTTCCAAAACTCAAAAGTGTACTCAAGAGTGTACTCAAGAAAACGCGAATTCAAATTTTCGATACAGTCTCAATACTTTCCTTATACATGATACTATGTATATAAGGAAAGTTAAAAATACACTTATACTCTGGATTTTCAGGTTGCTCAATATGATTTGAACCCATGGCTAAAAAGGTGGAAAAATCTCAACAAATTATTTTCCTGACCTTTCTTATTGTTTCCTAAAAATGAGAATAGCTATAGTAAAGAAATTTAAGCGTATTAAGTGCAAGGAAATAAAATTCTTATAGAAACTTGGAGGCTTTATAATTTAAATTTTTAGAATTTTAATTATTGCATTAAAAATGCTTATAATTTGAAGTTTATTCACTGTTGGAATTAAATATGTTTGAATAACACCAGTTTCGCAAATTTACTTTGTTCAGATGAAGCATTCTTGTATCGTGTACACCTTTGAAAGGGTATATTTTATGTACCATAAATTTTCAGACTAATTTGAGTATATGTTTCTACAGTGTATTTAACTAGCTAACAGTTTTCTGACTAGCTGAATCATTTTTTTTTCTAAATTACTATATTAAATATAATGTAAATGGTGCATGAAAAACACATTAAATGCTATACACTGCTCGCTTTTCTGCCCGTATCTGGTGACAAAACCGGTTGATAAGCACGGACACAGTTTTAGAGGTCTCGCAGTATTGAGAGGAAGATGTTCCAGTTAAAGTTATAGTTCGATGGTTGAAAGAAAGAAACAACAAATTGAGTTATTGAAATATAATGTGCTATTCTTTTAATTGTTAAACGTAAATATCTACTAATTATGAAAAGGAAGAAAAATGCAAGAATGAACAACGTCATATAAGACTGACTTATCTTTCCTCATCTGCTAAAATATACAATACTTTTTTGCAGATAAGTAGACAGATATTAAAAACAAATAATTCCTAGCTTTTAGATGTTCTTAAAAAAATCTTCCTATCAGTAAAGCTGACAGCTTTACCTATCATTTTTATTGTTTTTTTCTTTTAATTTTTATTTTGACATCATTATTTTTTAAAGCATTTTTTTCTATCTTACTGAGTATGGAGAGCGATAGAAAATAAAATTAAAAATAAATTTCTGATCATTTAAAAGATCCTGTTAACTATTAAGTTTTTCTATTCTTCAACTGAATACTTAAAAACGCTCTGTTTCTAAGTAAGAGAAAAAAGCAATAACAAATACCAGCACAGCAGGGTTGAAGCTTTGTAGCGTTATTAATCCTTAGTAATCCTTGCAAGCTGACATGATGCCAAGCAAGCTTTGATCTAATAGACATAGTTGACAGTGCAAAACATTTAATGTGTTCAATAAATGACTTTCTCTATATTGAAATATGTGTTTTGAAAAGTTTCGTAAACGTAGTTGGGATTATGAATTGGACTGAGAAAAAACATAAGAGTATACTTTGCTCTATGTTATTTGTTATTTTCTTTACAACAGCACTTATTTGTTGAGTGGAATTACATTTTTATCTGACTCAATGAATGTTCACAGTTGTCTCTGGCAGTGTGATCTATACAATAAAAGGCAATGTCTGTGTGTCCTATACACAATAGACTCAGCGACCGCGCGTCGCAGAGCTACGAAATTTGACGATTATTAAAATTTGAATTTTTTTTTTTGTTATTTAATGTTTTATGTGATTTCAACCGTTTTCCCCCCTTTTTTCTCCACCATTCAGACGTCGTAGAAAAAAACAAATCATACGATCGAAAAGATCAGACAATTGCGAGTAAAAATATATCTATTTCAAATCTCAGAGACAAATTCTAATATTTTTTAAAAATTTTAAAACAAAAGTTACTTTCGTCTAAAAAAAAACGAACTTTCGTTTTTAAATCCTCGCGTCGGGAAAAGTCCCGACAATTCCGACTAATAATTTACATTTTTAGATAGCTCAAAGATCAGGCTTTCTTACCAGCCCAATCTGGTCGAGAAATAAGAAAAAGTAGCCGTACGATCCGGATTTAAAGGAAGTGATGATTTTCAAATTCTCAGCAAACCGGGAAAGAAGGGATCGATTTTTCACCCACATGCGCGCGCAGACGCACGGTGTTTCTATGGTGGAGAGTAGGTGGGCGAGGATAGAGCTCCTTTACTACAGGCTGACTTATCAAGCATATTGAAGCCCATAGGGTTCCATACTACAGTTACAGAAATTATAAAATAAGTGTTTAAAATAAATACTTTATATAAAAAAAAGAAGTTTCAATTAGAATATTGTAGAACTTAGCTCGCACAAGTATGCTCCAGTATCGGGTATCCAATTATTTATTAGCCATTGTTTACTTCTTTCTTCGTTTCTAGGAAAGCGAAATAGACTAAAACCTTTTCTAGAACGATTAGAGCAGTTCGATGCAGAACAACCACCCATAATTATTTCAATTATACTTCCTAAAGTGAAAATAAGAATAGAGCTAATGCTAATGGGCTGCGCTTCCAGCTACGGTGGGCTTCAATATGCTTGATGAGTATGACGTCACCGTTCTGACGAGGTTGCGTTAGATACGCATAGCGAAAGAACTCCCCTAGAACCCTCTCTTGGAACCCTCTTTCAAGAACCTCCTAGAACATTATTTTTCATCTTAAAATTTCATTATTAGTTTTAACGCCATTAAACTGAAACAAACTTTGTTAACTTCACGGGGTTATGGCGCCAGTGAGTTTGCCACGGTCAGAATTTTCAAGGGTAGCGAACAGGCTGGTCGCCGAAAGCGGCTAGTTACAAATAAGCAATGAATTATGGTGGTTGAAGTATAGCTTACTTGTAACTATACGCCTGACAATGGTTATTAGTGCAGATCGGCGAGGTTACTTGCTGAACATTGAATAAGGTTGGTGATGTAGTAATAGAGTTGCTTGTCGGCGATCACTGCTCAATATGAAGAAATGGAGATGATGTAGTAGTAATATATTCCTTGCCCACGACTGTTGACAGAGCATTTTTCAATCAATCGCGGAGTTCCGTTCTGTGTTCTGGACCTGTTCTGCAGGACGCTTGTTGGGCTTTGGGTGGCTCGAAATAGAAGGTAAATTTTTGATTAGCTTGCGGAAAAATTGATAAACTATATTAAAATGCTTTTATTAATTAAAAGTTGATATAATGAAATGCAGATTATGAAATAACTTTTGATTAAATAGACGTCGAATTCTGCATACGGCAGGAATGCCAGTCAAATGTGTTTCCTTCGCTGTTGATAGGATATCTATAGTAAGGTCTCTAGAATTTAATATTAAGATGACATATAATCGGCCAAACAAAAATCCAAACGCTGCTCGTTATTCGAATACCTTGGGGCGTACGCTATTGTTGTTGTTGTTGTTGAGACCCAGACCGTCCGACCTGCCAGAAAGATGTAAGGTAACTGGGTCGTGCACTGTAAAACATTTGCAAACATGTTACTTAAATTTTCAGGGGAATCAGCTGTCAGTAATGGGGAGTAAGGTTCCTGATAATTACTATAATGTAATTATAAACCCGAACTTTTAAAAGGAATATCGTGGAAACGGTTAGAGATAAAAGGGTGAAATAAAGTGTATGTCTATTGAACAGCCAGTAAAATTTACATACTGTAGTTTTCAAAAAATAGTTGAATTTTTTGCCAACAGACAGCGATGATAGGTACATATACTCAAATCAGCTTCAACGCTTCCTGTCCTTTCAAATTTTGTGACCAAATATTGAATTTTTTTCCGATCTGGACCTTTTTATATTTAAAAGCTGCGCTTTGTCTCCGTCGATTTAACCAGTGGTACTTGCGCACAATGGAAATACTTTGCTGCAACAAATGCATCTCTCTTCCAAAGTCTCTGTCCACCTCGTTCACGACACAAAATACTATTTCATGTTTCGACAGTGGATCACACAGAAGACTAAATGAACTGTAGAACACACCACAATTTAGAGAAAATTCAAACGCTGCCTGCAGCACCATTTATTGGCAAATGTGTGAAATATTTTTGAAAACCGCCGTATGTAAATTTTACTGGCTGTCCAATAAGCATACACTTTATTCACCCTTTTATCTATAACCGTTTTCGAGATCTTCATTTTTAAAGTTCGCAAGTCCTTTTTGGGACACCATGTATATATAAATACAAATATAACGCTCCGACAGGCGATAATTAGCTGAATATTTCAAAAATGAAGCTGGAATTTTCATGAACGTCTGTAATTACGGCTTTTCTGATAGTTTGCGGAAATTATCGAAAGTAGCTGAAAAGAATGAGCAAAAGTTGCAGAATGTTTAAAGTGTACAAGTGTCAATAAGTGTCAATATAAAAATAAGTGTCAATAAGTGTCAATATAAAAGTGTATAAGTGTCAATATAAAAATCAATCACATTACTGATTGGAGGTCCAATTTGACCAGAAACATTTTCTGAAATGTCGTCATTGGGCACCTCAAAAGAAATCAACGCATTAATACTTTAAAGTCTGATTGCATCATGCATAATAGGAATATTATGAAGGAGGCAATAAAACGGAATTATCCAATTGGCTTCCTGACATGTTATTATAATTCCATATTTAATACAAAAAAGGGAGAAAATGCTTACTTAAAGGATATGGCAGAGGTATAGAAGGATGAAAGTGAAAATAACGAATTACGTATGCGTAAACTGCTTTTATATATAATGCGCTCTGTCTTAACCGACAGGGGCATTTGCTGCATTTCCATTGTTTTCTTTTCCCTTGCGATCCTGGTTGATTCCTATTTGTTTACTTTGTACTTTTTCGAGTATTTTTGACTTGACACATTTACGGAAGTATGGCTACTGCATGGCATTCGTACCGTGAGTGTTGCCCGGGCATAAAAGCAGTCTTTTAAACGGGAAAGAGGGATCGCCATCCCCCTCTACCATTATATGCCTTGCAATTGGTCATTTCCCCCCCTTTTTTTCATATGAATCTTGTATGTTACTTTAGGAGAGTGTGCTGTTTTGCTCCAACTTCTGGAGAAAAATTGGGTAACTGTGGAATTAATTTTATATGTTTACTATGCTATATATATATATATATATATATACATATATATATATATATATATATATATATATATATATATATATATATATATATATATATATATATATATATATATATATATATATATATATATATATATATATATATATATAATTGAAGAATTTTAATTTATTTGTATTATATATACAAGAGATTGACCTTTTATTGAGAATGGTCTCTATAGCAAAATAAGATGGTCTGAAGTGAAAATTTGAAATCAAAAATGATTATGCGACAAACTTGTGAAAATGAGAAATAGAACATTATAAATAAAACAGTTACTAAATAGGTATGAAATACCTCGCTTTCCCTGTTCCATATACAAGGTTAGCAATTGAAAAAATTAATTACATGTGGTAAAGATTGGTGAATATAATCCCTTAACTACAACCTTAGATTAAATTTTTTAGTGTTAGAAATCATATATGTAATACAGATACTTAAGGTACTAATTACCTTGTTCCCTGTATATATATATATATACAAAAATACCACTTCGGCAGACTATAATTAGCTGCATATTTCAGAAATGAAGCTGGAATTTTCATGAAAGCCTGTAATCGTGGCTTTTCTTATCAGTTTGCTGAAATTATCAATAAAGTAGCTAAAAAAAAATGAGCGAAGGTGGCAGAATTTTTTACAGTGTAGTAGCATATTTTAATCACAAACAGATTTTAAATATTTTCACCTGTTTACACATAAAACAACAGGCCGACTT
This sequence comes from Amaurobius ferox, assembly GCA_951213105.1. Classification (NCBI taxonomy): domain Eukaryota; kingdom Metazoa; phylum Arthropoda; class Arachnida; order Araneae; family Amaurobiidae; genus Amaurobius; species Amaurobius ferox. Next base: position 84,848,053 of record OX578138.1, read on the forward strand.
GAAGCTAATTTGTCCTAAGATTATGCTAATTTTATAAAAGCCAATAAGTTGGCCATTCAACGCTTTGTCTAACTGTTGCGGCATTTTTATGTTTGCGGGAGATCATTAGCATTTCATTAAATATATTACATTCAAACGTAGCAAGAGAACGTAAATAAAGCATGAAATATTCCTAGCGATCTTTGCTTTAGCTTCTAAATGCAATTAGAAAATCGAAAATAATTTTTAGAATCTGATATGAGCAGCACATGACTTTCCCAATAGACTTAATTTGATGAATTATGAATAAAACAAAGAGAAAATGAATTTAAGTTTTATTAGATAAAATAACACGCATACTTGTTTGAAATTACACTGAATTTGCATTTTTAATTCAATTTTCGTTTTTAATTGGCAACTGGGAGCATTTTCAAAGGCGACATAATAAAAATGCAAAAACCTCATATCTAGAGAATGGCCTATCCTAGAGTTATCTTATTTTTTTATCTTCAAAAATGATGTATAAAAAATTAATTTAATTGATACATTCACCATTCATCATTCACCATTCACCATTCATCATAGAATCATTTAATTGAGCATACGTAGTCTTTCATTTTAGATTTTCATGATTTTTGAGGGCCAATTTGCAAAACAAAATAGCATGTTCTGTTTTCCCGAACCGTAACATAATTTAATCAGCTCTAGGGTAACCTACAAGTGTCTGATCTTCGAAATTTTGTGAAATTTGGTAAATAATATTTTTAGATGGTTATATGCGGTTTTTAGGGGCCTTTTCGCAGAAAAGGAGTCAGGTTCTTTCATTCGGAATCGTATCAAAATCTAATCAGAGCCAAAGTCACCCACAAGTGACTCACCTACCATATTTTAAGAAATTTGGTCAATTAGTTTTGAGTTAGAGTGGATACACACATTGCACAGACAGACACACACACAGACGTCACGCTAAAAATATTTTTATCGTGTTCTAGAGATCCCAAAACGTGGAGATCCGTCGAGAATTCGAGTTGCGATTTTCGACATGATTCCAATACTTTCCCTATATTGCAGGGAAAGTAAAAAAAACGTTATATTATTACTTTTATTTTCAATAACATAGTCCAATTCCGTAGAGCAATTAAACAAAGTCCCAAATACGCCGATTTTTGTCTTTTCCCGCATATATCTATAATAGCATTTCCCAATTGACTAAATATATGTGTTTATTTCAATTTACAATTTCACGAATTCAACTTCTGGATGAAATTCGAAATTAAAATTATTTTGTATCAAAAGCTTGCATAATATTAAAAAAATCTGATGTGGACAGCGCATGACTTTCCTTATATAATGCAATGAATTTACTACTTTTAGAGTTAAAAAAAGTTATTCTTAAAGTGGATACTTATATTCTTTTCAAGATATTGAAATTTCTTCAATTAGTCGTTATTTTCATTGATTTAGTGTCATTTTTATTCATTTGGCGAGATTTTCGTTAACTTGGCAACATTTAAAAATGTTCCGCTAAATTCGTCGCCAAAATCTTACCAAGCGTTATGGGCGGAGAAATAAGTTATTCTTACAGCGTATAAATGACTATTGGCGTTCAAATACAAAAGTATTACTCAAAGTATCTTTTCTTGTGAATGGAACGAGATAGATCCACGAGAATGATGTCACCCAATTTATTGCATGATATTACATGTGAAAAGTGAACATGTTTCTCAACAATTAATATTTTTTTTTAATTTATGGGATTTTTTGATAAATTTATTTGATAAATGTGCAATATCTCGAGAACGGTTCATGCTAGCGTTCTAAAGTTTATGTCAATCGTTTTCTAAGGAAAAATTACGTAAGAAATGTCTATTTGCGTAACTTTATTAAACGTTTTGATTTTTTGATGATTTTTTCAAAACTTCACTCGAAAATTTAGAGTGGTTCTGAACATTCGATTATGTTTTAAAGCAATAAGCTTTCAGTATTCATTGATTGTGATTTTTGTACCAAATTTCATTCGAATCGCTCCATTCGTTCGTGAGATATCGTCTCCAGAGGCTCACTGACACACACACACAGACACGTACTTTCACACACACACACACAGACACATACTTTCACACACACACACACACACACACACACACACACAGACATCACTTCAAAAATGTTTGATTCGTGATCAGGGATGCTTGAAACGTACTCTTCCGTCGAAAACTCGATTTCGTATTTTAGACCCCGTCACAATACTTTCTTTATACATTATGTGTATAAGGAAAGTAATAAAGCTATATACAAAAAAGCGACATGGTGATTGAGCTCCCTTGAGGTCAATAAATCTTGATGATGCTTGGTGCTTTCACTAAAAAAAATCGAAGTGAAATCCCTCTATAAAAATAACAATATTTATTTTTTCATAACATAAAACTAGGTTGTGTAAAACATTACTCAAAAGTAATGTTGCATTAAACAGAATATTAACGGTTGTATCTTTGGAGGAAAAGGCGTTTTTCATATGAATAATGCGTTTAACAGTTAATTAGCCTAATTGCTTCAACATGGTACATGATGCTGAAATAAACGATGCATTTAAAAACAATTATTTTAGATATCTTGGAGCGAGTAGTTAATTTATGACTGCGTCACTTATTTTTCACATCGTTGCAGCACTCTTTGTATTTTATACTCTAAATTGTCTATTAAAAGCAGTCACTGATAAAACTAGGTTACGATATTACGTGTTTGACATATTTGCTTTTTTGACATATCTATACTTTTAAAGAGGTTTATTTTACAAGTCAGTTTCTTCCAGAAATCCACGGTGATTATAATGAAAGTATCCTTAGTCGGATACTTTGTAAAGAATCTTGATGTCCCAACCGAGAATCGAACCCTGGATCTCCGAACGGGCCAGCCGACGCTCTACCCGTTGAACTCCTGGGACGAAATTGCAAGCTCTTATCGCCGAAGTGGACTCTGCGTTCTCCATCCTGTAATGTCAGAATGGAGGGCAACTGACACTCTGACTGACCAACTCCTACCAACTTTACTTCAGGTTATCCTCCTGCCAGCATTACTTCAGGTTATCCTCCTGCCATCTTTACTTCAGGTTATCCTCCTGCCAACATTACTTCAGGTTATCCTCCTGCCATCTTTACTTCAGGTTGTCCTCCTGCCACTATTATTTTTATCCAGATTAGTATCCTGCGTGGTCTTTATCCTCTCAATTTGAAATCGGCGCTCAATTTTCCAGAGTCCACTGAATATGTACTTGTCGTACTAAGGTCGCCTTCAGACCTCCGACATCCGCAAGCCTTCCCCCTCTAATAAACCAATTTGGTTCTCCAAAGTTCGTTCAAATCCCTCTTCAGTAGATAAAATTAAAAACTGTATTCTTGTTTCCATGGAAATTTCTAATAAAGTGACCTAAGCTTATGAGTAGATTCTGCTCTCATTTAATTTTGATCAATGAATCCCTTTATTTCATTCTTATTAACTTATATGAACTTATTGTGTTCCCTCTATTTTTTTTTCTTTAAAAAAAAAAAAAAAAAAAAAAAAAAAAAAAAAAGCTATGTTAACTGTTCCTATTTTTTGAATCTTTCTTTTTCTTTTGACACTTTTTATTTGTATTTTTTCTTATTTTTCTTTTCTAAATTTTATTCTAAATTTCTGTTTTTGTTTTCATACGGCAAATTTTTCTTCTCCTTTTCATATATTTTCTTTTTATATATTTTCTAAATTTTACTTTTAAAATTTTATTATTTTCTTTCATTTTAATCTATATTTTATTATACCTCACTCTAAATATTAGTTTTCAATCTTTCTATCTATATTCGCAATAACCATTTTCCCATTTTTGTAAAATGGACGTACTTGTCAAGTTCAAATATATTAAAACTGTCTGTTTAATCACAATATGTATTATAAATTGTAATATTTTTAGACCTTAATAAAAGTTCGTTTGGTGGGATGGTAGACCTTGGGTGCCTCCTGAATGCAGGAGGTATCCTTTCCCGACCGTGCATATAGCTACTCTAAACCCAATATGTGAGTCGCACGGTCTGGGGTCTTCAGACCTCCGACATCCTATAGCTATGTTAACTGTTCTTATTTTTTTGGATCTTTCTTTTTCTTTTGACACTTTTTATTTGTATTTTTTCTTATTTTTCTTTTCTAACTTTTATTCTAAATTTCTGTTTTTGTTTTCATACGGCAATTTTTTTTTTCCTTTTCATATATTTTCTTTTTATATATTTTCTAAATTTTACTTTTAAAATTTTATTATTTTCTTTCATTTTAATCTATATTTTATTATGTTATTATACCTCACTCTAAATATTAGTTTTCAATGATCTGTTTATCTATATTCGCAATAACCATTTTCCCATTTTTGTAAAATGGACGTACTTGTCAAATTCAAATATAATGTAAAACTGTCTGTTTAATCACAATATTTATTATAAATTGTAATATTTTTAGACCTAAATAAAAAAGTTCGTTTGGTGGGATGGTAGACTTTGGGTGCCTCCTGAATGCAGGAGGTATCCTTTCCCGGCCGTGCAGATAGCTACTCTAAACCCAATATGTGAGTCGCACGGTCTGGGGTCTTCAGACCTCCGACATCACCCCTCTAAATGGTCCGTAAATTTAGTTAACAGAGTGGATAAAAACTCTGTCATTTATAATATATATACTGATGGTTCAAATATTGACAATAACACTGGTTTTTCAGTCTGTATTTTTAAACATGATGTTCTGGAAAAGGTTCTCTCCCATAAACTTGACAACAGGAATACAGTATTTCAAGCCGAACTTACCGCTATTTCCTCTGCTATTGACTGGGCTTCCTCTAATAATACCCCTGTTAATATTTTTTCCGATAGCCTCTCTTCCATTCAAGCTCTTAACTCAATAAAAAATAAATCTAATTATCTTAACTCCATTAAATACAAAGCTCTCCTTGCCAAAAACCTTGTCAATATTTCTTGCGTTAAAGCTCACAATAACATATCTGGAAAAGAAATTGCTGATTACCATGCCAAAATTGCTGCTATCTCTGGTTCCCCTCTTACTATTCCCTTTCCTTACTCGCTCCTCTCAAAATTTTGTAAATCTCATATTCTTAATCTTTGGCAAAATTATCTTAATGATTACATTTCCACTAGGACTGGTGATCCGGCTAGAATCCTGTCTTACCTCCCTATCGTGAATCCTAATTTACAAATTTTTAATGAATATCTCATTTACTTTCTTACTGGTCATGGCCCCTTTCTTGATTACTTATACTTTTTCAAAATTAAATCCACCTCTAACTGTATTTGCAATAAATTCGGTGACGTTGACCATTACATTTTCGATTGTCCTTTTTCTAAAAAATTTCATCTCTGCAAACCTTCCCCTCTAATAAACCAATTTGTTTCTCCAAAGTTCGTTCAAATCCCTCTTCAGTAGATAAAATTAAAAACTGAATTCTTGTTTCCATGGAAATTTCTAATAAAGTGACCTAAGTTTATGAGTAGATTCTGCTCTCATTTAATTTTGATCAATGAATCCCTTTATTTCATTCTTATTAACTTATATGAACTTATTGTGTTCCCTCTATTTTTTTCCCCTTAAAAAAAGAAAAAAAAAAAAAAAAAAAAAGCTATGTTAACTGTTCTTATTTTTTTGGATCTTTCTTTTTCTTTTGACACTTTTTATTTGTATTTTTTCTTATTTTTCTTTTCTAAATTTTATTCTAAATTTCTGTTTTTGTTTTCATACGCCAATTTTTTTTTTCCTTTTCATATATTTTCTTTTTATATATTTTCTAAATTTTACTTTTAAAATTTTATTACTTTCTTTCATTTTAATCTATATTTTATTATGTTATTATACCTCACTCTAAATATTAGTTTTCAATGATCTTTTTATCTATATTCGCAATAACCATTTTCCCATTTTTGTAAAATGGACGTACTTGTCAAGTTCAAATATAATGTAAAACTGTCTGTTTAATCACAATATTTATTATAAATTGTAATATTTTTAGACCTAAATAAAAGTTCGTTTGGTGGGATGGTAGACCTTGGGTGCCTCCTGAATGCAGGAGGTATCCTTTCCCGGCCGTGCAGATAGCTACTCTAAACCCAATATGTGAGTCGCACGGTTTGGGGTCTTCAGACCTCCGACATCTAATAAAGTGACCTAAGCTTATGAGTAGATTATGCTCTCATTTTGATCAATGAATCCCTTTATTTCATTCTTATTAACTTATATGAACTTATTGTGTTCCCTCTATTTTTTTCTTTAAAAAAAAGAAAAAAAAAAGCTATGTTAACTGTTCTTATTTTTAACACTTTACAACAAAGTTGAAAAGTGTTTATGACTTTGTTCATTCTGTCTGTCTGTCTGTCTGTCTGTCTGTCTGTCCGTTAGCACGATAACTGCCGTAAAAATGAGTTTATCAAAATGAAATTTTAGTATGTTGTTCAGACGGTCTGTAGGACCTATGGGAATATAAATAAATAATATCACCCAATTAGTTTTTTATTGAACCCGGGTTGAAAAAATGAAATACATTGAACCCTATGGGACCTAATTTTTCAAACATTTTTTAAGTAAATTTAAAATTCACGAATTGCTTCGAAATTTTTAGGAAATATTCACATTATCCCATAAAATATATAAAAAAAAATTCAGTAAAATATGTTAAGAAGTTTTTTAATTAAAAAAATTATTTAATATAGGGAAAAAAACAAATTCAATTAAATTCTGACTTTGGGATATCTTCCAGAAAGAAAAGAAAGAGATATTATATAATAAATATCTCGCCATTTGTTTAAACGTTTTGCATATCGGAGTGGCTTCATATTTTAAAATAAATTTGGTAGATAACAATTTTTCATTTTTTTAAAATTTTATATAACTCTTCATGATAAATTTAATTGATGGCATTTTAAATGCACTTTCCTACGTCCTAGAGAGTTAAAATTTGGTACACAGTTTAAATTTGTTGAACATTTTATTCGACAAAAATTTGATGGATCTTTAAATATAGATCATACATTTTTTTCGAAATGGCCTGAAAATAATCCCCGTTCACTTCTATAAATCATTGGTGTAATATTGTTAAAAATTCTGATGTGGACAGCACATGTCTTTCGCTGCAGACTCATATTCGTTCTCTTTATTTATTCAATGATAATTTGAGTTTATCTGCACAACATAAGCATTTTAAATGACATTGAATTTACACGTTAAACTTAAATTTGGTTCTCATTTGATAGCTGGACTTATTGTCAAAGGTGGCGTAGCGAAAACGCGAAAAAACTAGAATATCTCAAGAACGGCTAGTCCTAGAGTAATGGGGTTAGTCTTATTCTTTTTGTTGTCAAAAATCACATATAAAATAGGAATTTAATTGATATAATTGAGCACACGTAGTCTTTTATTTTTATATATAACGATTTTTGCTGGCCATTTCGCAAAAATAGCCCGTTCCTTTTTCCCGAATCGTAGTAGAATAACCTACAAATGATTTATATACAAAATTTTGTTAAATTTGGTATATAAATCACTTGTAGGTTATTGAAATATTATACTCCAAATTTTGTTAAATTTGGTTCATTAGTTTTTAGCTAGAGTGGATAAAGGCAATTTCTGCGGCCATTTCGCAAAGAAGGCAGATTCTTTTATTACGAATCTTTCTATAATCTAATGAACATCAGGATTTCCCACACAAAACATACCTACCAAATTGTATGAAATTCGGTCCATTAGTTTTTCAATTAGAGTGGATGTAATATCCACACAGACACACAGAAACATACACAGATACACCCTTACACACACAGACGTCTTCCTAAAAGTAGTTTTTTCGTGTTCTAGAAGTCCCAAAACGTGTAGATCCTTTGAAAATTCGAGTTCCGATCTTCGGCACGATTCCAATACTTTGAGTACATACACATACACATATATATTATCTGTGTATTATCTGTGTATCTAAATTCCGTGCCTATGCAATTACAATAGTTGTGATTTTAAATGATCCCTAAACTTTTATTATTTCTTCAAGGAAGCCTAATTTTAACATATGCAGAATGCAAATATCTCAAGCGATTGTAAGATGAATTACATAAGAATTGCTGAATTTTTTTCACACAAAATTATTTAGCTCTGGAGTCTGGAATACAAGTTATATGAATGAAATATTCATTGATTTTGCATAAAGATTCAGATGATTTATATTTCGATACAGTTTTAAATATTTAAGTATAATAAATTACTGTAGTACTGTGATAATATAAAATATATTACCACTGAATGAATCACATTTTAGAAATTTTTAAATGAAATTACATTTCAGTTGGAAAGTGTTTCATAATCAACGCTTATGCATGATTGATCTTTCTTGTTTGTTTTTTATCTTTCTTTTTCTTTTGACACTTTTTATTTGTATTTTTTCTTATTTTGCTTTTCTAAATTTTATTCTAAATTTCTGTTTTTGTTTTCATACGCCAAATTTTTTTTTCCTTTTCATATATTTTCTTTTTATATATTTTCTAAATTTTACTTTTAAAATTTTATTATTTTCTTTCATTTTAATCTATATTTTATTATGTTATTATACCTCACTCTAAATATTATTTTTCAATGATCTTTTTATCTATATTCGCAATAACCATTTTCCCATTTTTGTAAAATGGACGTACTTGTCAAGTTCAAATATAATGTAAAACTGTCTGTTTAATCACAATATTTATTATAAATTGTAATATTTTTAGACCTAAATAAAAGTTCGTTTGGTGGGATGGTAGACTTTGGGTGCCTCCTGAATGCAGGAGGTATCCTTTCCCGGCCGTGCAGATAGCTACTCTAAACCCAATATGTGAGTCGCACGGTCTGGGGTCTTCAGACCTCCGACATCAATTATTATCTTATTAAATTATTATTTACTATATTATCAATTATTTCATCAATTGTTATCTTTTTAGATCTAAATAAATGTTCGTTTGGCTGGATGGTAGACTTTGGGTGCATCCTGAGTGCAGGAGGTATCCTTTCCCGGCCGTGCAGTTAGCTACTCTAAACCCACTATGTGAGTCGCACTGTCTGGGGTCTTCAGACCTCCGATATCTTTGCGCTAACCTACAGGGTTGATTAGTTCGGGAGCCATTGTAAAGAACATTGCTACCCCAACCGGGAATCGAACCCTGGATCTCCAAACTGGCCATCCGATGCTCTACCGTTGAGCTATTGGGACGAAATTGTAAGCTCTTATCATCGAAGTGGACTCTGAAACTTCTTCGGTGATTTCTATTGGGTTACAGTCAACCTGACTTGGTAGGAATATCTGTCAAAACGTGAAGTGATTCTTTGGGGGAAAAATAAAATCTCCTTCAGGGTAGTTTTGACGCTGAAAGTGGTGAAATGAATATGAGAGATCTTGAAATGTGAACTCTGAAGTGTGATCAATAAATTTTATTGCTTTTCTCTGTTAATTTCGCAAGGATAACAACATAATTGCCATTCTTTTTATTGGCCGACTTCATAAGCAAAACACTTTTGGCAGTATTGGAACTATCATAATTTTCTTATTTAATCTATAATAATAAAGGAGGATACTTTTTTGTTTCTTTGTCTGTGTTGGACGTGGTGGAAATTTTCGATGAAATGCAGTACAGGGGTACATCGACTCCCGAGAGAAAACATTTGGGTATAAAATGTTATTACAGAATTTCTATCTCGACAACATCAAAATGACTGAGGAATTTTCTTTCAAAAAAGTTTTAAACGGAAACCGTATTACTAATAGCTGTAATTTTGTGAAATTTATACCTTTTCGTTTTAAAACTTAATTGATTTTAAAACTCTAACTTAAAATAATCCACTGATAATCCAATCTTCATGAATGAATAGGAGATAAATTAAATATTACATGCTTTTCTGAATCAAAAATTATGTTTTTGGGGTTACCCATTCATTAATTTATGAGGTATATAATGCATCCTAATATCGTGAAATTTTCCCTTCATCGTTCGATGCAGTTCAATGTATTGCTGGATGCTTTTTTAGGGCATATTATGCCCGCGCAGCAAGTTATTTATTTTTTGTTCTAATCTGCCATATCGTTAAACTGTTGTGTAAATTTCGATAATTCACTGAATGTTTCGGTATAAAATTATTCAGAGGTTTGGAACTTAAATCTCGGGCAATGCCGGGTACATTCTCTATTCCTACATAATTGCAACTGCAAGATTACTTATTCAGAGAAATACAATTTATTGAAATGAATATATATATATATATATATATATATATATATATATATATATATATATGTATAAATATATATATATATATATATATATATATATATGTATATATATATATATATATATATATATATATATATATATATATATATATATATATATATATATATATATATATCTTTTAAAGTTACACAGTGTTAATAAAATGCATTAAAAGTAAAAATTAATTTTAAGTATCACAACGTTCTTGGTCATATGTGCTAAAACTAAAATCGTGGGGCGCCTATAAAAGAATTGTATTTGGAAATCAACAGAATTTTAAGGAACAATAGGAGTGATAATATAAAAAAGACATATATAGGAATGACTACACTCAATTCATTTAAATTTCTCTTTGACAATTTGGATTTAAAAATCTGCTAACATATGTATATATTTAACAAAAAATATATGCATAGATAAATATACTGACAATTGCTTGAATCAATTTCATTTCAAAAGATATTCAACATTGCCCTTTATTATACATTCCCAACCAATGCAATTATTTCATGGGCGGCCCATGATTTTATTTTTGGACGCAAATGACCAAGACTGTTGTGATACCTGAAAATAATTTTAAAATAAAGCCGTGCAACTTAAAAAGTTTTTCTTTACATATTTTTTTATTTTATACTTTTCCATCTTTTGCGATTTTGTAATCAATTTTTCGTCAGATATCAAATTAAAATCCATTTTATGATAAATTTATAGATGTTCTTTAATACTAAATCTACCTATACTTTTTGTATACCTATTTCTACCATAGCGGGTCAAATGACCTGTCTTCAAAAAGTTATTAATTTTACAACGTATGTATAGCAAAAATATACCACTAGTGAGATATACCATTAGTGAGATATCGTCTCTAAAGACCCACTGGCACACACGCACACACATACACACATACTTTCACACAGACAGACATCACTTAAAATGTTCGATTCGTGATCAGGGATGCTTGAAACATGCTCTCCCGTCGAAAACTCGAATTCGAATTTTCAGCACTTCACCACACTTTCCTTATACAGTATGTACATAAGGAAAGTAAAAATGAATACAAATAAGCGAACAAAATCCCCATTTATTCCTGAATTTAGAAAAAAACCATATTCAAACCTTATTCATGTTCATCGCATATTTTGCAAATGATTGGATGCTGGAAGGCATATTTGCAACACACATATTTTTTTGCAATTGAAACAGATTTTTGTAGTTTTGTTTTCTTTGCAATATCTTATTTGACACTTTTCGCGTTTTGATACACCGATTCTCTACATCATTTTCATTTTCGGAACTCAATAACGATATCGATTCCTTTTGCCCTCTGCGCATATTCAACATATTAGTCGTCAATTTGTCGTATTTGTCGTCATTTTTATTGATTTAGGGTCATTTTTATCTATTTGGCGAGATTTTCGTTAATTTGGCAACATTTAAAAAAGTCGCCAAGTTGGCGACATTCCGTCAAATTTCTCGCCAAATCTCACCAAGCGTTATGGATAGAGAAATAAGTTATTCTTATAGCAGGTAAATGACTATTGGCGTTCAAATACAAAATTATTACTCAAAGTATCTTTTCTCATGAATGGAACGAGCTAGATCCACGAGAATGATGTCACCAAATTTATCGCATGATATTAATGCATATGAAAAGTGAACATGTTTCTCAACGGTTAATTTTTTGTTTTCATTTATGGGATTTTTTGATAAATTTAATTGAAAAATATGCAGTATCTCGGGAACGGTTCATGCTAGCGTTCTAAAGTTTATGCCAATCGTTTTCTAAGGGAAAATTACATAAGAAATGTCTACTTGCGTAACTTTATTAAAGGTTTTGATTTTATGATTTTTTCAAAAATTCACTCGAAAATTTAGAGGGGTTCTGAACATTCGATTCCGTTTAAAAACAATAGACTTCTAGTATTCATAGATTGTGATTTTTGTACTAAATTTCATTCGAATCGCTCCATTTGTTCGTGAGATATCGTCTCCACAGTCTCACTGATACACACACACACACACACCCGTTGAAATCTCGAATTCGAGTTTTCGACCCCGTGACAATACTTTTCTTATACATTATGCATATAAGGAAAGTAATAAGAATTATTGACTCACAAAATAACACTATAACCTGAAATTGTCAAACTAAAGTTGATATCTAACACTCAATAGATATCAACAAGTATGATGCAAAACAGCAAAATTCTGATACAATAGCAAAAATGATGTCATCACCCAATGTATTACACGGGTCAAATGACCCGTCACGATAGGTAGGTCCAGTTGCATATATAATTCTCGGTAAAATATAAACAAGAGAAAAATAAATATTGAAAAATACATTGGATGTAAATTATAATAAAAGTCAAATGGCGATGCGATAACGTTGTATGCAAGAAATATTGTCAGAAAATTTAAAAACGGTCATTTGACCTGTCGTGGTATGTTTAATGTTAAATAAATTAACGTTTTTTGAGTAAAAATTTTTATTTAAAACTGAGCAGCTTCAATGGAGGCAAATGATAAAAAATATCTGAACAATAGTAAATACTATGTTGACTTAAATCATTTATCTTAATTACTTTCCTTATATACATAACGTATAAGGAAAGTATTGTGACGGGGCCGAAAATTTGAATTCGAGTTTTCGACGGGAGAGCACGTTTCAAGCATACCTGATTACGAATCGAACATTTTTGAAGTAATGTCAGTGTGTGTGTGTGTGTGTGTGTGTGTGTGTGTGTGTGTGTGTGTCAGTGAATCTGTGGAGACGATAACTGACGCACGAATGGACCAATTCGAACGAAATTTGGTAAAAAAATCACAATCCGTAAACACTGGAAGCCTATTGTTTTTATTCGCAATCGAATGCTCAGAACCCCCTAAATTTTCGAGTGAAATTTTGAAAAAATCGTCAAAAAATCAAAACCGCTAATAAAGTTGCGCAAATGGACATTTCTTCTGTAATTTTTCATTAGAAAATGATTGACATAAATTTTAGAACGCTAACATGAGCCGTTCTCGAGATATTGCGCATTTTTCAAAAAAATTATCAAAACGTCATATAAAATAAAAAAATATATTTCCTATTGAGAAACATGTTCACTTTTTATATGTAATACCATGCGATAAATTGAGTGACATCATTCTCGTGGATCTAGCTCGTTCCATTCATGAAAAAAGATACTTTGACTAATATTTTTGTATTTGAACGCCAATAGTCATTTATCTGCTTAAGAATAACTTATTTCTTCGTCCATAACGCTTTGCGAAATTTTGGGCGACGAATTTTGTGGAATGTCACCAACTTGGCGACTTTTTTAAATGTTGCTAAATTAACGAAAACTCGCCAAACGGATAAAAATGACGCTATATTAATGACGGCTCATTGATGATGACGAAATGAAAAATGACGACTCATTGACGAAAATTCAATATTTTTGAACAAATATAAATAACTACTATAAAAATAATCTATTTTTTTACTGTAAAAGTAGTAAGTTCAATGCATTATATAAGGAAAGTCATGTGCTGCCCACATCAGATTTTTCATAATGTGTTGGTGTTGTTAAGCCTCTTGACCTAGAAAATGCATAAAAAGTCCTAGATCAGTCTCCCATTCAGTTGAGATTATGAAAGGAAGAACATGTAAAAGGAGGGAAAACATGTAAAAGGGGGGAAAACTCTGTCTCCTTGTCCAAACTTCACATCTTTAACCTGATCAACCCAGTCTGATTGGATTTAGAACCATCATATTGGAGCGATAATCCAGGATACTTAGACAAGTACCACAGATGATATGGAGGACTGTTATGACAATTCCTAGATCTAATCAAGGTTTGCATTTCAGAAGTAGTGAGAAAATTGTTTGGAGGTGAGTTCAGATAACAAGCCTCATTGGCCAAGGAGTTGGCACTCTCATTATCTTAAACACCAATATGCGAAAGAATCCATTGGATAGCTTCATAATTACAATTACATAAGACACTTGGCAGTATTTAATTTTCATTATCATGTGTTAAAATTTTTCTCTTTTCAATTAGGGTCAGATGATCAGACCTGATGAAGAGTCTAGTCTAATTAACCTCCAAATTGAGCCAGTGCTATTCATTTCTTTTTTCGGCATGGTAGCAGTCGTTTAACTGCTTCGGTGATTTTATTGTTTTAATGTTTCGTAATTACTTGGTAATAGTTATTATTCCATCTTTCTAATATATATATATATATATATATATATATATATATATATTATTTAGATTTAAATGTAATTATAGAACCTACTAATGGGATAGTTACTAATTTATATGATAAAAAAGATTTTTTTTAAATTCAATATTAATAAAATATTACCTTTTAATTTCTGCAACTCTATTCAATTGTTTAGAAATATTATACTTAATCAACTTTTTAGGATTTATAGATTAAAATTTCATGCTTTGCACATAAATAACCTCATAATTACCAGCAAATTATATGAATATCCATCATATTTAGTAAATGGTATAGTTAATAAATTTCGATTAGCCTAAATTCTTAATAATCTCTCCTTAGTATCTTATTTTAGCCTTACTTCTACATTCTCTTGTTTTTACGTTACAATATTTTTTCATCTTTCTGTTTTGCAGCTTTTAGTGTAGAATATCACATTTCACTGCCATTACGCAGTACGGTTTTTATTACTCACTTTGGCAACAGTAAATCTCATCTTTACACTTTATCGAATGGCAACATTGGTCTAGTCATTTTTTGCTCCTCACATTTGATGTGTATTTTAAGGTATTTATGTTTCCTTTCTATTTTTTCAATCTTTATGTCCTAATCCTTCTCGTCCTAATAATACATGTTTATAGATAAAATCTGTCTTGTGTTTCAGAAACAAGCATTTTCGTGTTAATTTCGTTTAAAATATTAGGACTTGATAAATAATTTTATCGAAATGAACTATTCTTAAGCCCTGAGTTCTTTCACGTGCAAGCTTTAATGCTTGATTATTTTGGTATTCCTTTTACTTTCCTTATATACATAATGTATAAGGAAAGTATTGTGACGGGGTCGAAAATTCGAATTCGAGTTTTCGACAGGAGAGCACGTTTCGAGCATCCCTGATCACGAATCAAACATTTTTAAAGTGATGTCTGTGTGTGTGTGTGTGTGTGTGTGTGTTTGTGTGTGTGAAAGTATGTGTGTGTGTGTGTGTGTGTCAGTGAGACTGTGGAGACGATAACTGACGAACGAATGGACCGATTCGAACCAAATTTGGTGTAAAAATCATAATCCGTAAACACTGGAAGCCTACTGTTTTTATACGTAATCGAAGGTTCAGAACCGTCCTAAATTTTCGAATGAAATTTTGAAAAAATCGTCAAAAAATCAAAATAACTAATAAAGTTACGCAAATAGACATTTCTTATGTAATTTCTCATTAGAAAACGATTAACATAAATTTTAGAAAGCTAACATGAACCGTTCTCGAGATATTGTACATTTTTCAAAAAAATAATAAAAAAGTCATATAAAATAAAAAGAAAAATATTTCCTATTGAGAAACATGTTCACTTTTCATATGTAATACCATGCGATAATTTAGGTGACATCATTCTCGTGGATCTAGCTCGTTCCAGTCATGAAAAAAGATACTTTGAGTAATACTTTTGTATTTGAACTCCAATAGTCATTTATCTGCTGTAAGAATAACTTATTTCTTAGTGCATAACGTTTGGCGAATTTGGCGGAATGTCGCCAACTTGGCGACTTTTTGAAATATTGCCAAATTAACGAAAATCTCGCCAAATGGATAAAAATGACGCTAAATCAATGAAAATGACGACTAATTGAAGAAAATTCAATATCTTGGAAGGAATATAAATATCTACTATAAGAAAAACATTTTTTTTAACTGTAAAAGTAGTAAATTCATTACATTATACAAGGAAAGTCATGTGTTGCCCACATCAGATTTTTTTTTATTTCTTTCCTATGACATTTCTTGATTATCTTTAGCTTTTTGAACTGTAATATGTATTATAATTTCCTCTTTATTGTTGAATTTTATTCTATTTCATTGTATTCTTTAGGCTTAAAAATATTTTTAAGGTAGTGTATAATGTGAGTTACTTTTTCCTTCCTACCATTGGATTTACTATTTTAATATATATATTTATACATATATATATATATATATATATATATATATATATATATATATATATATATATATATATATTCATTCAAGATTCATTCAAGATTTCAAGATTTTAACTAAACAAACAAACAGAGGTATCAACGTAAATAAAACTTTGCGATAAACATATATATTTTAAGCTAATTTACTTCAAAAACTTTATTCAGTAAACAACAGGAAAGTGAAATGCGAACTCCAAGTTAATTTAACTACGTCACTTTTGAGGTCAGAAGAAGAAAGCAGTGCCGATCGATCACGTGATTTATCTAGGCCAGTGAAAGTGCATTCTATCATTCATCACAGTGTTGGGCTATGTAAGTGGATGTTGAAAAACACAGATGAAAAATCTCTCAGTGTCACAAAGATTTAAAATTTCTGGGGAAAACTGTTTTCCAACTTTGATTGAAGTTTGGAGCTCTTTTAGCAGAAACTGGACGAGAAAAATTATAACAGATTTATTTTGGACAATATAAAGTTTCTTGTTTACTGTGCGTAAGGAAAAGTGCGTAAGGTCCATGTAAGGTTCTTTTTACTTTCCCTGCAATACATGGTAATGTATAGGGAAAGTATTGGAATCATGCCGAAAATCACAACTCGAGTTTTCGACGGAATCACACGTTTCGAGACCTGTAGAATACGAAAAAACTATTTTTAGCGTGACGTCTGTGTGTGTGTCTGTCTGTGTGTGTGTCTGTCTGTCTGTACAGATTTTGTATCCACACTAACTAGAAAACTAATGGACCAAATTTCATAAAATTTGGTATGTAAGTCACAGGTGGACGAATCTGGTGCTGATTAGTTTTGGGTATGATTCGGGATAAAAGAACCTGCCTTTTTTTGCGAAATGGCCCGCAACAGCCTGTATCCATTCTAGCTAAAAATCTAATGGACCGAATTTCACAAAATTTGGTATATAAGTCGCTTGTGGATCACCCTGGTGCTGATTAGATTTGGGTATGATTCAATACATGGTAATGTATAGGGAAAGTATTGGAATCATGACAAAAATCCCAAATCGAGTTTTCGGCGGATCTACACGTTTCGAGACCTCTAGAATACGAAAAAACCATTTTTAGCGTGAAATCTGTGTGTGTGTCTGTCTGTGCAGATTTTGTATCCACTTTAACTAAAAAACTAATTGACCGAATATTATAAAATTTGGTAGGGGGGGGGGGGGGGGGGTATCCACTTGTGGGCGAATCTGGTGCAGATTAGTTTTGGGTACGATTCGGGATAAAAAAAAAACGCCTTTTTTTGCGAAATGATCCGCAAAAATTGCCTGTATCCCCTCTAGCTGAAAAACTAATATATCAAATTTTACAAAATTCGGTAGATAAGTGACCTGTGGGTCACCCTGGTGCTGATTAGATTTTGGTACGATTCGGATAAAATAATCTGCCTTTTCTTGCTAAATGGCCCGCAAAAATCGTCAAAATCGAAACTAAGAACTACGTATGCTCAAATATATCCATTAAATACTTGTTTTATGCGTAATTTCTAACGAAGAAAAAACCAATCCCATTACACTAGGACTAGCCGTTCTCGAGATATTTTAGTTTTTTTTTTTGTATTTTCTCTTCACCACCTCTGAAAAAAATCTGATGTGGGCAACACATGACTTTCCTTATATAATGTAATGAATTTACTTCTTTTACAGTAAAAAAATAGGTTTTTCTTATAGTAGATACTAATATTCTTTCCAAGATATTGAATTTTCGACAAATAGTCGTCATTTTCATTGTTTTAGCGTCATTTTTATCCATTTGGCGAGATTTTCGTTAATTTGGCAACATTTCAAAAAGTCGCCAAGTTGGCGACATTCCGCCAAATTTGTCGCCAAAATTTCGCCAAGCCTTATAGACGAAGAAATAAGTTGTTCTTACAACAGAAAAATAACTATTGGCGTTCAAATACAAAAGTATTACTCAAAGTATCTTTTTCATGAATGGAACGAGCTAGATCTACGAGAATGATGTCACCCAATTTATCGCATGGTATTACATATGAAAAGTGAACATGTTTCTCAATAGGAAATATTTTTTTTCATTTTATATGACTTTTTAATAATTTTTTTGAAAAATGTGCAATATCTCGAGAACGGTTCATGTTAACGTTCTAAAATTTATGTCAATCGTTTTCTAATGAAAAATTACATAAGAAATGTCTATTTGCGTAACTTTACTAGTGGTTTTGATTTTTTGACGATTTTTTCAAAATTCTATTCGAAAATTTAGGGGGGTTCTGAACATTCGATTGCATTTAAAAACAATAGGCTTCCAGTGTTTAAAGCAAAAGTGCAGCGCAAAAGTTTCGTCAGTTATAGTCTCCACAGACTCACTGACACACACACACACACAGACATCACTTCAAAAATGTTTGATTCGTGATCAGGGATGCTTGAAACGTGCTCTCCCGTCGAAACCTCGATTTCGAATTTTCGACCCCGTCACAATACTTTCCTTATACATTATGTATATAAGGAAAGTAATAAGTCCAGTTACCAAATGAAAACGAAAATTGAATTAAAAGTGAATTAAATTTAATTAAAATAAAGAGAACGTGGATATAAGTCTGCAGGGAACACAGCAGCCACAAATATTAATGCGTTTTCACAAGATGTTATATCCAGCTTTGTTATCAACAAATCTAGAACTGGATAGAGTTTTTTTATAATTCGAGAGAAAACTTCGAAATTTGTTCAAAATTTTATGTGTTTTTTAGCATGGCAACATAGAATAAAATTTGATATAATCATGCATAAAAGGTTTTATTTACCTGTCAATGATCACGAGACCTCATAGCTTCAATCATTGTGAAAAATAGTCGCGATACAATTGTTTTGTTCGTGACGTCATTAGCACCCCACGAGGGCAAGTTGCACAACAACAACCACAACAACACCCCCTGGGAGCTCCCCCACTTGATTCCGGTCTAAATTGGGTGGCACTTTCCGGCCGTCCAAGAAGTTACCTTACACCTTTCCGGTAGGTCGGATTGTCTGGATCTCAGCAACAACAACACCCTCTGGGAAGGGGAGGGGGGATGCATTGTCAAGTATAGTATCAATCAAAAGATTTTTTTTCAAGCCCTTTAAAGTGAAGGGTAACACGCTATAATTGTAATCACTTGGATCCACGATACCGATTTTTAATAGCATCGATAAAATAACATCGATATAATTTTTTTTGTTCGTGATGTCATTAGCCCCCCCCCCCCTTGAGAGGCAAATTACCCCTACCGGGGGTACATTGTCTAATATGGTATCAATCGAAAGATTTTTTTTCAATAACTTTAAAGTGAAGTGTAATGCGGTATAATTGTAATCATATCAACCCATGATATCGATTTTCCATTTTTTTTTTTGTAAAATTAAAAAACAAATGAATTCTCTTATGAGAAATTCGAGATGAATTAATTTCAACAAGACACGAGTTTCGTACAATAACACTTATCATATTAAATCGCCTTGCACCTTTCTGGCAACTAAAAAAAAAACTTACAGTACAGGAATAAATAATAATATAACTATCTCCCCCCCCCTTTGTAAAATAAATTTTATTTACACATATACAGGATTTGCTATATACTACGTTTACTTTACATAGTAACTTTGTATCCGCTTCTTTAACATAATCCTCTTTCGATACTAAATTGAATTTAAAATACAGGTATTTCTTAGTTCGCTGAAATTAATCATACACCTAGTAATTATTTATATACATGTAAATTCTCAATGAGCTTTTAATTATATACAACTGATTAATTGAATATTTATAAAATTAGTAGGGTTCAATGGTTCACCCCAATTGAGGTTGACTTTAGCACATAACAGATGATCTTTTTTTTTCGTCCCAGACTGTCCGACCTACCTGAATGTGTAAGGTATTTGTTAGAACTGTCGGTACAGAGTTCCACCCAATTCAGACCGGAATCCAGTGGGTACCGTACCCTCCTTA
Organism: Amaurobius ferox; assembly: GCA_951213105.1. Classification (NCBI taxonomy): domain Eukaryota; kingdom Metazoa; phylum Arthropoda; class Arachnida; order Araneae; family Amaurobiidae; genus Amaurobius; species Amaurobius ferox. The sequence goes on from OX578138.1 coordinate 84,868,473, forward strand.
TCCTTGCCCTGTCCTCTCTTAAGAACTTTCAGACCTACATATTTAACGTGCCCATACTGCGTGTGAACACAGGATTAGTTTGGGCAGAGCCGGAACTCGAACTTGGATCCTCCGAGTGCAATAACAGATGATCAGAACTGCTCGTGTAACCAGGCCTTACGGCATATCACACTTATACAACAATGTTTCGTGTTTTTTAATTTGGATCTCTCTGGAGCCATTATACCACAGGACTATCTTCCGGGATTCGGTTGTTATCCTTCATTTTAAACTTCTCCGCTCCGATCATCGTGTCAGCGAGGAATATCGAAGTTATTTCATTCCTGCGAAAACTCATATTTGAACGGAGTTGGCTCCATCTGGATCCTGACTCGTGATTGGTCGTTCGACTTTCGCACTAGTGGATGATACGATCACATGATTCAAGAGTCTCATGCTGACCCCACCTCTCTCTGCGCACTGTCTATGGATCGCACTACTGGCACAAGTGTTGCCAAATAATATCTAAAAATAGCCAAACGAGTCTGACGAATTCGCCAAGTAATAATAATAACAACCCATTCAACCGATAACGGCAGATGACGCAGGATGACGCTCTGCTTCACCTGACTAGCCGCCATTGCAATAACGGTTGTTAGACTCCTGATTGGCTTCGTTGACGTGATTGCTCTCTTTATATCCCGAAGAAGAACGCTGTCCGTTAGTTTATACAATTAACAGTTTTAACCTGTATTGAGAGAAGATAATTAAATATGAAAATACTGTATCTACATAGAAAACGATATTACATAATACTGCGTAATTGTGTTATGGACTTTGTATAGGATAATCATATACAAGACAAGACTAGGATATTCCTAGTGGTTTAGAAATAATAATAACAACCCATTCAACCGATAACGGCGGATGACGCGCTGCTTCACCTTACTAGTCCCTATTGCAATAACGGTTGTTAGACTCCTGATTGGCTTCGTTGACGTGATTGCTCTCTTTATATCTCGAAGAAGAACGCTGTCCGTCAGTTTATACAAGTAACAGTTTTAACCTGTATTGAGAGAAGATAATTAAATATTAAGATACTGTATCTACATAGAAAACGATATTACATAATACTGCGTAATGGTCTTATTGACTTTGTCTAGGATAATCCTAGACAAGACAAGACTAGGATATTCCTATTGGTTTAGAAAGAACAATACAATATTAAATAAATTGATACGACATTTTTACGTCCTTAAATTATAACACTACATTGGAAAGTAAATTAGTGTCCATTTAAGAAATGACGTGTATGCTAATTCAGAGACGCCAAGGCCAAGGCGGGGAGTTCCTTCATCTGAGTCTTGTCTGGCGAAAGGGAAAATAAATACAAGAGGACAAGGTCAATTATGACAGCAGCCAAGTTTCTTCATTTATTCACCATAACTCTGTTGTTTCATTGCCCTGATTAGGAGGGACAGTGTTTATTACTGGCTGCTAAAGGTTTGGTTTCTTGTTCTGAAAAATAAAAATATATGATGTGTGCAGCACTTGATTTTTCCTACATGACTCATTCAGCAGCAAACTAATGACTTGCAAGATCTAATTCATGCAGTCTGCATAGTTGATATGAAAGGAATAAATATTCATTAATTTTACAGAGAGAAGGACGATTTTTTTCGATTAAGTTTTAAGCATCCTAGTTAGTCCTAGTGTAATGGGGTCGGTCTTATTATTTTCTTCGTTAAAAATTACGTATGAAACACGTATTTAATAGATATATGTGAGCATACGTAGTTTTTTATTTTAGATTTTGGATATTTTTGCAGGTCATTTTGCAAAAAAAGGCAGGTTATTTTTTTAATCGTACCAAAATCTAACCAGCACCAGAGTGACCCACAAGTGATTTATCTACCGAATTTTGTGAAATTCGGTCCATTAGTTTTTCAGATAGAGTGGATACAAGTTTTTGCGGGCCATTTCGCAAAAAAAGGCGGGTTCTTTTATCCCAATTCGTACCCAAAACTAATCAGCACCCGATTCGCCCACAAGTGACTTACCTACCAAATTTTATGAAATTCGGTCCATCAGTTTATTAGTTAGAGTGGATACAAAATCTGCACAGACAGACAGACAGACAGACACACAGATGCACAGATACACACACACAGACGTCACGCTAAAAATAGTTTTTTCGTATTCTAGAGGTCTCGAAACGTGTAGATCCGTCGAAAACTCGAGTTGCGATTTTCGGCACGATTCCAATACTTTCGCTATACATTACCATGTATTGCAGGGAAAGTAAAAATCTGATGTGGACAGCACATGACTTTCCCTGCAGACTTATAGCCACCTTCTCTTTATTTTAATTACATTTAATTCACTTTTAATTCAATTTTCGTTCTCATTTGGTAACTGGACTTATTTTCAAAGGTAGGGTAGGGAAAATACGAAAAAACTAAAATATCTCAAGAACGGCTAGTCCTAGTGTAATGGGGTTGATTTTATTCTTTTCTTCGTTAAAAATTACGCATTAAACAGGCATTTAAAGGATATATTATACGTAGGATTGATTATACGTAGTTATTTAGTTTAGATTTTGCCGATTTTTGCGGGACATTTTGCAAAAAAAGGCAGATTATGTTTTTCTGAATCCTACCAAAATCTAATCAGCACCAGGGTGACTCACAAGTGACTTATCTACCAAATTTTGTGAAATTTGGTCCATTAGTTTTTCAGCTAGAGTGGATATAAACTTTTGCGGACCATTTCGCAAAAAAAGGCGGGTTCTGTATTCCCGAATCGTATCCAAAACTAATCAGCTCCAGACTCGCTCACAAGTGACTTACCTACCAAATTTTATGAAATTCGGTCTATTAGTTTTTTAGTTAGATTGGATACAAAATCTGCACAGACAGACACACAGGCACACATACAGACGTCACGCTAAAAATAGTTTTTTCGTATTCTAGAGGTCTCGAAACGTGTAGATCCGTCGAAAACTCGAGTTGCGATTTTCGGCACGATTCCAATACTTTCCCTATACATTACCATGTATTGCAGGGGAAGTAAAAAAACATAAAATTTAGAATAAATTTCGAAGTTTTAGCTCGAATTTAAAAAAAAATCTGATGTGAGCAGCACATGACTTTCCCTGTAGACTTATATCCACGTTCTCTTTATTTTAATTAAATTTAATTCACTTTTAATTCAATTTTCGTTCTCATTTGGCAACTGGACTTATTTTCAAAGGTGGCGTAGAGAAAATACGAAAAAACTACAATATCTCGAGAATGGCTAGTACTAATGTAATGGGGTTGGTCTTATTCGTTTCTACGTTAAACATTACATATAAAAAAGTATTTAATGGATATATTTGTTTTAGGATATATTTCATACATACTTTTTTGTTTTAGATGTTGACGATTTTTGAGAGCTATTTTGGAAAAAAGGCAGGTTATTTTTTTCCGAATCGTACCAAATTGTAATCAGCACCAAGGTAATCCACAAGTGACTTATCTACAAAATTTTATGAAATTCGGTCCATTAGTTTTTCAGCTGGAGTGGATACAGGCTTTTGCGGACCATTCTGCAAAAAAAGGCGTGTTCTTTTATCCCGAATCGTACCCAAAACTAATCAGTACCAGATTCGCCCATAAGTGACTTACCTACCAAATTTTATGAAATTCAGTCCATTAGTTTTTTATTTAGAGTGGATACAATATCAGCACAGACAGACAGTCACACAGACACACAGACAGACACACAAACACATACACTGACGTCAAATATAGTTTTTCGTATTCTAGGGGTCTCGAAAGGTGTAGATCCGTCGAAAACTCTAGTTGCGATTTTCGGCATGATTCCAATGCTTTCCCTATATATTATCATGTATTGTAGGAAAAGTAAAAATTCTATCTAGTTCTAGATTTTTATTTTGTCTCAAAGTCGGATATGAGGTTTCGTGAAAATCCATTAATATTCGTGGTCGCTATCGTCTATACAAAAAATCGACCACAGACATACAGATAGACAACCACGCAGACGGTCACCACACCAAATATAGTTAAAACGTGTTCAGGACATGTTAAAACATATATTGGCATTAAAATATTGAATTCAAAAATTTTCGTGAGAACAGTCTTTCTCTATATTATATTACACAGTATGAGAAGGTAAAATAGTTCACCGATGCTGGTTGCTGTAGAATAATTTTATCGCACTACTTCAAAGAGTTCTTGCCTAATCTAATATTATTTCCACTTAGTGTAACTATTTCTATTTGTAGCAAACTTACAATTGCATCACGAAGACTGTACACTCATTCATTTATCCTACAGTAAAAGGAAAGGCCCTAAAGGAAGTTAAACTGCATTCATTTGCATGGAGCTAAAATTCATTTGTTGCAGTTGGAGTGATAAATTTCCTCGTGAAAAAAAAACTGCAACAAAGTATTCTTCTGACAACCATACTATACAAGTTAAGCACGGTGTAATTTGCACACAGAGCAACAGTGTAACTGCTCAGAATATGCTAATGTCCATCATAAAAGTTATTATAAGGGCTTTTCCTCTTTGGATGATTGAAGATAAAACTGAATGTCAAGGTCTAGGCTAATTGAGAAGGTTTTATTTAGCTTCGTTTCGAAGCTTTTGTTAAACTTCACACGTACTAACATTACTATTTCATTTTGTATAACTGAAAAAATCTCGCCTAAGAACGGGACGAAGCGTACGTTATATGAGAAAAATTAAGCTTGATATATAGTTTATAATTTTATAGACTTAAGTAATGTAACGTAACGCTGTATCTATATCATACAGCTGAGTGAGAATGACCGACTAATTACACAGCCCCAAACTGCTCAAGGTCTACAGAATGCGACCGCACTCGTTAGACACGGGTTTGATCCTGGACGCTGCCCAAATTTATCCTCGTGTCTACGCAGAATATAGGCACGTTAAATCTAATCTATATGTTCAAAAGTCCTTCCGAGAGACGATATCTCGCCTTAAATACCTTGTAGATGTTTCGGTAACCTTTTTACTCAGTTTTATACATTCATAAATACATTTGTCGGAATTGCGAGTGTAAGACTGCTAGAATAAACTATATATCGCGAATAAAATACTATTATTTTTTAAATCGTCTGCAATACTTTTTATCTTAAAACAAAATTGTAGAATTAATCATCTAAATGAATCATTAACACTTTCTAACAAAGTTGAAAAGTGTTTATGGCTTTGGTCCTTCTGTCTGTTCGCACGATAACTTCCGTAAAAATCACTTCATCAAAATGATATTACTTTCCTTATATACATAACATATAAAGAAAGTATTGTGACGGGGTCGAAAATTCGAATTCGAGTTTTCGACGGGAGAGCACGTTTCAAGCATCCCTGATCACGAATCAAACATTTTTGAAGTGATGTCTGTGTGTGTGTGTGTGTGTGTGTGTGTGTGTGTGTGTGTGTCAGTGAGTCTGTGGAGACGATAACTGACGAACGAATGAACCGATTCGAACCAAATTTGGTGCAAAAATCACAATCCGTAAACACTGGAAGTCTATTGTTTTTATACGCAATCGAATGTTCAGAATCCTCTTTAATTTTCGAATAAAATTTTGAAAAAATCGTCAAAAAATTAAAACCACTAATAAAGTTACGCAAATAGACATTTCTTATGTAATTTTTTATTAGAAAACGATTGGCATAAATTTTAGAACGCTAACACAAATCGTTCTCCAGATATTGCACATTTTTCAAAAAAATTATCAAAAAGTCATATAAAATAAAAAAAAATATTTCCTATTGAGAAACATGTTCACTTTTCATATGTAATACCGTACGATAAATTGGGTGACATCATTCTCGTGGATCTAGCTCGTTCCATTCATGGAAAAAGATACCTTGAGTAATACTTTTGTATTTGAACGCCAATAGTCATTTGTCTGCTGTAAGAATAACTTATTTCTTCATCCATAACGACTTTTTGAAATGTTGCCAAATTAACGAAAACCTCATCAAATGGATAAAAATGACGCTAAATCAATGAAAATAACGACTCATTGTCGAAAATTCAATATCTTGGAACGAATATTAGTATCTACTATAAGAAAAACCTATTTTTTTACTGTAAAAGTAGTAAATGCATTACATTATATAAGGAAAGTCATGTGTTGCCCACATCAGATTTTTTTTAGTATGTTGTTGAGACGATTTGTGGAATGTTTGGGAAAAAATTAATAATATCACACAATTAGTTTTGGATTTAATTCTGGTTAAAAAAGAAATACATTGAGACTTAATTTTTTAAACGTTTTGAAAGCGGAGTTACAAATTGTTTCGAAAATTTCAGAAAATATTCGAATTGGCACACAAAATGTGTACAATAAATACCGCAAAATAGGTTAAAAATTGAAATTATAGTTACACCCATATTACATGAAGAGATCGCGTCCCTCATTGGAAAGTAAAATAATGCTTCCACATTATTCTGCTGTGTGCTTTTCCATAGATGATTAAAGATCGTTTAAATTTATATTTAGTGTTGCATGAAACTGCTTTATTTTTTAGTTTTATCTGTGTATCTAAATTCTGTGCCAACGTAATTACAATATATTTTATTTTAAATTATCACTCTAAACATTCTTTATTCCTACAACGTAGTCTAATTTTTACGCTAAACTATAGTATGAAGAATGTAACAAATCAAGCGATTGTAAGGTGAGTAGTATAATAAATGCTGAATTTTATGCGGAATTTCTAGAATATAAGTGATATGAATGAAATATTCATTGATTTTACATAGTGCGGTAGAAGATTTACAAAATGAAATGGTTTGCCATAGTTACAACAATTTTGAAGAAATAATTTGACTAGGGATAAGCAAACTCTATAGTTTCTATTATAATTTAATATCATAATTGTGACTTAATATCAACTGCAAGAGCACCGTAAACTCTTCGCAAATCATACTTTCGATGACGTCATTTGAGTAAAACTCATTTTGTATACCTAGCATTGTCTTTTTCAATGAAGTTTCAATATTAATTTTGGGGATGGCAATTTTTGAAGCTGTTTTAAATGTAAATAGCTTTGCATATCAGTTGGAAAGTGTTTCATAATCAATACTTTATGCATGATTGCATCTTTCTTGTTAAATCCGGGTTTGGGTTTCCTTAAAGTTAGATATACCAAAGGAATTCAAGTTTTGAACGGATATTGTCTTGGAAAATAATAAAAGTATGTTTTATTTTTTCTGTGAAATATGGTTAAAGTCTGAAATGATGTTTTAAAAATTGATTGCTTTAAATGAAAACCATTAGATCCATGCAAAATATTTAAGATTCTAACTATTTATAATGTTAAACACATTAGACTGTATTCCTTAGCAGAGACTTACAGTTTTCTATACATCTCTGTTATCAAATTAGGTTTGCAGAAAGTATAGTTATCTTTATTTATACGAAGAAGCGTAAGTCAACAGTAAATGTTTAGTGTCAAATGAAGTAAAAAGATCTTTTAGATCGTGTTTAGCATTTCCAAACGAAAACAATCGCATTTAATCAGTCTCAAACAGTTGAATGGATAGGAAAAACGCAAAATGTATATTTTTTTCAACCTTAAGCAAAGTAGTTTAATTTAAATCTAAAGAGCAGTTATATTTAAATAAATTTATTTTTCAATACAAAATATTAAATGACTAAATGTTTACTATTACAGAACCTTATTGATTAAAGCGGTTTATTATTTAAAGAAACTGTTTGACAGACAGAAAAGTTTGTCATACATCTATCATTGGTTTACACATTCAACCTTTATATATATATTGGTTTACACATTCAATTAGAACAAGCAATGCTGGAGCAAAATATACAAGAAAGATCAATCATGCTTAAAGCATTGATTAGGAAACACTTTCCAACTTCAATGCGATTTTATTTTAAATAATATTTTAAAACTCATCACAATACTACATTCATTTATTATACTTGAAAACTTAAACCTTAATCGAAAAAAATGAACTTCATTCAAATGACGGCATTGAAATATAAATTGCCTGGCTTAAACATCTCTAAAATGCGGTACATTCCTCGGTAATAATGTTAGAATTATCATAATACTACGATAATTTATTATATTTGAACATTGAAAACAACTGAAATTCATTTAAATGACTTCATAGAAAAAATAACACGCATGGCTCTCTCTATAAAAGCAGCATTTCATTCATAAATAATTTCCCATTCATGTCATTCATCACAATACTATAATACTTTATTTTATATAAAAATTAAGACCATGGAGCTACAAGTAATTAAACTCTATGCGTAAAATTTCATCGAAAAAATCGTCCTTCTCTTTGTAAAATCAATGAATATTTCATTCATATCAGCTATGCAGATTCCATGAACTAAATGGTTTTGTGTTAAAGAAATACAGCAATTCTAATAGAACTCATTCTACATATTTTGTTGTTTACATTTTACATAGGTGAAAAATAGGCTTCGTAGTAGAAATAATCAAATTTGGATGAGCGTTTAAACTCAAATATATTGTAATTGCGTTGTTTCAGTAGGTAGATGCACAGAATTTAAGCATAAATAAAGTGGTTTTAGAACGGATACAACACTCTATATGAATTAAAAGAACTTTAAAAACAACGATTTTGAGACAAGATGGATGCCATATATCATTTTGAAGTAGGTCACGTGATCTTTTCATATCATGGTCACGTGATCGCTTCATATAAGATGTGTTATTATTATTTTAACTTTTATTTAAAAAAGTACGGAATATATATATTTTTTATAAATATGATTTTTTTATATATATTTTTTGGAACCATTTTAATATTACCTAAAATTTTCGAAGCAATTTGTGAATTTTAAATCCGCTTAAAAAATGTTTGAAGAATTATGTCTCATAGGGCTCAATATATTTCATTTTTTCAACCCGGGTTCAATCCGAAACTATTTGTGCGTTATTATTCATTTATATTCCCAGAGGTCCTACAGACTGTTTGAACAAAATACTAAAATTTCATTTGATTAAGTCATTTTTACGGCAGTTGTCGCGCTAACGGACAGACAGACAGACAGACAGAATGAACAAAGTCATAAACGCTTTTCATCTTTGTTGTAAAGTGTTAAAAATCGGTATTTTAGCACGTGTAAGATTGGGATACCAATATTGATGGTGGTATCTCTGGATTTTAAAGAAGTATATTTTCTTCAGTAAAAGTAGTAAGCTTATGAAGATAACGTCAAGCATTTTCTACTTTAAAAAACTTCTTACGATTCCTAGATAAAAAAATATTTTAGGTAACCCATATTTGTTAAACCATCATGTTTTAGGAACGTTAAGCTCAAATCGAACCTATAAATATATATATATATATATATATATATATAAATATATATTTATAGATATATATATATATATATAAAGAAGAAAAGTATGTATATATATATATATATATATATATATGAAGAAGAAAAGTATGTATATATATATATGTATATATGTATGATCCACCATAACTGGAGAATAGTTGAACCGAATTTGATGAAATATGTTGGGTAGTTTTAAAATCGCCCCACTTAAAACATAGGCTATATTTCTAGTTTTTACGACCAGCGGTTCTCGAGATATTAGTGAAAAACGACACTTTCGTTTATCTCATCATCACGAGAGACCGGCTGAACCACCTTTAATGAAATTTGGTGGATAGCTTTAAAATAGCCATTTATAAATTTAGTCCAAGTTTTGAGTTTCTAAAACCTGGAGTTGTCGAGATATTGATGGAAAACAAAACTTTTTCCTAGGAGTTTTACTCTCTAACTCCATGATTCCCAACAAAAAAGATTGGAAATAGTTGGTTTAAAACGCGAAAATATATCGCAATACTGTAATAACTAATTATATTTGAAAATTTAAATCTTCATCGAAGGGAAAAATGAACTTGATTCAAATGACGTCATCGAAATATAAATCGACTGGCTCTCTGTTGTTGTTGTTGTTGTTCAGACCCAGACCGTCCGACCTACAAGAAAGGTAACTGTTTGGACGGCCGGGAAGTGCCACCTAATTTAGACCGGAACCCAGTGGGGGAGGCATCCACAGGGACCGTACCCTCCTTCCCCTACCACCAACTTCTCGGAGGGGACTGGCTCTCTGTTGAAGACCCAGACCATCCGACTCGTCAGCTGGGACATGAGTATCTATTTGGACGGCCGGAGACTGGACTGGCTCTCTGTGTAAAAGCTGGAAATATCTCATACATTTTTATTTCATTCATCACAGTACTACAATAGTTTATTCTACTTAAAAACTTAAAACCGTGGAGGCCAAAGTAATTTAACTCTACGCATAAAACTTCATCGAAGAAGTTTGCCATTAAATCGTCTGCTTCTCTATGTAAAATCAATGAATGTTTCATTTATATCATCTATAAAGCAAAATAATTCTTCTCTTCCTGAGCAAAATAATTTTGCGTTAAATAAATTCAGCAATTCTTATACAACTAATCTTACAGTCTAATCAATTAACATTCTCCATAAGTAAAAATTGGGTTTCGTTGTAGAAATAATCAACGTTTGATGATTACTTAAGCTCAAATATGTTGTAATTGTGTTCTTTCAGAATACAGATGTACAGAAATTAAGAAAAAATAAAACGGTTTTAGGACGGATGCGACACTAAATATGAATTAAAAATAACTTTAAAAATCACGATTTTGATGCAATATGGATGCCATATTTTATTTTGAAGTGGGTCACGTGATCTCTTCATATAATGGTCGCGTGATCTCTTCATATAAACGGTTTAATTGTTATTTTAATTGTTATTTAAAAAAATTACTGAATATATTTTGTCGAACATTGTTTTATATATTTTATGGGATAATTCGAATATTTCCCAAAGCTTTCGAAGCCATTTGTGAATTTTAAATTCGCTTAAAAATGTTTGAACAAGAAAGATCAATCATTCTTAAAGCATTGATTAAGAAACACTTTCCAACAGCAATGCAATTTTATTTAAACATTTCTAAAATGCAATACATTCCTCGGTAATATTTTAAAACTTCTCGCAATACTACATTAATTTATTATATTTGAAAACTTAAACCTTCATCGAAAGAAATGAATTTCATTCAAATGACGGCATTGAAATATAAATTGGCTGGTTTAAACATCTCTAAAATGCGATACATTCCTCGGTAATAATTTTAGAATTATCATAATACTACGATAATTTATTATATTTGAAAACTTCATCGAAAACAACTGAAATTCATTCAAATGATGTCATAGAAAAAATAACACGCCTGGCTCTCTCTATAAAAGCCGCATTTCATTCATAAATAATTTCCTATTCATGTCATTCATCACAATACTATAATAATTTATTTTATTTAAAAATTAAGACGATGGAACTACAAGTAATTTAACTCTATGCTTAAAATTTCATCGCAAAAAATCGTCCTTCTCTCGGTAAAGTCAATGAATATTTCTTTCATATCAGCTATGCAGACTCTATGAGCTAAATTCTTTTGCGTTAAAAAAATACAGCAATTAATATACAACGCATCCTACATATTTTGCTGTTTACATTTTACATAAGTGAAAAATAAACTTCGTTGTAGAAATAATCAAATTTGGATGAGCATTTAAAAACATATATATTGTAATTGCGTTGATTTATTATGTAGATGCACAAAATTTAAACCAAAATAAAGTGGTATTAGGACGGATACAACACTCAATAAGAAATAAAAAGAACTTTAAAAATCACGATTTTGAGACAAGATGGATGCCATATATCATTTTGAAGTAGATCACGTGATACTTTCATATCATGGTCACGTGATCGTTTCATATAAGAGGTGTTATTATTATTTTAATTCTTATTTAAAAAACTACTGAATATATTTCGCTGATTTTTTTTTATATATTTTATGGAAAACTTTGAATATTACATAAAAATTTCGAAGCAATTTGTGAATTTTAAATCTGCTAAAAAAATGTTTGAAAAATTTGGTCCCATAGGGCTCAATGTATTTCATTTTTTCAACCCGGGTTCAATCCAAAACTAATTGGGTGATATTATTCATTAATATTTCCATGGGTCCTACAGACCGTCTGAACAACATACTAAAATTTCATTTTGATTAAGTCATTTTTACGGCAGTTAAAGTGCTAACGGACAGACATACAGACAGACAGACAGACAGAATGAACAAAGTCATAAACACTTTTCAACTTTGTTGTAAAGTGTTAAAAATGAGGTCCCATTGGAATCAATGGATTTCACTTTTTCAACCCGAGTTCAAACAAATTGGGGGGTATTATTCATTTACATTCCCATAGGTCCTACAGACCGTCTGAACATCATACTAAAATTTCAGTTTGATAAAGTTATTTGCACGGTACTTATCGTGCTAACGGACAGACAGGCAGACAGGCAGATAGAATGAACAAAGTCATAAACACTTTCCAACTATGTTGTAAAGTGTTAAAAAATGGTTGTGTAATTATCAGCATTTTATGAGGAAGATTCTTACTGATGCAGCTATGACTTATATAATTCAATGATTTTTTAATACTTTACAACAAAGTTGAAAAGTGTTTATTTTTTAATACTTTGTTCATTCTGTCTGTCTGTCTGTCCCTTAGCACGATAACTGCCGTAAAAAAGACTTAATCAAAATGAAATTTTAGTATGTTGTTCAGACGGTCTGTAGGACCTATGGGAATATAAATGAATAATATCACCCAATTAGTTTTGGATTGAACCCGGGTTGAAGAAATGAAATACATTGAGACCTATGGGACCTAATTTTTCAAACATTTTTTAAGCGAATTTAAAATTCACAAATTGCTTCGAAAATTTTAGGTAATAGTCAAATTGTTTCATAAAATATATAAAAAAAAATTCAGCGAAATATATTTAGTAGTTTTTTAAATAAAAATTAAAATAATAATTATACATCTTATATGAAACGATCACGTGATCATGATATGAAACGATCACATGACCCACTTCAAAATGATATATGGCATCCATCTTGTTTAAAAATCGTGATTTTTTACAGTTCTTTTTAATTCATATTGAGTGTTGTATCCGTCCTAAAACTACTTTCTTTTTGCTTAAATTCTGTGCATCTACATACTAAAACAACACAATGACAATATATTTGAGTTTAAATTCTCATTCAAATTTGATTATTTCTACAACTAAGCCTATTTTTCACCTATGTAAAATGTAAACAGCAAAATATGTAAAATGAGTTGTATTAGAATTACTGTATTTTTTTAACACAAAATAATTCAGTTCATGGAGTCTGCATGGCTGATATGAATGAAATATTAATTGATTTTATAAACAGAAGGACGATTTTTTTCGATGAAGTTTTAAGCATAGAGTTTATGAATTGTAGCTCCATGGTCTTAATTTTTAAATAACATAAATTATTATAGTATTGTGATGAATGAAATGAATGAAATCCTGCTTTTATAGAGAGATCCAGGCGTGTTATTTTTTCTATGACGTCATTTGAATTTATTTCAGTTGTTTTCGATGAAGTTTTCAAATATAATAAATTATCGTAGTATTATGATAGTTTTAAAAATATTACCGTGGAATGTATTGCATTTTAGAGATATTTAAACCAGGCAATTTATATTTCAATGCCGTCATTTGAATGAAGTTCATTTTTTTCAATGAAGGTTTAAGTTTTCAAATATAATAAATCAATGTAGTATTGTGATAAGTTTTAAAATATTACCGAGGAATGTACTGCATTTTCGACTTTTTTAAATAAAATTGCATTGAAGTTGGAAAGTGTTTCATAATCAATGCTTTAAGCATGATTGATCTTTCTTGTTTATTCTTACATAATGCAATGAATTTACTTCTTTCAGAGTGAAAAAACAATGTATAAGCTTCTTGGCCCTATATGTTCCGGTGTAACTTTTATCACAGTTGTGCATGGTAAATGCAGAGCAACTCCGGAACATATAGGGCCAAGATCTGCTAGTATATATATATATATATATATATATATATATAAATATTTGTTTTTTGAGTGGCATCATATGCGGGTTTTTTAACACTTTACAACAAAGTTGAAAAGTGTTTATGACTTTGTTCATTCTGTCTGTCTGTCTTTCTGTCCGTTAGCTCGATAACTGCAGTAACGATGATTTTATCAACCTGAAATTTTAGTATGTTGTTCAGACGGTTTTTGGGACCTATGGGAATATAAATGAATAATATCACCCAATTAGTTTTGGATTGAATCCGGGTTGAAAAAATGAAATACATGAAATCCTATGGGACCTAATTTTTCAAACATTTTTTAAGCTGATTTAAAAATTAAAAATTACTTTGAAAGTTTTAGGAAATTTTAGGTAATATTCAAATTATTCCCTGAAATATATAAAAAAATTTCAGCAAGATATGTCAGTAGTTTTTTAACTAAAAATTAAAAGAATAATTTCACCTTTTATATGAAGCGATCACGTGACCATTATATGAAGAAATCACGTGACCCACTTCAAAATAAAATATGGCATCCACCTTGTGTCAAAATCGCGATTTTTAAAGTTCTTTTTAATTCATATTTAGTGTTGTATCCGTCTTAAAACCGCTGTATTTTTGCTTAAATTCTGTGCATCTACATACTGAAACAACGCAATTACAATATATTTGGGTTTAAATGATCATCCAAATTTGATTATTTCTACTGCGAAGCCTAGTTTTTACTTATGGAAAATGTATACAGCAAAATATATAGAATGAGTTGTATAGGAATTGCTGCATTTCTTTATTACAAAATTATTTAGCTCATGGAGTCTACATAGCTGATATGAAAGAAATATTCATTGATTTTACAGGGTGAAGGACTAATTTTCGATGAAGTGTTAAGCATAGAGTTTAATTACTTGTACCTCCATGATCTTCAGTTTTTAAGTACAATAAATTATTATAGTATTGTGATGAATGAAATGAATGGAAATATGTTAATGAATGAAATGCTGCTTTTATAGCGAGAGCCAGGCATGTTATATTTCGATGACGTCATTTGAATAAATTTCAGCTGTTTTTTGGATGAAGTTTTCAAATATAGCAAATTTTTGTAGTATTATGATAATTTAAAAAATATTACCGAGGAATGTATCGAATTTTTGAGATGTTTAAACCAGGCAATTTATATTTCAATGCCGTCATTTGAATGAAGTTCATTTTTTTCGATGAAGTTTTAAGTTTTCAATTATAATAAATTAATGTAGTATTGTGATAATTTTAAAGATATTACAGAGGAATGTATAACTTTTTAGAGATGGTTAAATAAAATTGCATTGAAGTTGGAAAGCGTTTCATTATCAATGCTTTGTGCATTATTGATCTTTCTTGTTATGATATAGCCGTGACTGACAGCTACCGTTTAAAATTAAATAAAAGACCAAGTAACATGCAAATTTACTGACTTTATGTCAGTGCCGTCAATATACATGATGTTGCTGTGATTGATTCTCTTCATCGAAGGTTTTATTATGTAAGTGAACCATACTGCGTATTGAATTGTACTTTTACACCATGTTTGAAGTATTTGATGATATTAGTATGAAGTATTTGATGAAGTATGTGCATCAATGATTTTTATAAATGTTTGTACAGTCAGTGATTCCTCATAATACGGGCTAATCATTTGACTTCTTTTCTCTTTGCTTTTTGATACTTTTGTATTCTCTTCTATAGCAATGTATCGGCTACCGGGAATGTCGTCGCGACATAAAGCTTTGTCGTCGCGACAAAAGCGGGGGGCGGGGGTTACAACCCCCCGCGGTAAATTTTTGGTACATTGCTTCCATATTCAATCACTTCCTTTATGGTTTGCTATATATATATATATATATATATATAATAATAAAAATTTTTTAGATACTATAGCTTACAAAATTATGAAAGATACTATGCAGAAATTATTAAATAAAGAATTTAAAGTTATTAAGTAAATGGAATGAAAATGCAAAATAC